>WOAB01000635.1:600000-1184629 GCA_027886185.1 Rheum nobile | reverse complement strand
CCTATACCCTCCATACTCGTATATCAGAGATTATGATGTTAGGGGTTTTGCCGCCCTACACCCTCCATTTAATATTATAAAGAAACGATTGGATATCGAAGAGTCCAACATTCCTAACTACTAGTGTTAACTTAAACAGTTCAAGCATTAAAGCCATCATGGTAAACAACTCAAACATAGATATAGTAGAACGACTAATCCTTACCTGGACTTAGCGTTCCTGCAAACCCACGTGCTATTCTAGCATTTAGTTAACATTAAATTCACAACAATACCATCACGGTAATTAACACACAGTATTCGTGCTAATTAAACAGTTCGCTTTAATTGTCCTAGCCCAAATCCGAACAGCAGAATATTCCCGAATCTGCATTCAATACGGTTTTGGCCATAACTTTAGTTATACAACTCGGAATCCAATTCCGCGAAGTTCCAGACGCTCGTATGAAAGTCTACTATTTACCGAGCTTAACCCCAACTTTATCAAAATTACAGAACTGGCCCGGTATTTCCGGCAGTGCACGAACAAGTCCTTCAGGCAACATATGTCTATAATAGCGTTGATCTAGCAGATATACAACCTATTATAACATCATATTCTTTTCATCAAATTATTTATCAAAAATGTTCCCAACATAAATAGTAAATCATTCCAAATTAATTAACAACTAACAATTGATAATTAAGGAAAGTATGGAAGGATGAGCAAGAGCGAACTGCCACTTGCCTGGAGTAGATTCGGCAATGAATCTAGACGAGACGACTACCGAAAATATCCTTTCCAAGGATAAGGCCTAAGCTTCAGATGACTCCAACAGATTTACGAGTCCACACGCGTTCCAACTCATGATAAATTAATTAATCTCAATTAATTTGTCTGGACGAACTCAAGGAATTAAATTCAATAAATTCTTATGATTTTAAATCATAAGAATAGTGATTGAATTTTCCTAAAGACAATACAGATAAAAGGGAATCGAAATTATACCGCTCGAATAATTTCGGGTTAAATCTGGACAGAAGGATAATTGGGCTTCACGGCCCAACAGAATCAAAACAAAGGAGGGGGCCCACCTGGGCACTATTCATCTCCTTCAACCTCACGAATTGCAACAGCAACAACAACACAACACCAGCAACGCAGCACGAGCTGCAACCACCACCACGACGCACTAGCAGCCACCAGCACAATCGCCACCAACACTCGCCCAACAACAGCTCGTGTAGAGGAAAAACAGAGGAAGAGGGGACCGGGTTGGGCTTGCCGAAGGCGCGACTGGCTGGGCAGAGGGGGCTCACCGAGAGAGAAGACGATGGAGCTGGGGAGAGAGATGCCTATCAACCTTCATCCCCATCACCTTATATAGTCCAAGAACAGGGGGAAAAAGGTCCGACAACACTCTTGTAAGAGGGCCGACCATGCAGATCAAGTGGGGAGCAAGTGGTAGCTGGGAAAAGATTGCACAAGATAAGTTTTGGTATGGGTTTTAAACCCCGGAAATTATATGTTTGTATCCAAACAAATATTCCAAGTCCCGAAAATACATCGAATGTATTTTATACCACTCAGGAGATTATTTCGGAGATCATGGATGTTACGGAAAATCCGAACTCCACTGAAAGCGAAATAATTAATGAACGAAGGTTGGGAAAAATTACCCAAATACCCTCTAAAATTAAGGGGTATTACACTGATGTCAGGCTGAATATGATATATGCTGGCAGGCTTGATGATAAGGGCTACCATAGTAGTCTTAATGATGATAAAGGTCTCTAAGGGAAGTGATACGCAAACTTACCCGTTCACATGCAGGATAGGCGGATCTAGGTAGAAAGTTTGTCGAAGGCCTTCTTCTTGATACGCTCCTGTCTAGTCCTGAACCAGGCTTTGGTGAGCCGCCGAAGACCAAGACTATGGCGTCCCCCATGGAATCCAACATAGCCTATTTAATTAGCTTTTCTATGTATTTCAATACTTTCCGCTTTTAGTAGTTACTTATTTAGGAGTTACTAGTTTTAGCTTATTTCCTGTTTTGGTGTGCAAGCCCATCTGCGTATGGACTCGGCCCATTAGGTGAAATAAGGCCCATCAAGGCCGTGCACTATTATGGCTATATATAGCCTTCTCTTGTAATTGTTTTACTTACATTGGAAATGGATGCCTAAGTAGTAGTTGAGTGAATCTCTTCCCTTAGACCCCGATGTCACAAAATTGGTTAGACCCCGACTGAGCCACGTCACGGTTCACAAACACAACCTTCACTCTCGCCCCACCCTCACCCCAAGCGAGCATAAGAGATGCCGAGAGTCGGACCCAAGCCACACAACGATGTAACACTCTCGTTTGCTGCAGACAATGTTCTAAAAATCGGGCTAGGCGGCCCGTCACCATCCCGATTTTGTCCAAATCGGAATGGCTAGGCGGCTGGGGGGCTAGGCGGTGTCTAGGCGGGCAAGTCGGGTTCTAATCGGGCTAGGCGGGCAAGTCGGGCTAGGTGGGTCTAGGCAGGACTAGGCGGGTCTAGGCGGACTATGTTTATTCCTATTTTGTGTTTTTTGTTTCCAATTTCTTCAAAATTTTCCAATTCTTCCCACTTTTTGCTTCAAAGCATTCAATTCTTCCATTTTTTCCGATACATTTCTAATCCATCTAGGCCCCGCTTAGGCGCTAGGCCCCCCCCTCACCACCAAGCTCCCACCTAGCATCTCTTAGAACATTGGCTGCAGAGCGCATGTTTTCCCTATCCTCCACCAGCTCAAAGCGAGGACGCTTCGAATCTAAGGGAGGGAGAATGATACGCTCCTGTCTAGTCCTGAACCAGGCTTCGACGAGCCGCCAAAGACTTATACCGTGTCGTCCCACGTGGCATCCAAGATAGCCTATTTAATTAGCTTTTCTATGTATTTCAGTACTTTCCATTTTTAGTAGTTACTTATTTAGGAGTTACTAGTTTTAGCTTATTTCCTGTTTTGGTGTGCAAGCCCATCTGCGTATGGACTCGGCCCATTAGGTGAAATAAGGCCCATCAAGGCCATGCACTATTATGGCTATATATAGCCTTCTCTTGTAATTGTTTTACTTACATTGGAAATGGATGCCTAAGTAGTAGTTGAGTGAATCTCTTCCCTTAGACCCCGACGTCACAAAACTGGTTAGACCCCGACTGAGCCACGTCACGGTTCACAAACACAACCTTCACTCTCGCCCCACCTTCACCCCAAGCGAGCATAAGAGATGCCGAGAGTCGGACCCGAGCCACACAACGATGTAACACTCTCGTTTGCTACAGACAATGTTCTAAAAATCGGGCTAGGCGGCCCGACACCATCCCGATTTTGTCCAAATCGGAATGGCTAGGCGACTGAGGGGTCTAGGAGGGGTCTAGGGTTCTAATCGGGCTAGACGGGCAAGTCGGGCTAGATGGGTCTGTAACATCCCAGGCCAAGCTACCCCAGCCACCAAGCCGCCCAGCCACCCAACGGTGCCGGCGCCGGTAATGGTGCCGCCTGGTTGTCCAAGAGCATGCAGCCCACACACCCAACCCTTCCCCCATTTAAATGGATAGGTTGTTGCCCACGAGGATCGAACCCGATACCTTTAGATACAAGGGCAATGCCTTACCACTTGTATCACCAATTGTGCTGGACAACCAGGCGGCACCAGTACCGGCGCCGACACCGTTGGGTGGCTGGGCGGCTGGGGTAGCTTGGCCTGGGATGTTACAAAAAAGTACACTTTGAATGAGAGGGGCTCCGACCTTATCGGGCCAATCATTTCTCTATCCATGGGCCACAGCCCATGTACCCCAACCAAATCCCCATGGCTGGGAGGTTGTTCGCAAGGCTCGAACCCGAGACCTCACGCTTTAACAAGCGGCCTAACGCCCACTTGTTACCAATTGCGCTGCAACTGTAACACCCCCAAATCTTAACCCATTTGGAAAGGTATTACCGCCAGTGACCCCAGTGTTCCTTATCGAGATCACCCAAGGCTTTACCGATTTAAATACAATTCATGGAATACAATTGATACATAATGATCAAAGTATTCAAATCAAAACATCAATCAAATGAAACATGAGTTACGGGATTACAACCCAATCCCGAATAGGCCTAACACAGAGTTTAAACAAAGTACAGCGGAAGTCTTTTAAAAGATATTACAAAAAGGGTTGTGATCGTAATGATCACCTGCCCAATGATCTCAACCTGATTAAAAGAAATTATTAAAACATCCAAAAACAACCGTCGTCTTCATAGTCAATCTAGTCTCCTCATATCTTCGCTCTATCTGATGTGCCGAATCGAACGGATGACATCAGCCCACATGCGAAGAACAATGTTCGTGGGTTAGTCTACTTGAATAGACTAGCAAGGGTAAAAAGCAGAATGGTTCGAGTGATCATAACCGTTTACTATCATTGTTCCTCGAATAAAAACCGAAGGGACGATACATAACCCGACACTTTCACGGAATAACAACAAGAGGTATGCACAAGAGAAGATTCTGGAAGACTTAATCTTCATAGAAATCGACCCGAAAGAAGACTCTAAAGGAAATGAGTCTTTAAGGAAATATGACAAATCTGGAATGTTTACAGCATCATACAAAAATGATTTAAAAGTTGACTGAGATGCTTCGGTTCACGACCAACCTCACCGCTTACAGCGAATCCAGATCGGAAGGAGAACGTACTACATTCAAGTCTGGATCTTACAAAACCACATAACGATGATTTAAAAACTGACTAAGATGTTTCGGTTCACGACCAACCTCATCGCTTACAGCGAATCCAGATTGGAAAGAGAACGTACTCTGATCAAAAGTCAAGACGAGCTTTCCTAGCTGCACTATTTACTTAGCTACACTACTCGCCGAAGGTTTATTAATTATGTGCACTCGGGCACTTTATCTTATTAAATTCCAAAACCCACATCACGTTATAATCTTTTGAGATCCCTCGGGAACTAAATCCCTAAGGCAGAGTTGACTCGGGAACTAAATCCCAAGAGTCGAATCGAGAACTAAATCTCGCGGGAACTAAATCCCTAGGAGCGGAGTTGACTCGGGAACTAAATCCCAAAAGTCGAATCAGGAACTAAATCCCGCGGGAACTAAATCCCTCAAGGCGGAGTCGGGAACTAAATCCCTACAAACGGCATTAGAGAAGGATGGTAGGAACTAAATCCTAACCACCAGGTTATCAAGAAACGACTAGCACTCGCAATGAGATACACAGTAGCGTTCCTACGAATACTCGTGCTAACTAAACAGTTCAACACAGTAATCAATCACAACAAAGCCATCGCGGCCAGAAATAGATAAAATAACATTGTTCTAACAATATACAACCTATAATAATATCTGTATTAATCACATATATATATAATAGCGTTGTTCTAACAGATATACAACCTATTATAACATCATATTTTGTTTTCCAAAACAGTTAACAAAACCGTTTCCAGATGAACACAATAATCATTCCAAATTAATTACTCAGATAAACAACTGATAATTAATGTAAATATGGAACGATGAGCAAGAGCGAACCGCCACTTGCCTGAGTCCGCAGAGATTGAACGAAGTCTAACGACGGGATTCCGGGCTCGACGCAGAGACGAATCCGCCAACTCCGATACCTTCGGGTCGGCCCATATAGAAACCCTAAGTTAGATTCGACAACCAACAATACCGATCTAAGAAAGAACGAAAGGAATCGAAGGAAATGAAACCCGAACGAAGGCTACGGAAGTCAACACCAACAACCCGGCCAACAACAACTCACGGTGGGTGCCACAACAATCACGGCGGGCGCCGCCTTAAATACGGCGGGCGCCGCCTCGAGCACGGAGGGCGCCGCTCATCCACGGCGGGCGCCGCTCATCCACGGCGGGCGCCGCCTCATGGCCTCCATCTCCGGCGGTTGAGCAAGATCATCACGGCGGGTGCCGTCTCCCTAGCGGCGGTCACCGTCGCTGAACAGAAACTGAAAATACGAGGGGAAATCTTACCCGCGATGCTCGATTTGGCTCGTCTTTCGCCTTGCTTTGCTTCTAGGCGTCCGAGGGTCTCCAAGGCTTCACTTGGCCACTGGAAACGACACCAAACGAGCCTCCAATGATCCACGAGCCTTCCCAGAGAGAGCATTTTCTTTGAGAGCATTTTTGAGAGTCGAGAATTTGAGAGCGCTTCCGCGTCTTTCGCACCCTCTTCCACCCTCACCCAACACCTCTATTTATAGAAGAAATTAGGGTTCCTTGCCTCTTGGACAATATCCAAACCCTTTTGCCCCTTGGACAATGACTCTTGGACAAAAACCTTTGGATAAAGAATCTTGTACTATTGCCCATTAGATAACAACTCTTGGGCAATAAACTTGCACCAATCTTAACCCACGTTAACAAAAGTCGTACATGAACGAGTACGAACTTCCAAAACATCTCGACTGTATAATTCTTCACTGAGAAAAATATTACAGATACAGAGCACATTACAGAATGTCTCAAACCTTCAGAATTAAATCCGACGTACCAAATGGACGTTCGGGAAAAATCCATAATTCCCAAAATAGCCTTACAAAATTACGGGGTATCACATGGTCTAGGCGGGACTAGGCAGGTCTAGGCGGACTATGTTTATTCCTATTTTGTGTTGTTTGTTTTCAATTTCTTCAAAATTTTCGAATTCTTCCCACTTTTTGCTTCAAAGCATTAAATTCTTCCATTTTTCCGATATATTTCTAATCCATCTAGGCCCCGCCTAGGTGCTAGGCCCCCCCTCACCACCAAGCTCCCGCCTAGCGTCTTTTAGAACATTGGCTGCAGAGCGCATGTTTTCCCTAGCCTCCACCAGCTCAAAGCGAGGATACTTCGAATCTAAGGGACGGAGTTGATGCACTCCTGTCTAGTCCTGAACCAGGCTTCGGCGAGCCGCCAAAGACCTAGACCGTGGGGTCTCACGTGGCATCCAACATAGTCTATTTAATTAGCTTTTCTATGTATTTCAGTACTTTCCATTTTTAGTAGTTACTTATGTAGTAGTTACTAGTTTTAGCTTATTTCCTGTTTTGGTGTGCGAGCCCATTTGCATATGGACTCGGCCCATTAGGTTAAATAAGGCCCATCAAGGTCGTGCACTATTTTGGCTATATATAGCCTTCTCTTGTAATCGTTTTACTTACGTTGGAAATGGATGCGTAAATAGTAGTTGAGTGAATCTCCTCCCTTAGGCCCCGACGTCACAAAACCGGTTAGACCCCGACTGAGCCACGTCACTGTTCACAAACACAACCTTCACACTCGCCCCATCCTTGCCCCAAGCGAGCATAAGAGAGCCAAAAGTACCCCCGATTACATCCCTTTCAGGATTGAGACAGAGCAATACGGCCCCCGCCGCCACGGTGGCCCCGCATTCCCAGCCCATGATGTTTTCGCCCCCTCCCGCGCCTGCCGCCCGCGAGCTTGCTTACGGCGAGCACGGTGGCCGACGCCGCCAACGGCGCCCTCGGCATGAGCCTCTTGCATCAGAATTCTATGAGCCTGACGATGATTATGAGAGGCCTTATGCAGATCGTGTCTATGATGCCAGACGCTATGCCGACCGCCACCATGTGGTCCCTTAGTTTGCCGGACCACTTTTATGGTGAATATGACCCCACTGTGTTTTTAGATTGGATGCAGGCTACAGAGTATGCCCTGTAACACTGTCAATACGAGGAGCATGAGAAGGTCGAGATAGCCACGCTCCACTTTAGAGGCGCCGCGCGCACTTGGTGGCACCGCTTTGTCACAGACAGGCACCGACGCAACCTGGAGCCGATTGACTAGTGGCACCAACTGGTATTCATCATGCGCCGTAAGTATGTCCTATATGATTACTAGAACCGCATGAGGATGGACATAGCACTCGCTTGCCAAGGAACTATGACGCTGCTCGAGTTCATCTCCAAGCTCGAGGACATGTACTACAAGGCGGGCATGAGTGTTTCCCCTTCTACGTTGCGTACAAAATTTTTGAGTGGCCTCAATACTTCTATCCGGGACCAGCTAAAGATCCTTCCCATCCGGGACCTCAACACACTTACCCACACGGCCATACAGATTCACCAGCAGCTTGTACGCAGGAAACAGGCCCCGTGGCCCCAAGTCGCTTCCCGCAGGTATGACTCTCATCCTAGTGCTTCCTTTAGTATTAATGTGCAATCTAATGTGCAGCCCAAGACATCCCAGCCTACAGCCAACCGTGTGCCACCCAAGGCTGCCGACGCGTCGCGCGCCTCAGCGCTTGCCGCCTCGGCTGCTGCCCCTGCGCCGCGTGCCAACAGATCTTGTGACCAAGTCTGCTTCAAGTGTGGTGGGCGAGGCCACATCCAGCGCGACTGCCCCAACCAGAAGAAAATTCTATACACGTAGGGCGCCGAATACGAGTCTTTTGAGGAAGAGCCAACTGACGATGTGGCTCCTGAGATTGATGATGCCGAAGACGAGGAGGATTACACTTGCGCCCCACATGACCTGGACGTGGGCACTCCCCCGAGCCTCGTCACCCGACGCGTGCTTACTGTGAAGGAGGCCGCCTTAATGAATCGGCGGGAGAACTTGTTCCACACCCGCTGCCTTATCCAGACTGCCTCCCTCAGTGTCATCATTGACGGCAGTTCGTGTTGCAATATTGTGAACGAGAAGGTGGTCCATTGATGCGACCCTGCCCTCTATGACGGCCACAGAGGAGGAGCATGCCATGAGCCTACGCTCAGAGGGCCCAGTGACTAGATCGAGAGCCAAGGCCATCGCCGACGCCGTCCAATCCCTTATCGTTCGCGTCATCGCTGGTCAAGGCGCACCCGAGACCGAGCCCAGACTCCAAGTCCTCGCCACCATCGGCATCGCAGAGACGAGCCCATGGTTATCGACACCGAACGCGCCCACTGTCGAGCCCAGACACACGTGACATCGCTGCCGCTCCCAGTGTCTGCGTCCCATGCCTCGCCGCCAACACCGGCGCCTATCGTATGCATTTAGAGGTTTATTTGCCTCGTTTTTGACATTGTTAGTATTTACTTGTTTTAGAAAGTTTCCATTTATAGTCTTTCTATTTTTAGGGTGTGTGCCTATTGCATGTTGCATGGGCTAGCCCACTAGGCTCGACTCGGCCCATCTGAGTTTCGCCTCTAGTATTTAAGTCAAACTTATGTTTGTTATTGTTTACGTTCAATTTTAATCAAAGCTTAAGTCGAGTGTTTATCCTCCTTCCTTTGATCGGACGTCAACCTATCCCTATCTTCGCATCTCCTTCACTCCGCCGCCAACGCTACGACAAACGCTTGGAATCCTTCAAGCAAGTCTTCCTTCGCATCTCCCTTTACTCTGCCGCCGACGCTATGGCCAAAGACTTGATCTTCAAGTCATCTATCCCTAACCATCACACCATCGCCATCCATCAAATCTCTTCCGTAATCACACCCACTCCATCGCTGTCGCCGTCGCTAGCCCATCGCTTGTGACATCCACCACCACCATTGCTATCGCCGTCGCCATCGAACCCACACTCTAACCTAGTCGATCGCTCACCATCACCATCGCCTTCACCATCGTCGTCGCCTTCACCATCGTCGTCGCCAACGTTGTCTTGACACTCTTCATCGCCATCGTCTCCGCCGCCGATACCACCCAGACACTCACCACCGGGTTCGCCATCGGCCACCACCGTATCTGATAACCTCAAAAGATACTATTCACTTCGCCACCGCTTGTCAACCTTTCGTGCAATACAACAAGGGTTTCACCCAAGGGTTCCACGGCAGGCTTGACGAGGAAAGCTTGTGACTTCTCGCCCAAGACTAGATCCAAAAGTGCCACCTTTGATGTTGTGACCTTCATCGGAGGCAAGAACACATCAACTGGGATCAGAGCCCATCAGTCTTGTAAGTCACGAAATCAAGTTTTCATCTTGTTCACATTTTTTTTTTCTTGACCACCATCCTTTGCTTTCAATTGAAATTAAGAGAAAAACAAAAAAGTTTCCATATTTGCTTGTCCTTCGGTTTTCACAAGGTAACTCCTTGGCCGATTTTTTTTTCTTGCCCCATAAGTTTTGGTGTGTTTGGTAATTCAGATATCTTGCATGCTAGAGTAGTTGTTTCCTTATTTAATGCGTTTGATAGAGTTTCCATATCTTGCTTGATTTGCTTTTTAGTTGGTTAGCCGAAATTTCCATATAAGAAGCAATCATATCTTCTTTTTCTCTCTCCTATCTCTAAGATCTCTTTGATATATTCTTGTTACTTATGCCGTTATTTTATTTTTCCTTCTTTATCCGATATCTTAAAGTAAAAAAGATAAGATATTTGGATATTATATATAAAAAAAAGCCAATCGGTTATAAAAAAGAAAGAAAGTTATACAAGGTAACTAGTTAGGGAAAGCCAAAATAAGGCAACCCTAACCCACTTGCAACGGTCTAGGCTCATCTTCTCAATCTCTCCGCCGTCTAGGTTCACCTCCTAGAAGGTAATTTTTTGCTAGTTTGTTTTTTTGTTTACATTTGATCTAGGGTTTTGATTGCTCTTGTTTGTTTGATTGACGACTTGCTTCTCACGCCATCTCTTGTGACTAGCCTTAGCCACCCTCATGACAAGCCAAACAAGCCCTCCCCTTACGTGAACTTTGTGAACTTGACTAGTGATTTCTTGGTTGTTGTTCTTTGTGCCTTTGGTTCATTTTTACTCCTATGTCTGGTCATACTGTTATAGGTAGCATGACGGCCATCACATCTAGTGGAGACAACACCGGCGCCGACAACACCAACCCACAACCACAGCCTTTGGGTCCCCCCAAGACCCACCACCACAAGATCCTATCTTGGAGTTGTCTGAGGAGCAAAGAGAGATCCAAGCCCTTCGACAACAAGTGGCTCACTTGGAATCCATGCAAAGAGCGGCACAACTCGTGCCCACACCGACACCCGTGATTCCCATGGACGTGCCGACTGTACCACGCGCCACCGATGCCGGTCCTAGCAACCCACGCGTAGACAAATGGAAGGGGTTGATGCCTTCGACTTCCAACCTCCAACCACGTCTCAACCGGATCCAAAGTGTCATTGAGAGTCGCCAAGGCTACGTGTCTCACACGGATCGCTACGTGCCCAGAGCCACACCCGCTGGCTATGACACCGGCTCCGACCGCGCCGACGACTCCCAAGGTGAGTTTTCTAAACCCTATGATTTTGATGCTAGGTATGCCTCTAGACGCACCCAGTGCCATGTCCCAGGCTCATCGCCATGCGAAGGCCGAGCCCGCAAAACCGAGATAGCCGCTGCGACGCCGAGAAGACCCAATGGACGACCCAGTCGTTCACAGCGACGCGACGACGCGCCTAGGAGGACACCCACTACCCAGCCTAAAACCTATGACGTTCGAGACCATCTTTGCCATCAAAGTGCAAGGATGCCCCACTACGGCTCCGATGGATATGGCTCCTCGACGCCCACCATCCAAGACGACTTCGATGAGTTCGATGATGAGGAGATCGAAGACTCAGGTATGGTGAATCCTAACTTTTTCCATCCACCTCTTGGAGATCCAATTGAATTGTAGGATCGCCCAACAGATTGGATTCCACCACCGCGCCTACAAGCCCAAGGCGCCCATGAACGTGACACTCGCGGCGAGCGCCGAGACGAGTTGCCACATGACTTCCGTCGCCAAGCCGACTACGAGGCCCAGCCGCGACAGCGCCGACCAAGGTTATTAAAATCGGGATTTTAGGATCGGATCACATGGGACCCTCTGGATCGGATCATAAAATCGGATCGTAAAATCGGATCGTAAAGTCGTAAGATTTTGTACACAAATAAAAATTAATTAAATAATAAAACATGAACGTCATTTAGCAAAAATATTAATAGATATTTAAAATTTTAAATATAAAACTTTAGAACATTGATGCAATGGACCATTGACTCACCGAAACTCAAGCCATATACACTATATTGTCAAAACTAATTGGATTTAGGACATGCGTAAATAAGACATGAAGATTTTGAACAATCATTATTAGGGTTGCTTTAGTTTTTTATCACGCATGAGTGGAATTTTGGAATTTTGAGCGTGACTACATGGGAGAGACGTATATATGGAGAGCATAAGTATGAGAGAGGTGGAAATTTGGACAAATTGGGCTCTCAAACGGGATGTTAGTAGCTCGTAGAAGTTGAACGTTAGGATCTTACTGGGATCTTAGAATCGTAAGATTCTACTGATCCTTTGAGATCCTATAAGATCCAGAGTTAGATTTTGACATTAATAGATTTTAGTAATAGATCCGGATCAGACACCCTACCTTGGATCGTAAAATCTTAGGATTTTAAGATCCGGATCTAGATTTTAATAACCATGGAGCCGACGCCTACGCGCCCAGGGACGAGTTTGCCCACGGTGATGCCCACCAGCGACGCGACATACAACACGTTGGACGCGCCCCACCCCCTGGCTTACGCGCCTTCCAAAATCCCCTCTTTGCAGCCGTGCCTAACAACGCGCCCAATGCCGTGCTCGTTCCTCGTTACTAGCGACACGAAGTCAAGGTAAAGATTGAACATTTCTTTGGTGAATACAACCCTTATGTTTTTCTTGAATGGGTGCAGGCCACCGAGTACACCCTGAGATATTGCCGAGTGCCGCCTGAGGACCATGTCGACGCCGCCTGAGGACCATGTCGACGCCGCCTGAGGACCATGTCGACGCCGTAACTTTGCACTTCCGAGGCGCCGCCCGTGTGTGGTGGCACCGCTTTGTCGATGACTGCGTCCGACGCCGCCTCCCTCTCGTCACCGAATGGCATCAATTGGTGTACGTGATGACGAAGAAGTACGTGCCTATAGATTATAGGAACCAAATGTGTATGGAGATAGCCATGGTTTGACAAGGCACCGAGACTCCCCTCGAGTTCTTCTCCACCGTAAAGGACATGTACTACAAAGCCAACATTAGTGTTGCCCCTATGACTTTGAGAACCAAATTCTAGAGTGGATTGAATGCTCCCATCCGAGACCAACTTGAGATCTTGCCTATCAAGGATCTCAACACTTTGACACACACGACAATGCAGATTCACAACCAACTCAATCGCCGCAAGAACTACAATCGACAATCTGGCCAAACCAAGTATTCTTCTATCCCTAGTCAATCTCTTTCTACTAACGTGCGTTCCACTGCCCCAGTGTCAGCCGCGTCTAGCCAAGGCGCCAAGCCGAAGCCCACGACGCTAGCTGCAGCGAGCCGCGCCAACGCGCCCAGACAGTTGTCATCGGGCACAGACCGCGCACGCGACCTTGAATGCTACAAATGTGGAGGCAGGGGACATTATAAGAAAGATTGTCCAAACGCAAAGAAAGTGCTCTTCTCCTCCGCCGCCGCCGGCTATGAGTCATACGATGAGGACGAGCCCGCTCTCGAGCCTATTGAAGAAGGCATCGATGACAACGAGGACGCCTATGATTGTGATCCCGCTTCACTGCATGCGGGCACACCACTGAGCTTGGTGACACGGCGAATCCTCACGATCAAGGAAGCGAGCTTTGTCGACCAACGAGAGAACTTGTTTCACACAAGGGCACTAGTCCAGACGGCTTCCTTGAGTGTCATTATTGATGGAGGAAGTTGTTGCAACATTGTGAATGAGAAGGTGGTGAAGCACTTTGCTTTGCCAACGATGCCTCATCCACAACCATATGCCCTCCAATGGATTTCTTCTAGTCCTGGTAAAACAATATCTCGCCAGTGTCTTATCTCTTTTTCTATTGGTCAATACTGTGATTCTATTTTATGTGATGTCATTGCAATGGACGCCACCCATATTTTGCTTGGGCGCCCATGGCGATTCGACAGGCGCGTGCTCCACGATGGCTATTTGAACACTTATGTGTTCACTTACCATGGAAAGCGCGTCACTTTGCATCCAATGTCTCCCCATGAGATCTTGCAAGACCAGGTTGAGTGAGACCGCCAGAAGGCCATCGAGGCCGCCGCTACAAGGCAAGAAGGGACGCCAGCGGCACTCCAGAAGCATAATTCATTGAATTCTGGCAATTTATCGTCTACCACTGGCACTAGTTCTAGGAAGTCGAACGCCATAGGTGGGCCACCCAGTGCCTTCCTGGATCGTGATGGTGCCGCTACCACAACCGCTAGGAAGGCCAAAACCAAGCCCACTAAGCACTAGCCAGGCGCTCTGAATTCTGGCTTGAGCATAGGTGTCCGCACACCCAGTGCCTCACAAAAATCACCAAGTGCCTCGCCATTGACTCAGTTGGCCGTTCGATCGCCTCAGATGCCTCCGTTGTAAGGCCGTTGTGAGCACATGCTGCTTCTGGCGCGGCCTAGTGAGCTCACTGCCGCTTTGATGGGCAACGCCCCATGTCTTCTATTGGTGCCCACTCCTTGCATTTCTGAGTCACCTAGCGCCGACGTCTTTCCGGAAGAGCTTCCACAGGGCTTACCACCACTGAGGGGCATTGAGCACCAAATCGACTTGGTGCCTGGTGCCTCCTTGCCAAATCACGCCGCTTACCGCGCCGGCCCTGAAGAGACCCAAGAGCTGTAGCGCCAGGTGCAAGAGTTGTTGGATCGAGGCTACGTGAGGGAATCATTGAGCCCTTACGCTGTGCATGTGATCCTTGTGCCCAAGAAAGATGGCACATGGAGAATGTGTGTTGATTGCCGTGCAATAAACCAGATCACCGTGAAGTATAGGCACCCAATACCGCGCCTAGACGACATGCTTGATGAGCTCCACGGCGTGACTCTCTTCTCCAAGATTGATTTGAAGAGTGGTTATCACCAAATTCGGATGAAAGAAGGTGATGAGTGGAAGACCACCTTCAAGACCAAGTATGGGCTCTACGAGTGGGTTGTCATGCCTTTTGGGCTCACCAACGCCCCCATCACCTTCATGCGCTTGATGAACCACGTCTTGAGAGCATTTCTGGGCAAGTTTGTTGTCGTTTATTTCGATGACATTCTTGTCTACTCACGCAGCCTTGAGGATCACGTCGAGCACCTACGTCTTGTACTGGATTGCCTTCGACGTGAGAGCTTATTCGCCAACCTTGGCAAGTGTCACTTCTGCTCCGACACTACAAACTTCTTAGGCTACGTTGTGAGTAAAGATGGCTTGCGCGTCGACGAGGACAAAGTCAAGGCCATTCGCGATAGGCCGACGCCGACGACGCCGACCATGGTGAGGAGTTTCCTTGGCATTGCCGGTTTCTATAGGCGCTTTGTGAGGGATTTTAGTACAATTGCCGCGCCTTTGCATGAGCTAACGAAGAAGAGCGCCACTGTGACTTGGCTCGAGGCCCATGAGAAAGCCTTCTCGGCGTTGAAGGACGCCTTGTGCCACGCGCCTCTACTCCAGCTCCCTGACTTCGCCAAGCACTTTGAGGTGGAATGTGACGCCTCTAACGTCGACATTGGAGGTGTGCTACACCAAGAGAGGAGGCCCATTGCCTTTTTCAGTGAGAAGCTCGCAGGGGACACTCTCAATTACCCCATATACGACAATAAATTGTATGCCCTCGTTCGTGTGCTAAAGACTTGGCAACATTGTCTTTGGCCATGGGAATTTGTCATCCATAGCGACCACGCCGCCTTGAGCTATTTGAAGAGCCAAGCCCACCTCAACCGACACCATGCTCGTTGGGTAGAGTTCCTTGAGACATTTCCTTGTCTCATGGTCCACAAAAAGGGCAAAGAGAATGTGGTAGCCGACGCCCTCTCTCGCATGTACGTTCTCTTGACTCATGTGCAAACTAAGATTCTAGGCTTTGCTTTGATAAATGAACTATATGCTATTGATCATTTCTTCAAGCCAATATTAGAGCATTGCCTTAGAAGCCATGAATTTGAGTCATATTTTCTCTCTGAGGGTTACTTGTACAAGGTTGGACGCCTATTCATCCCTAGTTCCTCTATTAGACTCCTTTTGATCCAGGAAGCACACGATGGCCGTGGCCACTTTGGGATTGCCAAAACCTTGGCCGCACTTAGAGAACACTTTTTCTAGCCTCGTATGACCCACCAAGTGACCCGCTATTGTAGGAGTTGTGTGACGTGCCAAAGAGCCAAAGCTAGGTCTAGTCCACACGGCCTCTACACTCCACTTCCCATACCCACCGACCCTTGGGAAGATCTTTCCATGGATTTCATCACGGGTTTGCCCCTCTCTCATCGAGGTAAGGACTCTATCTTTGTGATTGTGGATAGGTTTTCTAAGATGGCCCATTTTGTAGCTTGTAAGACAACCCATAGTGCTAGTGAGATAGCCGATTTATTCTTTGAGCATATGGTGCGTCTTCATGGAGTACCACGTACCATTGTTAGTGATAGGGATTCCAAATTTGTTGGTCATTTTTGGAGAACCCTTTGGGGAAAGCTAGGCACTAAACTTCTCTTCTCCACTAGCTACCACCCACAGACCGATGGCCAAACTGAGGTTACGAATAGAACCCTAGGAGCCCTCCTTCGCACCATGCTAAAGGCCAACCCTAGGCGTTGGGAGGACTTACTATCTTTCGTGGAGTTTTCTTATAATCGTTGTAGGCACACGACGACCAAGCTTACACCTTTTGAGGTCGTATATGGAAGGAATCCCTTGACGCCTCTAGATTTGACGCCGCACCCACTCCGAGACCCAGTGCACATCACTGCCGCCAACCGCGCCGAGCAAGTGCAAGAACTTCATAAGCGAACACGCAAGCAATTGGAAAGAAGGGCCTCGCAATACGCCTCACAACACAACCATGGCCGCCTCCGCGTCATATTCGCACCCGAAGACCTTGTCTGGGTGCATTTGCGAAAAGAGAGATTTCCCTCGCGGCGCAAGCACAAGTTGGCCCCTCGCGGAGATGGTCCATTCCGCGTGATCAAGGCCATAGGGGACAATGCCTATCAACTCGAGCTCCCAGACGACTATGGAGTTCATGCGTCCTTCAACGTCTCGGACTTGACACCTTACATGAAGCCTGAGTTTGATGATGATGAAGCGGGGATGCTTCACATCCAAGTGGGGGAGGGTGATGCGACCCTGTACCAGTGCCTACTGCCGCGACTACGCCGACTGAGGAGCCCAGTGCCGCGCCAATGAGTCTTACACCGACTGCATTCACCCCCGTGCCCATGGCTGCAGGTCCGTGTCCCAGTGAACCTGCCGTCGTGCCCATGCTTGTGCGTTTCTGCATCAGTGCACCCGCCTCTGACGTCGTGCCCGCTCCTTGACCCGAGCCGTACTTGATCAACATTGAGGTTCCACGAGACGGACACAAGACCGGCGCCGTTTTCCTGCTGCCCGACGAGCATTTCTTCTCCTTGGCCCCACCCAGCTCGAAGCGAGGACACTTCGATTCTAAGGGGAGGAGAATGATGCGATCCGGCATCGACCCAAGCCAGGCTACAGCGAGCCCCATGCGTCCGAGACCTTGGCGACCTCCTTGGTTTAGGACTTAGTCTATTTTAGCTTCATATTTCCCATTTTAGAAACTTTCCTGTTTTAACAGTTTCTCTTTTTAGCATTGCTATTTTTGGAACTTACTATGTTTAGTAAGTTTCCATCTTTGACACTTTTTATTTTAGGACTTACTATGTTTATCACTTTCTATTTATAGCAGTTTTTATTTCGGGCGTGTGCTCCACTCTTGTAGAGTGGGCTAGCCCATAGGTGCGTTTCGGCCCAAGCCCATTAGGGTCTTGGCCGAGTTCATTGGCTATTTAAAGCCCCCTTTGTACTCGTTATTTCCTACGTTCAAATTGATTAATCTAAGTCTTAAAGTTGAGAGTCAATCCTCCTTATTCTTAGATCCGAGCGTCAAACACAAGTCTTCTTCGCATCTCCTTCACCTTCTTGCCCCGCCCTTTCCCAAAGCGAGCACAAGAGACCCGCGAGCCATCATTCGGTGGTTCTGATCTATCCAGGTTACCCACAAGAAGGGACAACACACCAACAACCTTATGGCCTATAGTGGATTTCAGAAGGTAAGGGGGATGTGGTAAACTGGCAATGCCACATCACATTTCAGATTGGTCAATACCAGGATACTATTTTGTGTGATATTATGGCAATGGATGCTACTCATCTTCTTCTTGGTAGGCCTTGGCAGTTTGACAAGAAGGCAATCCATGACGGATTCTTGAACACCTACGTGTTTATGCATGGCGGCAGACGAGTCTCACTACTTCCCATGACACCACATGAAATATTGCACGACCAGGTGGAGAGGAGTCGAGAGAAAGCCAAGGAGGCCGTGAAACAAGCCGGTGCAGTAACGCGCCGCAGCGAGATGCTCTCGCCGCGTGACACTTACAACCAGCGCGAGACCGTGATGCCTGGTGCCAGTGCGCGCCCCTAGGAGCGCGACTATGCCAGCGCATGCGCGCATGCCCCACGCAGCGCCCGTGTCTTTGCCCTTTCCACTGCCGCAACTCCACACCCCCAGTGCGACAAAGCATGTACGTATCTCCAGCTCCGCCCGCAACGACGATCTCGCGGCTGCGCCACCCCCCTTGCAAGGCCGCTGTGAGCATCGACTCTTAATGGCGCGAGCTCGAGATCTCACCCTAGATTTTCAGGGAAGTTCTCATTGTATTCTTGTTTTTCCTTCATCATGTCTTTTTGTGTCTAAGAGTCTCGATGATCTACACCTTTTTGTGTCATCTATTTTGCAAGAGTTTGCAAATGTTATGCCGGATGAGCTTCCTACGAGCCTACCTCTTGTGCGCGGTATTGAGCACCGGATTGACCTGGTTCCAGGCGCTTCCTTGCCTAACCGGGTTGCTTATCGAGCAAGCCCTGAGGAGACAAAGGAGCTTCAGAGACAGGTGAAAGAGTTGATTGACAAGGGCTATGTTTGCGAGAGCCTGAGTACATGTGCCATGCCCGTGATCCTCGTGCCAAAAAAATATGGCACATGGCGAATGTGTGTCGACTACAAGGCGATCAACCAGATTACGGTCAAGTACCGCCATCCTATTCCCCGCCTCGATGACATGCTAGATGAGCTACATTGAGCCACCCTTTTCTCCAAGATCGATCTTAGGAGTGGCTACCACCAGATTAGGATGAAGGAAGGCGACGAGTGGAAGACCGCCTTCAAGACGAAATATGACCTCTATGAGTGGCTTGTGATGCCTTTTGGGCTCACCAATGCCCTGAGCACTTTTATACGACTTATGAACCATGTACTTGGACAGTTTTTGGGCAAGTTTGTTGTTGTGTATTTTGATGACATTTTGGTTTATAGCCGTAGTTTAGAGGACCATGTATACCACCTTAGACAAGTCCTAGATTGCCTTAGGAGCGAGCACTTGTATGCCAATTTGGCAAAATGTGTGTTTTGCTCGGACACCATAGTTTTCCTAGGATTTGTAGTCTTTAAGGATGACCTACGAGTGGACCAGGAGAAGGTCCGAGCTATTCAGGAGTGGCCTACCCCCACAACGCCGACTATGGTTCGATCTTTTTTGGGGTTGGCCGGCTTCTACAAGCATTTTGTGTGAGACTTTAGCACAATTTCCGCCACGCTGCACGAGCTCACCAAGAAGGGCGCCTCGGTCGACTAGACTGACAAGCATGAGGCCGTCTTCTAGACCCTCAAGGACAAGCTCTGCAACGTCCCCCTTCTTCATATGTCTGACTTCAACAAGATGTTTGAGGTTGAGTATGATGCCTCCAACTTTGGCATTGGCGGCGTCTTGCTCTAGGAAAGGCGACCCATCGCATACTTCAGTGAGAAGCTGTCTGGCGCCACACTCAACTATCCAACCTACGACAATGAGCTTTATGCTCTCATTCGTGTGTTGAAGACCTAGCAGCATTACCTGTGGCCCAAGGAGTTCGTTATCCACAGAGACCATGAGTGAACTCAACAACTAGAAAACAAGGGTGAACGCAACAATGGAAACAAAAACAATGAACAAGAAGAGGCAAAGCAACTCAACAAGGCAATCTCACGGTCAACTAGTTATGGTTAGCCGTGAGGGCGGTGGGGCAAGGCAAGACACTTAGAACAAAGCCAAGACAAACAATGAACACAATCACGCAAAAGATGGAAATTATGAATTGAATTAAAGGTATAGAAAAAGCAAGAGCAAGCACGGAAAGTTCGTTGATCAAGTAAGTTACAAGAGAGAAAATGGAAGATGAGCTTAATGGACTTGTGCCGATGGTAAATTGGGTTCCCCGAGATCGCCTGAGGCTTTCATTTGCCCGGTTGCAATTGTTTTTTTTTTGAATGCTAACCAACTATTTTTTTTTGAATTGGCACAAGATTGTTATGGAAAGAGAGAGATGAGAAGATATGCGTTTAACAAGAAGATATGAGAGAGAGAGACACAAAATATTTGCATAGAGAGGAGAGAGAAGATGCGCAACAAACTTGGTAAAAACAAGATATACAAATCTTTTAGTTGCTAACAAATAAAACCAAAAAATAATAACCAAATCCACGGGATTCTATTCGGTTGCAAGTCAAGGATTTGGCCGCAAATTAAGGGATATGGATCTCACGAAATCTCTCCCTTTTTTGTTTCACTCGGTCAAGATCGCAACGTCGGAAAACGCAGCGATCCACCTATGTATTTTGACGACAACAATGGAACAAACACAAAAATAGAACGACAGAAGCAAGGAAGGGAATCGAAATATGCAATTGTGAGAAAGACGATGAAGAGTTGGAATTGACAACACCTTGTACCCTTGAATCTGATACCAATTGATATGCAAACGTCCCCGTTCACGTGTAGGATAGGCGGATCTAGGTAGAAAGTGTGTCGAAGGCCTCCTTCTCTTCTTGTGTTCGGGATAGGTACAAGCCTGCGCCGACGGCGATGGCTTGCAGTCTCTAACGCTCGCAGCTGCGAGGATGGCGAGAGGGTCGAATGCGTGAGGCAATCGGTGAGGGGTTTGATCGATGATGGAGATCGGCCAATTTTGTGACATCGAAAACGCAAGGGGCGGAGTAATGGACTCAATGACAAAGCTTGCGCAACAACTGATTTCAACGTGCCAGACAATTACAAGGCACTTGGCATTTTATAGAAGCTAAGTGAGACGTGACCATGGGCCTGACTAAACCTAATGGGCCGGGCTCATAAGCATAAAAGACATGCACGCCCAAAATAGAAAATTACCTAAAATAGAACTTGCTAAAATTAGTAATGGCTAAACATAGAAAATATCCAAAAACATCCAAATGTCACTCAATAAACCTCTAAACTTAAAAATATGCCAAAGATAGAAGAGGTGCCACGGCGCCGGCAATGATGGCGCAAGAGACGGCGCGGGGCGCAATTGCTAGAGCGGGGTTGTTGCGCGCGAAGCCCTTTGTTGTGAGGCTTTGTGTGGCCTGGCTATGGCTTTGGCACACGCCCTAGTGATTGGGCCCACTGACTTGACACTGAGCATCTCCTCTTCTTGGGCCTCTGTTAATGTCATCACCGGGGTTGTATCAGGAAGCTTGATTGTTGCCCGAGCACAGAAGCAAAATTCGTTGTACGTGATGCAAGCAAAGTTGTACAAAGATGAAGCAAATGTGATGGCTGACTCACTTGGTGATTTATGGCACATGAGTGAGTGGGGGCTGCAGATGCTAGCCAAGAAGGGCATCCTCCTAGAAGTGAAAGGTATGACTCTTAAACTTTGTGTGTATTGCTTAGTTGGAAAGCAAAATAGCTCACCTTTCATTCTCGTCCTCTAGTTAGGAGAAGACATGCATTAGATCTTGTTCATACTATGCATGTTCTATGGATTCCAAGTCACATAGTGGTGCACAATACTTTGTCACATTTATTGATGACTACTCTACAAAGTTGTGGGCTTTTGTGCTGAAAAGCAATGATGAGGTATTGTCGGCATTCAAGGAGTTTCATGCTAGGGTAGAGAGAGAATCAGGACGAAAAATGAAATTTTTAAGGGGATGGATAATGTAGGGGTCCATTTGAGGAATATAGAAAGAGTCAGGGAATCAAGCTTGAGAAGGCAATTCCCACGACACATTAGCTGAATGGGATTGCATAGAGGATGAACAAAACCATAGCAGAAAGAGTGAGAAGCATGTTCTCGAATGCTAAGCTGCCAAAGTCATATTGGGCGGAGGCAAATACTGACTAATGTGTATCTCATCAATAGATCTCCTTCAATTCCTCTTGATGGTGATGTTCGACTGAGGGTTTGGACTGAAACAAATGTTTCCTACAAGCATTTGAGGGTGTTTAGATTCCTAACATATTTTCATATTTCTAGAGATTAAAGGTCCAAGCTTGATAGCAAAACATAACCATGCATCTTTCTAGGGCACTCAAAGGATGAGTTTGGGTATAGATTGTGGGATATATAAGACAAGAAAGTGGTCATGTTGTGTTCATGGAAGGCATGACGATTGAAGACTGGAAGCAGAAGCAACCATTGTCGTCTTCCACACCTGCCACTATCACAGGCCCTGTTTTTCCGGACACCAGTTATGTTCGTCATGTCGATGTTCAACAGTCAGATGAAGTTCATTAGGAAGGCGTGCATGATGATGATGATGCTGGTGATGTTGAGCTACTATAAATTGTTGAGACTCAGATGCAAGAGCTCCATGAAGAAGCAACTGTTTAGTTGAGGAGATCAACTAGAGAGAGACAAACTTCCTCAAGATATCCAGTTAGTGAGAATGTATTGTTGACTAATCACTAGTATAAAAATGGCTATTAACCATGCATTATTTAACGCAGATCTAGACAACCGTGGTAAATATGATGGTCGATCCAGGTTTAACATACTACCGCGATGAATAATATATTTTTCACAAATTAATCCAATTCGGACCGTGGTTATTCTTTACAAATGCAGCGAAGCAAATTTTGTACGCCGTAAAGATACTAAACCACCGTGTGATTTTTTATTTTCTTAAAGCCAGACCGCGGTTGTATATAAGAAAGGGACGTAAACAGATGAAAAATAAGAAAGAAAAAGCGATTGACTAGGGGTTTGTTAGGTTAGATAGTTTATAAAGAGTTTTTAGTTTATAAATAAGTGATAAATAGGATTATATAAAAAAATATGTTTGGTAAATAGGTGATATTTATGGATATGTATAGTTTATTAAAAAATATGAATAATGGAGAAAAAAATAAAATAATTTTTTTACACATTTATTGATAAATATATAAAAATAGATTTTTGAAAAAAATTGTTTATAAACAATCAACCACTAATGCCAAACAAGCCTAGTTGAATACATAGAACCCGATCGACCGGTATTTTTTTTCCGCCTTCTTCCCCGATCGTTGAATCCCTAGCTAACCTTCCTCCATCGTCGGTCCTCGTCCATCTACACCACCGTCGATTCTCAATTCCTCGTCCAAATGCAAACATAGCCACCACTGGACATTTTCTTATGTAATTTATAACACTGTCATACGCAACAAATCCCTTCGTCAGCTGTTGTCAACTCTCCTCTCTCTTTCCAATCCTCGCGTTGTCTATTTCGCCATAGCTGGAAGCTTAACCTTTCTTCTTTTTCATGGTGTATGTTTTGTAAATTATCTAATTTGCTCAATTTCTACAGATTTGTGATCTACATCAGTGGTGAGCTGACCTCACCATCCTGCTTATGGAGGGGGTTGCTAATGCCGGCCCGACGGCTGATTCGTCGGTCGTCAAGAAGCTCCGAGAGGCTTCTAGAATCTACCAGTTTTATCTCGACAAGTCCACCCCTCATTCGGTTCCGTGGTGGATTAGAACCCTAGTATTTGTCCTTAATTTTAGGATTAGGATTTATTCTATCCAGGGGTTTTACATTGTCACATATGCGCTTCGAATCTACCTCTTGAACCTCCTGATCGATTTCCTCTTGCCGTTGGTCGATCCGGAAGCCTTTGATGAGCCCTCGCTGCCGACTAAGGGCTCTGATGAGTACAAGTCGTTCATTTGTCGCCTTCCTGAGTTTAAGTTCTGGTGAGAAGTTTGATCTTAAGTTTTGGTTTTGTAGTCTGGTAGGGCTTTGGTTTGTTAGATTGTCGTATCAGTGACTACTTAGAGCTATGTGAGGTGGCTATGTTTGCATCTGGAATGAAATGAGTGAATATGGTAAATTTCATGGCTTTCTTAATTCCATACAATTTACCATATTGAGTTCGATTTGGCAGATTTGAAGAGATTTTAGAGGATGTTGTTCCATTTTAGTGCAAATATTTTTCCATGATTAATTGCGGTTTGTACTTTGGTGTCTGATTGAATTGATAGTGTTTGTTGATACTTATTTTGCATTCCTGGCATGATCAGTGTGTGTCACTACTCGCTCTACTTACTTTGGTGTCTGACTGAATTTATGGCATGATAAGGGTGGTGTGTAACTGTGAGTGCATATTGCTACTCATCTACTCACAACTCTTTGTGTAATTCTCTTTTCTTGATTTGAGAAAAAGGTTACTTAGAGATTTAATTGGTATAGATCTGCATACATTTGATTGTTCGTTGCTAATACACTCCTTTGGCTAATAATCTAAGCATATGTTGTCTTGGAACTGGATATATACTGCTCCTTGTGAAGTGGGTATGCACTATTCCCTGTGATCTTCTACTATAGTTAGAGAGAACTTTGGGGCAAGATTTGTTTTGAAATAGCTCAAGTGTTAAGATAGTCTTGAAATCCATGTATTGATACATGATCCAAAGGGTTTGTTGATTTATAATTATAGAACTGGATTGGAATCTGTGGGTAGTGATGTTGGGGATACCTCTCTAGGGCATTTTTGTTACCTTTTTTATTAAAAAATTTCTTCGATTCAATACCTGACTTCTTGTCACTGCTAGACTAAGTAAGAAGATATAAGTCTATCACCTTTCAAGAGCTAGTGGTCAGAAAAGATATGAAAATGGCCTGAAAATTTTCAGGGTATATTCAAAAATTTCTTAGATGGTGCTAAATTTCTAATTCTCAAGCCTCAAGTTTCTAGGTAAAGTTCTATGAACAGGTTATTACACTCAAAATGTCCTTTCACTCGGTGTCAAGTTTAATTGATTAAAATTTGGAACAAACATAAACCTAATTTACTATTTCCTAAGATGTGATTGCATAATAGAGATGCCATGTCTTGAAATTCTAACAACTAGGTTAAATTAGCTTCGATACATGTCAGAAAGTTTATGCAAGTAATTCTCTATTTTTCCACTTCTCCTTTAATTTTTTTTAGTCTAGAAACAGAATGAGAACGGTGGTTTCGTATTGATGACTAAATTTATTGGTCGGTGATCAGCATGTGAGACAATGGAGAGAAATTGGGGGCTCCACTTATAAGTCAAGCCAGTGTTCCTTCTCTTGTTCTGTGAGATTATGTTGGTCAGTTCTTCTTGGAATAATGGCCATGGCTGCTTTGTCATTTTTAAGATTAGTAAAGTTCAGGAATAACAATCAGGAGGATTTGACTCATATGCAACAGATGGCTCATCAGCAACAATAACTAATGATGCACAAGGGGCAACAAGTATTCTTTTATCCATTTGGTTGTTCCATTACATGAACCAAGATGCATGTGTTATAAGAATGGAGTCACTGTCAAACATGTGCGATGACCGAGCTCGAATGTTGCAAGATCAGTTCAATGTTAGCATGAACCATGTCCATGCATTGGCCATTTTAGTTTCTACTTTTCACCATGGCAAGAATCCTTCTGCTATTGATCAAGTAACTCTTGTGCCTACTTGTCATGTTAGTTTGTGGCTTTTGACTCGGAGATATTAAATCTAAGCATGTAAGATCTCTATGTATGTAATGCATCAAGAAAACCATCTACATTATGTTACTCATATTTTCAAAATTGTGAACTGTTTCCTACATGGAAATGTGAAATTAATTTTGCATGCCACTAGGATATCTTATATGTGTTCAAAATTTCTCTTGTAGGAAATCTTTGGTGAATATACCGCACAAACAAACTTTGAAAGGCCACTTACAAGTGGTGTTGCTTATGCTTTAAGAGTTTGTCACTCTGAACGAGAGGAATTTGAAAATCTGCTTGGATGGACAATAAAGAGAATGAAGGAGACTACTGACTAGACTCTTGTTCAAAATTGTTATCCAAAAACGATGGATCCTACCCCGGCTGAAGATGAGTATGCTCTTGTAATATTTACTCTGAATAGGCCGGGCCGGGCCGCCAAGGAGACGGTTTATCAGTACAAGGGCAGAGTCACACCTTATGTGGTCATAGCTTGTATTGTTGCTGCTGTTGGTGGCTCCCTCTTAGGTTATGATATTGGTATTTCAGGTCGTTCCTTCTTCTCCCTTTCGTTGCCTTGTTCTATTTATCATGTTTTCAATGGAATAATAAGATTTAATCAAACCAAACTCCTCAAAACAAGAGTTAACAGAATTGAGATTCAGAATTGTCCAGTTTCTTTTTTTTGTGAAAAGTCATAGTGGTGTCAAGTAAAGTCAGACATGGAAATTAGAATTGTTCAATTTTCTTTAGGAATCATGTTTGGTATGAAGGGTTTTGGTAGATTCTTGCAGACCCACATAAAAAGGTGAAATAATTAAAGTAGTAAAATGGGAAGTCAAATACTATTTTTTCTACTTCAAAGGATTAATAATTATGAGATGAAGCTTGGTCAGACGGATATCTGGAACTAAACATTGGTCTCTCGTGTTTCAATTCTTATACTTGAACTATCTGATAGTTAGATTGATCATGTCACACAGGGGGAGTCACTTCCATGGATGGATTTCTCAAGAAATTTATTTGATAGACCACCTTCTCGATTTGGATATGTTGATGATTCCCGAAATGTGGACTTTGCGGATAGGCCCTGTTCACGTGAGACCGGAGATGTATGGACATGACCTGGTGCAGACGGAAGAGGCAGTTTCCATGGAAGATGATGTGATCCGGGTCCACATCAAGGTACAAGAGAGGGCTAAGGGATGCACCATCCCTAAAGGAGCACCAAAAGGAGTCAAGCTAGGGTTTCTCAACCCTACCAAGTCAACTTCCTTCAAAGCATGTCAAATTAGTACCAAGCTTCATAAGGAGTCAATTGAAGGTCGTCTATTAAAGGAGGGACCAAGATGAGGAGAAGTGCTTGGAGGACAACCCCTAGACACCCGGCGAGCGGCGGCCACACAACCACTACAGATGAGCTTACGGCCAAACCCAAGTTCAACATTACTTAGCCCACACAAGCCGTGACCCATCTTCATTATAGATGCCAAGGGACTCATGGAGTCTAGGATGGCCGAGAGAAGTGCTAAAGGGCTCGGAGGAGGCACGTCCAACAAACCAAGCTCCAACACCGGGGAATTCATCACGCGAGACCCAACATGAGCCCAAGGCTAACTTATGATCTACTCGTGCATTTGGGCTGATTATTGGATATGTTTGATTTTGTGGATATGTTTAGTCCGTGTCCAAAAATCAGGCCCAGCGGAGGGGGTACGATACATTTTAGCACTTTAATTTCTTTAGCATTTTTAGGGTTTTTGGAAACATTTGGCTATTTATAGGTTGTGTTATTCTCATTTGGATGTCAACCTTTGATTAATTTGAATACAGAATATTGAGTATTTCAATTAATTCTAAGCTTCTTGGTCGTTTGAGTGTTTGAATCTTGGTGAGTAATTTCCAAGTTTTCTTTCATTTGTGTGTTTTGGTGCATAATACCCAAAACATGTTGATTAGGCTTTGGTGAGTAATATCCTTAGCTTGAATCTTCATCTTCTTGAATCCCTTGGTGAGTCATATTCAAGAGAGGAGAGATACTTATCCTTTTATCTTTTCTTGCATTTCAAAACACAAAATCCCATAAAAAGAACCAAACTTGTTCCTATCTTGTCACCCAAGCAAGACATTCAAGAACGCAACTTTGAATGTGACTTTTCCTCGAACCAGAGCACGGATCCTTGGGGAAATGCGTCATTTGGTATCAGAGCTTGATCGAGGTAATTCTAAAACCCTTGCTCGTCTAGATTTCAAACTAAAGGTTGTGTTTTTCTCAGGACTTGATTTATTGCCCTTGATCTTGTTTTCATCTTGAGGGTAGGAGTTGGAGGGAGACCCGCCTTGGGAGAACCCTAGAATCTTGAGCAAATCTTAAAGAGAATCCTAACAAGAAAAGGCCGAGAGTTGTCTTGGATCCCAAGAAGAGAAACCTTGAATCTTGAACCTTAAAAAATGACTCCCTCTATCTTGTGCGTGTGAGACCCTTAAGGTGGGGAGAGAGGCTGTTGTTGAAGCCTAAGGTAACCCTAAAACCATATTGCCAAGGGAGAGAGAGAAGGGAAGACTTCTTGCACACCAAGGCAAGGGGCCAACCACCCTTGCTTGGGCCTTTCCCTTGCGTCCTAAGGATTCCCATGCCCCTCCCCAACCAACTTCCCAAGGATCTATCTAATTTGTATTTACCCCCTTAAATATAAGATTTTATTGTTTGTTATAATTATGTAAGATCCTTGTTCCAAGATTTACTTAGAACTTTATCTAGTTACATCTCTTGTTATCTTGTGATACAAGATCTATCTTGACTTCTAAATCTCTTCCCAACTAATTCGTGTGCACAAAAAGAAAAGGAAAGGCCAAAGGCCAAAAAATATAAAGAAAAATCCTACATCTTGCGCAACAAGAAAAGCAAAGAAACGAAGAGAGGGACTCTTGCTAAGTTTGAGAAAGCCTAAAGGGACCCTTACTAAGCTTGAGAAAGCCCAAGTAAGTCAAGAACACCTATCTTGATAACAAGAAATGATCTTATTTTATTGATTTAAGTTATCTTGAACGTGAATCTATCTATATATTTGATTCTTTAAGATCTTATCTCCTTGGTGCTAATCTCTTTTCATCGTAAAGGCCAGTCGTGACCCAACCTAAGAGAACACCCCTTGTGTTTGATCTTGAGATCTTGCGTGGCCTTATGTTAGGATTGAAAAATATCATCTTGCTTGCATTAACCTAAGGGCCAAGCTAAGGTTGTCAACAAAGGGGCAACCACATGACCAGCCAAGAAGAAAGAGAAGAGGACTCCAAGAAAATGTATCTTTCTACCTTAAAAGATAGAGTTTTCTTCAACAAGATAGAATCTTTATTGATAGGATAAAGTCTTTCTTTAGTTTATATAGTTATTTCCCTAACTTAATCAGTTTGCTTGCTTTGATTAAGTTATAGCTAGTTTTCTTAACTCCTTTCTTGAGAATGAAACATGTCACGCGACAATCTAGGAAATGAAACAATGGAATCCCCACGTGAAGCATCCAAGGCGATCACCATGGAGGAGTTGACGACCCTATTGGAAAAGAAGTGCCTTGAGTTCATGGGAATGGTGGACGAAAGGGGTGAACAACGCCTAAGGGATACAAGGAGAGAAGGATTGCGAGAAGGAAGATGTACCCTTACTAGGGAGAACATGGAACCCCAAGACAACCCCCATGAAGCCGGCTCTTCCCATGCGCCAAGGGGAGGAGATATGGTTTAAGAACCACCGAACCACCCTCTTGGAGACTAAGAAGACGATATAGACAATTGTTTTGCGCAAGAACCGAACCGTAGGCCCCCTATGAGGTTCCAAGCACCACCAACACGTCCTTTCATGGAAGGATTCCAATGACGGCCTCTTACCGCAGCCCCCAGAGGTATGATGCAACCTAGACGAATACCTAATGGGCCAAGGGATTTTCGTGAGAGGGCTAGAGTGAGGGAAGTTCAGCTAAGAGGTCAACTTGTGGAGGACAGAGGGCTTGGCTATGACATAAGGGAAGAAGCGCAACCACCTCCACAACACCATGGCGTGAAGTTAACCATTCAAACCTTTGCGGGCACGATGTAGAAGCATACTTAGATTGGGAGTCCAAGACCGAAGCTATATTTGATTACTATGGATATCAAGACGCTCTACGAGTGGAAATCGCATCCATTCACTTTACGAACTTTGCCTACTCATGGTGGCAAGAGGAGAAGGAATAACTAGCTCACAACAACTATCACCCCATCTCGACATAGGAGGAGCTTAAAGCTGCCCTGAGATTCAGCTTTGTGCCTGATGACTGTCTTGATAAGGTCTAAATTAGATTGGAGAAGGTGAATCAAGGCGCAAGCACCCTGAAATAATTCTACAAAAAACTTAGACAACTAGTGCATCGATAGGAAGTCCAATTCCCCGGAAGGTACATTATTTCTAAGTTTATTGGAGGTCTTAATAATGACGTTAATGCACATGTGGAGATGCAAAGGTTCGGACCTAATATCAATCTTGGGGAGGTTTTGTACTACGCCACGCAAGTGTACCAAAACTTGCGAAAGAAGAAAACTAGTAGCGGGACAAGGACATGGGGCTCAAACCCTACTTCCACGACCACCAATCTGCCATCCACTCGTTCTGAGGGCAAGAGCGAGCCAGCCAAGACGTTTGTTCAGAAGGAGAGCCCTCCCATAGCCGTGGACACTAGAGGAAAAGGAACCCCAAGAGCTAGAGACCTTAGATGCTTCAAGTGCATGGGACAAGGCCACTTTGATCGTGATTGTCCCAACAGCCGACAAGTATTATTGAACGTCTATGGTGAATATGAGTTCGAGGATGAGAAGGAGGCTGTAGAAAAGGAGGAGGAGAGCAATGGAAAAGAAGAAGAAGTAGTTCACGCCACCACATCTATCGGAGAATGCTTTGTGATTTCTAAGGTGAAAGAAGAGCCAAATGATCTCAAGATTGATGAGTATGGTACCATGCAGCCCTTATATTATGACGAGCTTATAGATATGCCTCCTATGTTTGACAATGAACAAGAAGGCATGCCCCCTCTCATCGACATGTTTCAACCGCCGACGCCCCCACAACCACAACCATTACTTGTGACGACTTCCTATATGATGGTGCCTAATCAAAGAGAGCAAAGTTTCCACCATTTGTACAACATAGCTGGCTATGAACAACCCTTCTTAGCCTTGATGGACAATAGAAGTGATCAAAATGTGATAGCGGAAGAAGTGGTCTCAAAATTGAGACTTGAGACACGAAGTCGATGGTCGCCAATCATGATTGGATGGGTGAATGAAGGTTACCAAATTCAAGTGGACAAGAAGGTGGACGTGAGCTATAGCTTAGGGGATTACACAGATATGGCCACATTTGTGGTAATGCCTATCAATGCTTTCGATCTCATTTTAGGAAGGCCATGGTAATTCGATCTTGACGTCCTACATGAGGGAAGGCTAAATCGAAACCATGTGATGAAGGGAGACATGGTATACAGCCTCGAACCCATGACCTTGGAGGAAGTAAGAGAAGCTAGAAGGAAGGCAAATGAATGGGACAAGAAAAGAAAACCAAGATGTCGAGTGATGTATCCTCACGAGATATTTCATGGATCAAAGAGCCCTAATTCCTCAAGGGTGACCTTGTTGCAACAACAACATTTAAAGAATGAGGGAGATGTCTCACCTAACTCTCTTATTATGCTTTCTAGTGTTAGGACACAATTGCAAGATTTTCATGTTCATGTTGCATGTACCCTTAGGGTTTTATCTAGATTTTCTCATGCTATTTATCCAAGCATAAAATTTGAAGTTAATTGTATATGCTAGGAGGGTACAAGGAATCGTGTCTAGGTTAAGAGGCTTCAATTACTTAGGCACATTTGCTATGCCGTGCTATTTGATATTCCTTGGTATAGGCTGCGCGGTTTTGAGCTTGAATCCTTTCAAAGGAGGGGAGGATGATTTGATCCGGGTCCACATCAAGGTAGAAGAAAGGGCTAAGGGATGCACCATCCCTAAAGGAGCACCGAAGGGAGTCAAGCTAGGGTTTCTCAACCCTACCAAGTCAACATCCTTCAAATCAAGCCAAATCAGTACTAAGCTTCATAAAGCGTCAAGTGAAGGTCATCTACTAAAGGAGGGACCAAGAGAACGAGAAGTGCTTGGAGGACAGCCCTAAGACACCCGACGAGCGGCGGCCCCACGACCACTAGAGACGAGCTATGGTTAAACCCATTCAAAATTACTTGTCCCACACAAGCTATGTCCTATCTTCATTAGAGATGCCGAGATAAGGGCTAAAGGGCTCGGAGGACGCAAGTCCAACAAGCCAAGCGGCGACATCGGGGAACTCAGCACGTTGGACCCAACATGAGCCCAAGGCTAACTTCTGATCTGTTCGTGAATTTGAGCTGATTTTTGGATATGTTTGATTTAGTGGACATGGTGAGTTCGTATCCAAAAATCAGGCCCAACGGAGGAGGGAACAATACAAATTAGCAGTTTCATTGCTTTAGCATTTTTAGGGTTTTCGAAACCTTTGGCTATTTATAGGTTGTGTTATTCTCATTTGGATTTCAAGATTGATTAATTAGAATACAGAATATTGAGTTTTTCAATTAAATCCGAGCTTCTTGGTCGTTTGAGTGTTTGAATCTTGGTGAGTAATATCCAAGTTTTGTTTCGCTTGTGTGTTTTGGTGCGTAATATCCAAAACATGTTGATTAGGCTTTGGTGAGTAATATCCTTATCTTGAATCTCCATATTCTTGAATCCCTTGGTCAGTCATATCCAAGAGAGGAGAGTTGCTTATCCTTTTATCTTTTCTTGCATTTCAAAACACAAAATCCCATAAAAAGAATCAATCATGTTCCTATCTTGTCGCTCAAGCAATACATTCAAGAACATAGCTTTGAATGTGACTTTTCCTCAAACCAGAGCACGAATCCTTAGGGGAAATGCATAAGTTACAGGGAAAGAGGATTTTTGGGCAGTAGGGACTTTGACAGGTATGTTGCTATTATGAGTAAACTTCCTTTACTAGATAAAACCTACATATATGACACAATCTTTTTCTTCTAGTGCTTTCCAGATGTAATTTTGCTAACTTTTTGTATTGCATCTTGCCTTCAATTAGAATACATTGTCTTGCTAATGATAGATAACATTCACCTACATGACTTCTTTGTATATAGTGGCCTACGAAGTCATGGCAAAACTTATTTCTTAATCAAATCTACATGTTTTCTATTATGTAAATTTTGGTCTTTGTAGAGCTTACTAAACAACATTGTATGGTGAATACGGTTAATACAATTATAGAAATATGTGCTTCTTTTGACATATGATATTTTCATTTAGAATCATCAATGCAATCGCCAAAAAATAAATAGTGGCACAACGGTGCATTTACAATAATCTATTTAAAAAAAATAGAAAACATGGGACCTCGGTTCTTAACAAAACCCGTTGTCCTATAGTTTTTATTTTTAAAAGAAAAATTCAAGGGGACCTCGGTTCTAGGAATAACCGCGGTCCGTTGTTGGTTACCACAATTAACAAAAAGCACGGTCTAGAGGTCATACCATGCCGAGAACAACCACGTTTAACAAGATGTAGTCCGTTTCATTAAAAAACCACGGTCCACACCCCGATTCTTTACTAGTGGATGAAGGGGAGCCAAAGAGCTATGAGGAAGCTATGACATATGTGCACCAAAAGGAGTGGTATTATGCCATGCAAGATGAGATGAATTCCTTGCGTGAGAACCACACCTATGACTTGATAAAGTTACCTAAGGGAAAGAGAGCTCTTAAGAACAAATGAGTTTTCAATTTGAAAACTAGAAAAGATCGTTGTCCACCCAAGTACAAGGCCCGCATTGTGGTGAAGGGATTCCAACAGAACAAGGGTGTTGACTTTGATGATATTTTCTCTCCGATTGTGAAGATTTCATTCATTCTGGTTGTTCTAAGCCTAGCTGCAAGCATGAATATGGAAATTGAGAAGCTAGATGTGAAGACCGCATTCCTTCATGGTGATCTTGTAGAAGAGATTTACATGGAGCAACTTTAGGGTCTTGAGATCAAGGAAAAAGAGAAGCTAGCATGCAGATTGAGAAGCAAATACAGACAAAGTGCTCAATTATTTGGACTATTTTAAAGAGGAAATATTAACTCATCCAACATTCTTCCTAAAGAGTTATAATTCTTATGGTGGAATGAAGAGAGGGAAATTGGGGAGCATAAAATGGAGGGCCTATTGACACAAGATCTTAAAGCCCTTATGAGAGCTCGTTTCATTCCATCTAATTATGAGAAACAAGTCCATTTGCGACTCAACAGGTTCAAGCGAGGAACTCGTCTTATGATGAGTATTACAAGGAGATTAGGTAACTCGTTCTTCTTTTGGGAATTCGGTTTCTCGAGAGGCATATTTTATCTAAGTATATTTCTAGATTAATCTTGGATGTGGGTGTATAGGTGGAACTACAAAGGTACCACAACAAAGCATAAAAGGTGACCCTGGATATGTTAGAATCTGAACAAATTGAAGAACAGAGAGAAGATAGCAGAGAAAGATGAGAAATTTTGTCTATCTTTCTTAACTGAATTTTGTTACATGAAAGGAGTATTTATAGAGAAGCCAACTATGCTAACACCCCCACTCAAGTTGGAGGTTGATGCAAGAGGAATCAAAACCCAACTTGAGCAAAACAGAAGTATAAACATGACAAGGCAATGATTTAGTGAATACATCAGCAACTTGCAAATAAGTTAGAACATGAGTAAGAGAAATAAGCCCTTCAAGTAACTTGGCCCATACAAAATGGTAGTCTAGCTCTATATGTTTAGTCCTCTCATGAAAAACTAGATTCTTGGCAATGTAGATGCCAGATTGAGAGTCATACTTCACTGGAATAGGCTGGACATTAGGAACCTCCATTTCATGTAATAGTCTACTTAACCAACCAAGCTTAGCAGTGACACACCTCAAAGACCTATACTCATCTTCTACTGAAGATAAGGAAATAGTCACTTGTTTCTTGGATTTCCAAGACAGAGGAGCACCACCCAAGCTAGCATAAAACCACTGACAAATCTCCTAGTGGTGGGCAAAGAAGCCTAGTCTAAATCACAATGATCCTGAAGTGTGAAATCAAAAGAGGAAGGCAACAAAATGCCTAAGTTGATGGTGCCATGAAGATATTGTTATGTGTGGACAACAACATCCCAATGAGAAGAGGTAGGAGCTTGCATAAACTGACATAAATATTGCACAGAAAAGGCCATGTCTGGCCTGATGTTGACCAAAAAGTTTAGTTTACCCACTAGCCTTATGTATGATGTATGATCAGAAAGAGGGAAGCCTTTATCAACTTATAGCTTGTTGGAATTATCCAAAGGACTAGGAAGAGAAGGAGAAAGTGGGATGTAATGGTTAGAGGAAATGCTAGTTGTAGGAGTAGGTGTAACGGTGGGTGAAGAGAGAGGAAAGTCACAAGATGAGTTGTCTTGAACAGAAAACATTGGAGAAGAAGGTTTGCTAGAAGAGGTAGGATGGAAAAAGGGAATATCTGTTCATGACATGATACATCACGAGAGATAAACACTGTATGAGTGGCAAGGTTCAATAGATTATAGCCTTTAGTATAGTATGGATAGCCTAGAACAATACAAGTCAAAGCTCTAGGCATGAGTTTGTGTCTTCCAGCTTTAACAATAGAAGCATAAGCACGACAACCAAAACTTTTAAGGCCATATAAGTAGGTGGTCAGCCAAAGAGCTTTTCATAAGGAGATAGACCATTTAGGATAGAGGAAGGATACCTATTAATGAGGTGAGTGGTAGTAAGGAGATAATGGCCCCAATATTTCAAAGGAACCTGCTACTGGAAGAGCAAGGCTCTTGTAGTTTCCAACCAATGCTTATGTTTTCGTTCCATAATGCCATTCTACTGAGGAGTATGAACACATCTAGTTTGATGAAGGATACCCTTGGATGAGAAATATTCAATGCCAGCATGGCTGAAGCCTAACTCATGTGCATTATCTGATCTCACAATTTTTACTTTGCTCTAAAACTGAGTATCTACCAGCTGTATAAAAGACTTGAGTAGAGAAAAAAGCATCCTTTAGACTACATTAAATGTGTCCATGTAATACGTGTGAAATCATCTATAATGGTTAGAAAATAGTTGTAACCATCATGAGTAGCTGACCGAAATGGCCCCCTTGTAACTATGAGGAAAAGATTTCCTTTGCAATCTAGACTTTGCACAAATGTCACAAGATGTCAATACATCATTATTACAATCAAGAGCAACAATATTCTTGAGTTTATTCATAGGTAGATGACCTAATTTGTTGTGCTAAAGTAAAACATCTTTGGTCTTGGAAGAGCAAGAAGAAGCAGAAGAATCATTAATTGGTGTGCTGGAAGAGGCACAAGAAGCATTTGGAACTTCAAGAAAAACAAAAAGCTTGTTAGTCACTCTACCAAGGACACGAGGCTTCTTCAGAGAGGGACCCTGTAGCCAACACGAAGTAGAATCAAAAGAAGCAACACAGTTCAACTAAGCAGCTAACTTATTCACGGATAACAAGCTAAACTTAAACCGAGGCACATAGAGAACATCTTGGAGAATCAAATCCTCTGAAATCTTGATAGAACCAAGCAGTTTGACAACCAAGATAACACCATTTGGCAAAGACATATGAATAGGTTGCTCCAAAGGTCTCAAATTGAAGTCTTTTGCAGTAGACTCAACAAGATGTTCATAGGATTGGAGGAAGGATCAATTGAAGTCTTTTGCAGTAGACTCAACAACTGAGAATATTGATCCTATGTAAGACCAGGAATAGCAGAGCCATAAGAACCATGAGGAACAAGTGAAATTGAATTAGCCTGAGACGGACGAGGAGTCTGTGGGAAGCCATGAATTTTTAAGCACCTTTCAACAGAATGACCAGGTCGCTTATAGTGAGTACAAGGACCAGAAGAGCCCGAAGATGGAGCTTGGACTGAAGACTGAGCAGTCACATTAAGTGAGGAAGAATCAAGAAGAAGGCGATTGGAAGCATGAATGTTGCGTTGCTTCTCTTCTTGAATCAAGATGGAATAAGCTTGATGGATTGAGGAAGACAGATCCATCATGAGAATGTTACCTCGCACAATAGAAAATGATTCATTGAGCCCCATCAAGAATTGAAGAAGATGCTGATCTTCCTCATATTTGTGAACAACCTCTACAAGGCTGCAAGAACATGGCGAAAAATTCTTCATGGAGTCTTTCTCGTCCCAGAGGCTTTTGATCCGATTGAAATAAGCAGCAACTCCATCAGAAGCCTGAGCAATGTTGTAAATTTGCTTTTCAACAGAATACTTCTGCGTGCTGTTGATTTGGGAGAAACAAGTGTTGACAACTAGCCAAATTTGTCTAGCATTGCCGGAAAGGAGAAATGTATTACTAATCTCCTTGGTCATCAAATTCAACAACCATGCGATGATCATGTTGTTGCATCGCTCCCAGCGAGGAAAGTGTTGAGATAGGTTGTGTGATTTAACCATCCACAAAACCTAATGTTGACAAGAGTCAAGCCATGTCCATCTGAAGGATGCAAGAAAAGAGGATCATTCGAATCTCTAAGAAGATTCTTCCAAGCATTGGATGTGTTTAATGGCGGAAATCACTGGCTGAACCTCGATTGAACGAAGGTGAATCGCGATGTGTCGCCATTAGACATGAAGAAGCGGAAGGAAATCGATCGAAAATCAAGACACAGTTGAGAGAACTTGGATCGAAGAAGTTGATACCATGTTAGAATCTGAACAAACTGAAGAACAGAGAGAAGAGAGTAGAGAAAGATGAGAAATTATGTTTATCATTCTTAACTAAATTTTGTTACATGAGATGAGTATTTGTAGAGAAGCCAGCTATGCTAACCGAATAAGGTAAGGGTTAGGTACAAGATAGCAAACACTCCCGGTGCACTATAACCGCCACCCATTGTTTGCATTTTCCTTGTGCAGTCAGGCATGCGTCATGCTTTTCGGTCCATAAATGACCCAGACGAGGAAGGGAAACATGAGGGGTAACCATCAATCTTTTGAAAAACAAGGTCGAGGCTCAGCCTGTGATTTTCGCTGGATCTGATAGGGTCGAGGAGATTTATGAGAAACAATCTGATGTCACTGGAGATAAGGTTACATATATGATGACCGATCCTATAAAGGCACTCGGAAACAATAGACTCAACAAGACTAGATAAGAGTGTGTGATTTGAGTGGCTGCCATGGAAATGTAACATATGCAACTCTTTTGGGCATTCTAACTATTTTTGTAAGCACAAGAAGCCATCTATCTCATATTGCAGGGTAACTTTCTTATGTAACAAAACACCACCCAACAGAGACATCAATTGACACTCATGTTAGTACGGAACCAGTCAATTTGCAAGCGGACAAGAACAAGGGTATTGAGGTCAGACCCCATCCAGATGGAGTTCCATGAGACAATATATACGAACATGCGTTGGTATTGTGTGAATAGGCATTGTAGATCGTGGTCACATAGGAAAGGACATAATCCCCATGAATTGAATTTTGTGGCTCTTAGCAACCCTTTTTGCTCCGCTTGATATCTAGCAGGATGGAATCTGATATTTGTAAGTCTTAACATCTTGCATTATTTTTTGCTTTAGAGGCTAAAGTGTTTTGTGGTAGCATATTTTTGTACCATAAAGATTAAAAGAACCGACGGCGATAGATCTCCTTGGAACTTGATCGGTGAACTGAATCTGTAAAGAGAAACGATCAAAGGGAGGGTCGGGATCTCCCCTAAGGCCCCTTCGGCGCTAAAGTCAGATCTGATATGTAGAGAATTTCACCCACGGTGGCTAGGGTTTTCTTAAAAGAGAATAGAATGAATGAGACTAGGGTTTTAGGTTACCTCTTATGCCTCTTTTATACTTGGAAGCCTCTCGATGGGCTTTTCCCTTTTGGCCCAACACTTTAAATAATATCAACAATTAAATATAAATTTGAGTGAATAATTTTTACCTCCGCAAATGCCTCTCGAATTCTCGGGGCTTGTACGAGAGTCGAGGTTTTAAATAATCAGACTTGCGATCTGACGCACGGTCTATGCGGTAGGAGCTGTATCCAGTTATACTTCTTATTTCTCTATAGACTGATTCTGAATCGGTAATTCGGAGGGTGATCTCGATTCTAGGTGCGTTTTGGTTTGCTTTCAGAGGGTGGCCCAAAGGCATAGCGACAATGAGGTGGCCCAAAAGTGCAATGACAATGAGGTGTCAACAAGGCCCGAAGGCATAGCGACAACAAGGTGTCGATATGGCCCAGAGGCGCAATGAAAGCGGAGTGTCAAGGTGGTCGAAAGGCGTAACGACAACGAGGTGTTGAGGTTGCTCGGAGGCACAATGAAAACGAGGTGTCAAGGTGGCCCGAAGGTGTAGTGACAATGAGATGTCGAGGTGGCGTGAAGGCGCAATGAAAGGGAGGTGTCAAGGTGGCCCGAAGGCGTTGCGACAACGAGGTGTCGAGGTGGCCCGAAGGAGCAATGACAGTGAGGTGTCAAAGTGGATCGAAGGCGTAGCGACAACGAGATGTCGAGGTGGCCCAAAGGCGCGACAACGAGGTGTCAAGGTGGCCCGAAGGCGTAGCGACTACGGTCGGTATGCTAATAGAATAAGATGGAAGCCCGTACCTCTGCGGCTCGTAGGCTAATAGAAGGAATATAGCAGCTCGCGCCCATGTGGCCCGATGGCTAACAGAAGGAAGATGGCAGCTTATGCCCATGTGGCCCGTAGGCTAATAAAATAAGATGGCATCTCATGCCTCTGTGGCCCGTAGGCTAGTTGCTTCAGGTATCCCATGCCATGCTTTCAATATAATCATAAAGAAATTAAATTGATAGTTTAATGGCGTTACTCACAGGGGCGGATCCAGTTCAGGCCCAGGGGGGGCTATAGCCCCCCCTGAAAAAAAAAAAACTTTTTTTTTCAAAAAATAAATAATTTTTTTAAGTATTTTTTACCCTTATTGAATCTGAAAATGTAATTTCAGTTAGCCTTAATAAATTTAAGCTATAAAAATTATATTATCTTAAATTTTCCCCCTTATCTCATCTGAAAATGCAATTTCAATCAATTTTAACAGATTTAAGTCAAAAAAATAAAATTACTTAAGTTTTTTTCCCCTCATCTCACGTGAAAATTACCTTAAGCTTCGTAAAAAAATTAAAATTAATTTTTGCAAAATAGAATTTAAGTCACGTTGGAGTTAAGTCACAAAAAAAAAATTCGCACAGGATTTAGCCCCCCCTAGAGTCGAGTTCTGGCTACGCCACTGGTTACTCATGCCCAGTTGCGGTTTAGCATTTCACGACAATTAACATATATAGGTAAAAATTAGTTTTTGAAGAATGTAATGCTTTATCATGTAAAGAATGGTATAAAACTTAGTTGGTGAGTAAGCTCTAGATCCTGTTTGGGCTTGGGTTGAGCTCATTGATTCGTCGTGATATGCAAATTGTTTGAACAAACTTCCTAGGGCTTGTTGTATGTCCCGTCTGCGCTCAGCTGGCTCATGCCTCATTCGCGTTACGCTGCGCTTTGACTGCACTCCGCATGCGCTCCAACCGCGCTCCGTTCGCTCCAATCGCGCTCCGTTCGCTTCGACCGCGGTCCGCCCGCTCTCCGATGCACTCCACCTATGCTTCGTTCGCGCTCCGCCTGTGCTCCCTTTAGACCGGGCACCTTGTGCCCTCCACGGAACAGATGAGCTGCTTAATTGCTTGTGATCCGGATGATCTTGAGTATTCTGGACATAAGCTTACACAGAACAATATGAAAAAAAAGGGACTGAAAGAATTTTATGCAAACTTGACAGAATTCTTGTCAATGAAAATTGGAGGGACTGGTTTCCCCAAGCTAAAGCCTATTTTGGAGATATTGACTTATCACTCAATTAGGATTTTGACTATTATGGAGGAATGGAGACCTAAGAAAATTCTTCTCAACTTCCAGAAGAAGAGGACCCTAATCAAGGGGTTTGATGCAATTATTAAGAAGGCTTGGGACGTTCCTGTTATGGTACTAAACAATACTGTCTGGCGGCTAAACTCAAGAACACTAAGTAGGTTCTTACAGTGGCGTAGCCAGAACTCGACTCCAGGGGGGCTAAATCCTGTACGAATTTTTTTTTTTTGACTTAACTCCAACGTGACTTAAATTCTATTTTGCAAAAATTAATTTTAATTTTTTTACGAAGCTTAAGGTAATTTTCACGTGAGACGAGGGAAAAAAAACTTAAGTAATTTTATTTTTTTGACTTAAATCTGTTAAAATTGATTGAAATTGCATTTTCAGATGAGATAAGGGAAAAAATTTAAGATAATATAATTTTTATAGCTTAAATTTATTAAGGCTAACTGAAATTATATTTTCAGATTCAATAAGGGTAAAAAATACTTAAAAAAAATTGTTTTTTTTTTGAAAAAAAAAGTTTTTTTTTTTTTTTTTTCCAGCCCCCCTGGGCCTGAACTGGATCCGCCCCTGGGTTCTTAGGAAGTGGAGCAAAGAGCAGAGGAGTTACACGGATGTTCAGATCTATGTTTACTAGGAGAAATTGGTGGAACTATAGCTTCAACTCTTTGATGACCCTTTTAACCAAGTTCTTCAGGAGGAGGTTGATAGGCTAAAAAAAATGATCTTCGATCTTACCAACTGGCATATTCTTATTTATTATTTCGCTCAACATGCTAAAATTAATTGGCTCCAATGTGGGGGAGGAGACATCCTCTCCCTCTTATTCAGGCATATCAAGGACATGAAAACAAATAATAACATCCTACAGGCTACAGCTAGACCATGATGATCGTTCCCTTCTACATGACAGACTTGATTAAAGCACATATTTTACACTTATACCAGCAGTTGTTGAGTGCCAGGAATCCACGGCCGGCCCAGAGGGTAGTTTAGGTAGGCGCACGGCCGGTCCAGAGGGTAGTTTAGGTAGGCGGCCGCCCTAGGGCTCAAGGTTGGGAGGGGCCCAAATCCAACTTCAAGTAATAATATAATTATTAATTAAGAGAATAAATATAGAAAATAAAGTTGGTCTAGTGAGTGAAAGTACAATTTTCTTTTAAAAAGTCTTAGGTTTAAATCTCAATAACTCCACTTTTACATTTATGTAGGCCCATTTCTCTTTTAGTTGTTTTTTATATTCCTTATTGTGCTAGTTATTTAACATGTCACATTTTTCTCATTTCTCAATTTTATTTCATTTGATATGTGAGTCAATTCCTTTTCTATTTGGATTTGGTTTTTATTTAAATTTATTTTTTATATTCTTTGTGAGGTTTATTTTTCATTTTCAACATAAATAAAAATTTGGCTCATTTGCAAATCTATACCACTTTGGTGTTAAAATTTGCAAAGTAGTACTTCTTTTAAAAGATATTACAATAATATCCTAAAGTAACTTTTTTGGATTTTCTTTAATCTTTTTTTTTAATCAAAAAATCTGAAATTAAATTTATTTTCTATAAATAAAAAGATAAAATAAAATTAAAAATATTATAATAATCAATAAAATTTTAAACTAATTTATCATTAATCTACTAATCATTTCATCACTAAAATTTGATAGTTTAAAATTTGATAATTTTAAACTAATTTATTATTAACCTACAAACCCTAACATTTTGCACACCCCCAAATTCCAGATTCATCTTCCTGTTCATCTTCTCCGACCTCGCTCTCGGTCGTCTTCTCCGACCTCGCTCTCCGGTCATCTTCCCTCTCGGTCGTCTTCTCCGACCTCGCTCCGTTTACCATCTCCATCCTCTTTCCAGATCCAGATCTGGTTCCATCTCCATCTCCATCCTCTTTCCAGCCCCCCGCCTCCCCCACCTCCTCACCCTCCGCCTCGAGTCCAATGCCTTCTCCGGCCAGATCCAGATCCAAACTTAAATCGAAATCTCGATCGCTCTCCGGCTCTCCCAGATCCAGATCCTCGATCTCTCCCAGATCTCTCTGTCTCCGCCTCTTCCCGCCTCATCGGCCAAATCTCGACCTCGCTCCCCCCGCCGTCAACCGCCTCCCCCACTGCCTCCCCACCTCCTCACCTTCCACCTTCAAACCCTAAACCTAAATCGAAGGGTTGAACTCCATCTCCCACAACTCGCCGGTGACCTCCCCCGGCAACCTCCCTCTGCCCCCGACGACCTCCATCCTCGAATTGCAGTTTCCAGCTGCCCCCGGCGACCTCCCTCTACCCCCACCTCGAGTTCTCCCCCCGGCGAACTCCATCTCCCACAAATCGAAATTGCAGTTTCCTCACCCTCCGCCTCGAGTTCTCCTCCCTCTCCCCCCGCCTCGATCTCTCCCAGATCCTCGATCGCCTCGAACCCTAACCCAGCGAACCCTAACCCAGATCTCTCCCACATCTCTCCCAAACCTAAGAAAATATAAATTCATAAATTAATTTATATATTTTAAAGTATAAGAGAATCTAAAGAAAAGATAAATTCAGAAGCTAATTTACCTTTTCTTTAAAATTTCAAAATTGGGTAATTTTACCAAAACACCCTTATTTGGGTATATTTTTGGATATTGCATTCATATCCAAAAAAAGAATACCTACTTTGCAATTTTGGGCACCAAAATGGGTATTTCTTGACATTGTTTCTAAAAAATTTATTTGAAGGTTGTTAATTAATTTTTCTTTCTTATATTAATTGTTTATCATAAAATCTCATTCTTCGAAAAAAGATCAAACTTGTAAGTTGGACATAAAAAGTTGTTTAATTTTATCCAAAAATTATTTTATATAATTATCATATATCATATTTTCTTATTATTTTATATTTCTTTTTTAATTTTTAAATAAAAAAATTATTCAAACATTACTTTTATATTTACGAGGGAATTAATATTTATTTCTCCCTAAGGCCTACAAAATGTTTGGACCGGCACTGCAGGATCCATTTCAGTTGTTGAATGTTGTAGTGAAAGTAGCGTAGAAAGCCTATGAGTTTGTAATGAGCCGTGCTAATTTAACCTCTCTCATGCATAAACTTAGGATTTAGATGCTTTAAGTGAAGTTTCAAAAAAGAGTTTTTTAACATATATCTAAGTTAAGATCTCATACATAAACTTGTATAGCCGGCCCTGTGCATGTATTCGGCCCTGGGCAAGTATAAAGTGAACACCTGTACATAACCTCTATTGTAAAAGGGTCTCCAGCCCAAATACTTTTATTACTATATTAAAAAAAATTCTTTATATAACATGTGACAACTTGTCCTAGTAGTAATTGTGATTTTTGACAACAAACAATTTGTGACCTACCAGTGTTCGAGCCCCCTCTCTTCCACTTCTATTCCTTGAATTTTTTATTTTCTTTCTTTGATAAAGTCAAAAATTATTTGTCTAGTATATATTTTTTTTTGCAAAAAAGTATAATAATTTCCATATGCAGCACATTTTGTGGGGGCCTACCTAATTCTTATATATATAAAAAAAATATTATGAGGCCATCTAGATGTGTATTAATTGAAAAACCTCTTTTCATTTCTCCATATTCTCCAATTTTTTATATTCAAGTTTAATTAGGTTTCTCTTTTTTATGTTTTCTAAATGCTTGAACTTGACTTACTAAATTCATTTGTACGTATAAAATTTAGATGTGATTTTCTCTCTCTAAATTTTCAGTTAAAATATGCGTAATTCATTATATATATCCATATAATTTCACTTGTCAACACATTATTTTCCACATTAAATATTTAATTTATCATATTATTTAAAAATGAGTAATCTTAGTAATTTAACAATTTTGATTGATTTTGGCAGGTATAAATTGCTAGGTAATTCTAAAATTTGAAAAAAAAAAATCAAAATTAAGGCCTCATATTAATATAAAGACAAAGCCTCACTATTTGATTGGACGGCCCTGTAAATTTGATACGAATCATATATGAAAGAGTAACATACCTTTTGATGCAAATTTTGTTTCCGAGATCAGCTTGGAGAATAGAGCCTCAATTGTAATTCATCTACTTAGTCCACACGAGAAGCATACTAAATCGCATTGTCTTTTTTTGCTAGAACGAACGAACGAGAAAACAACAAAACTTTTTCCTTCTACCGCCTTTTGGAGGTACAACCGTACAAAACTAATGTGTAGCTTCGGTTGCACTTTTTTTCCATGCCACACAATTCTTAATCTTACGTTAAGATTAGCTTTTGTAACATATATGGAAAATTTATATAATGTATCTTTAAATATATATATATATATATTATTTTATTGTATATCATATATCTCATAAGATAAATATTCTTTTAACTATAAATAAATATTTATGGTTGATACAATATCTTATCTTTCCAAAAGATAATTGTCATCAAGTAAATAGATAACACTTTATTATTACTTGATGAATAATCCACTCTTTCAATTTACACATATGGCCAAAATCCCTAGTCCCACTTTGAGCATCGGGTTGCTTTGATCTAGCTTAATTACTCTATTTTGTGTGACCTTATAGGACCCAAATATAATAGCAATGACTCAAATCTACATTATCACATAAGTCATAATTGGTTTCTAGCAAAGCACTAAGACTACATAAAATATCCGAATTATTAATCTCCATTTTAATCATATTCTATTATTAGTAATTGTCATCTTGATTAAAGGACATATTCCTTTAATCTTCCACTTGTCCTTAAACAAGTGTGCAATATCAATTCATTTGTCACTTAGTGTCTAATTTGATGATATAATGACATCTTATGTAATCCATATCAATATTCAAATTGTTTCTTGAACTCCGAGCTTGAATTGTCAAAACAAATGATTACTATTAATCCATTTGAGTATGGCCATGCATTTTCAGTTCTTACTCTTCAAGTGGCCAAGACACCATTCCTATCCATACATATACAGATATATAAAGAGGAGGACTTCTCCAATCTTGTGTGACTATAGCTTCCACTAAATCTTCAACAATCCCGATCACTGCCTTTATAGCTGCCTTTTACGCAACGATATTTGACAATGTCAAAGACTACCAATCATCAAGCATGAGGTATATCACACTCATGTTTGAGGAATCTAATAATCATAGTTCAACTTAAAATTCTACAACTCATTTGAAGAATCTTATGGTAGGTCTGCCCAATACGTATCCATCATACATATCCATGTAACTGATTAGACATCTCCTTGTCCCTATGACCCATGAAACTTGGCGTTATTAATCAACTTACATAATAGCATGTATTGAGTCATTTATGTCCAACTTAATGACTTAGACTACGGACAACTCATAATTCATAATATCAGTTCACTTAATAGGGTTTCATCCACCATAACTTTTATAATGATCCTATTTGATGATTATAAATTATTAGGACATTTTATTTAGTTCTAAACCACAATTAAATAACAATGAAACTTTATTTCAAAAACAAACATGATGCAATGTTTCAACAATCATGAAATCAACACCCATAATCTCAAAACAATACAATCTCAAAGCCATTCTCCAATGTGCTTGAGATCCTTAGCCCTAGTGACTATAACGCTTGGGCTTAGGTATAGGTTTAGTTAACGAATCTGCAACATTATCATCCGTGTTCACTTTGCATAACTATGAATAATACCAAGTCTGATAATGAACTTCCTTATCCATATATCTTACTATGTTGCATCTAATGCGGCAATGTATTCAATTTCTATTGTAGAATTAGCTATCACGCTTTACTTTGAGCTCTTCCAGTTCACATCAATATATCCTTCAACACCTAACTCATCATCACATCCATACACCAAGAAATCATCATTAGTCCTTCTTAAGTACTTTAGGATATTCTTGGTTGCAGTCCATTGTGCTTCACCTGGGTTCGATTGGTATGTGTTACACATACTCAAATCATACGCAACATTTGGGTGAGTACGAATCATGGAATACATGATGGATCCTATTGCTGACGCATAAGGAATCCTACTTATCTCCTCTAGCTTAGCAGGTGCTACCGGCACCGCGTCTTGCTAAGTTGTAAGCCATGCTGCATAGGTAAGAATTCTCCCTTAGAGCTCTTCATTTTGATATGTCAAGATTCAAGAACCTTATCTATATAAGTTCCCTGACTTAGCCCAATCTGTCTCTCAGACTTGTCTTAATGATCTTTATGCTCAATATGTACTCAGTCTCTCCCAAGTCTTTTATTGAAAAACACTTCCTAAGCCTGTCCTTTACGGACTCTAGCTAGCGTAAGAATGACATGCCCAATGAGTAGTATGTCATCCACATACATGACTAGGAAGACCACCTTGCTCCCACTAAACTTCTTGTAAAAACAAGGTTCTTTTACACATCTGATAAAATCAAACTGTTTGACTACATCATCAAATCGAAGGTTCTAACTCCTAAGTCCATAAATGGACTTCTTAAGCTTGAATACTTTCCTAGGATTTTTTTGGATCCTCAAAACCCTCAGGCTATGTCATGCACACATCCTCTTCTAAATACTCATTTAGAAAAGTTGTCTTGATATCCATTTGCCAAATCTTATAATCATAATGAGCTGTAATTACTAGGATTTTCCGAATGGATCTGGTCATGACAACTGGTTAGAAGTTTTCATCATAATCAATACCATGAATCTGTCTAAAACCTTTTGCAATCAGTCTTGCTTTGAAAACTGTTACGTTTTCATCCTTGTTTGTTTTGAGTTTGTAAACCCATTTGCACCCTGTATATACTTTCTCGTTTGGAAAATCTATCAAGTCCCATACTTGATTCTCAAACATGGAATCCATTTTAGATTTCATGGCAATACGTCATTTCTCGGAGTCTGGACTCGCCACAACTTGCTTGTATGTAGTAGGCTCCTCGCTTTCTAAAATCATAATGTCCAAACCCGCAATCAATATGAAATCAACATATCTCTTTGGCTGCATTTTGGGCCTATCTGATCTACGTGTAGGTTGAACAACATGAGGATTTTCCACAACATTTTATGGAATTTCATTAGAATCATATTATGAAGGAACGATATGAATGGGGTCTTGCGACTCCACTACCTCCGGTGTATGGGTTGCTGACAAGGACTAAAGTCGTATCGCCTAATCAAAATAATCCTTAAGAACCTAAACTAGTAGAATAGGCAAGCAAGGGTCGAATCCCACAGGGAGGAAGTAATCTTTCTAAGTGCACAAATGTATGTCAAAGTAACAAAGGGGGGTTTTGATTGATTTGTTGTAAAACAAGTAAACAAGGGAAACAAAAGCAAAGAGATTGAAATCAATTAGGGAAAAACACTTAGCCAAAAAAATATCCACCATTCATTCGATTGATTGGTCCTAGATTATCTCTATTTCTTCCTATGATTATTCATGTCCCTATTCTGAATTAGTTACCAGTCCTATCCGTCCTGATAACCCTAACTATTAAACAATCCCTACCAACCTTCAAGATTTAATTCAATAGCAGCAAGAAGCATATGAATTAACCAGGATACATGCAACACCACGACCCGCAGTAATTAACATATAATCAATTCTCTTTCACAATAAACTAGTCTTACCCGTCCTAGAATATCATGTTTGCTACACAAGATAAGGAATCTCAACCCGAAATATCCAAATCCTAGCAATAGACAATTACCAATAACAGCTAGTTGCGTCCAACAAGCGAAATTAATAAGAATCAATAGGAATAAGCTCAAGAGAAAATATATAATCCAAAGGAATAGGAATAGAATTATAACCTCATAATCATATATCAAATGAAGGCTTCAATCATCGGACTAAGCAAAGGGTGCTTAGTTCTTCATAACTCAAAGGGAAAATCATACTGAATGAAATAAACGATGATGTAAAAACTGAATGAAAACTGAATATGAAAGTGGCTGGGAAAATTAGGTTAAATAACCTAACCCAAAACCTAAAACTAAAAAGATAACAAACATACTCTTAAAAGGAAATAAACTAAAGTAAACGAAATAAAGAAAAGGGAAATAATATAAAAGTGAAACTTCGGACGAACTCCCGCGCGGCTCGCTGATGCTGGTTTCCGCGATCGCGGATGAATTTCCGCAGTCGCGGAAAATGCCTTTCCTGGCTCTTTGCTCTCGATTAATCCGTGATCAACTCTCTTGCTCTCCCGCGGTTGCGGATTTGACCCTGCTGCTTCGAGTGGATTCTTTCTTCGATTCTTCCTCGGTCTTCTCAAGTGGTCTTCTCCTCATCTTCTAGATATCTTCGTTTAAGTTCCTCCATACCACTAAAGTCACACTTATACTTCTCAACTCCAATCTCTACAATACGCTCTAAACATCTCCAAATGGTACCCAAAACACCGGTAACAACTCATAGTTAAACCCTACAAAGTAGCGCTGATCAGATTCCCCCATGCTTAAACCTTGCTCGTCATCGAGTAAGCTAAAAGAAACCTACTTCTCCAATCAAATCCCCAAGGTCTCAGGAAGCACAGAAAAACCATCTCCACTAAGAAATTTCACCTAAACATGAACTCCAAGGCACCAACACAATAAGCTCAACACAACATAACACACAACACCAAGCTTAAAGGAAAGTAGAGTACTTCCCCCAAGCTTATCCCGAACACCATAGAGTGAATAAAAATCTAATCCTAGCCTCCATCTATCTTCTTATACCTCCCAGAGTGACCTACCCGAATCCTCCTTATATCTCATCTTCTTATGTCACCACGTCGGTAAAATGAGGAATCCTAATAATCACTCTTCTTCTTTTCACTCATTTTGCCAAGGCGCCCTTTCGGATTTTCACCAAGCCACTCATTTCACTTTCAGTAGATGGGCTCACATAAAACTCACATCACTCTTGACCTCATATTACCCTAGCCTAATGCTGGTCCAAGCCACCTGCTTGTTGCATAAGCCGCCCTTTCGGGTTATCGACTTATCCTAGGATTTTTATTTTTGCCTTTTTTCAAAATTTTGGCTTTTTCATTTTCTTCATTTTTTTTCTTTCTCCTCAGCGACTAGCAAGTATAGAACACTCCCCACATGTTTAAACATTGCATTGTCCTCAATGTAATGAAAGACAAAAAGATGAAGCACATGGAAAGGCAGAAAAGTACTCACAACCGTCGCCGAGTTGGCTTGAACCTGGAAGTTGTTGCTGGCGGTAAAACAATAAAAGCACATGTCGCTGGTGTTGCGGCGGTCATCAAACTCAAACTCCATCGTACAACCAAATAGATCCACTGTAAGGTGTAGTGGCATGTCAGGGAAATCGGGGTTGCACGACCTTCAACGAACACATAGCGGAGCCCAGATACAATCGTGTGGCGGGCTCTAGTGTTCCTCCTCCTCAGCTGTAGAATGTCGGGCCATCATCGTTGCCAAATAAAATGTGGGGCGAATGTCTCTTCCTTGACAACATGATGCGCACCATCTCTCCATGGGGAACTCAGACAGCTGGCCTTAGGTAGAACTTTTTTTTTGTGATTTTTTTTTCAGGACATGGGACTTACAGTGATTTTTCCGCGACCGCGGAAAAGCTTCTGGTGTAGAACACCGTCTTCGATTTTGGCTTCGGGTCTCCATCCTGCAGGTTAGTCTATGATGCAAAAACAAAAGCAAAAGCAACAACAAAATAACACAAAAACAACTAAAAACATGGAATGAAAAGACAAGGAAAGAACTACATACCTCGGGTTGCCTCCCGGACAACGCCTTAGTTATTGTCGTGGCTCGACCTGGTACTTTTCCACTCAACTCGGGTTACTCATAGCAACTGAACTCCTGGGATCAAGATCAGAGGGATGCCTCTTTGTATTCTCTATGCTAAGCTCTACCCCCTGTCTCCTACACTTCATGATGGGTGGACCGCTGTTCATATCAATGATTGCACTTGCCATTTTCAAAAACGGCCTACCCAGCATCTCAGGGGCTGCATGCTTGTCTTGCCCCGTATCCAGCTTATAGAAATTTTCCTTTTGAATCCCAGTTTCCTTCTTATGCTTCCCCTTCGGCTTCTTCTTGATCTTGCGCAACGCCTTTAAAAATTCCTTGCAGCAAGGGATGCTGTTTGCCAGTTTGAACAAAGGAACGTTTGCCAGTTTCAAATAAATCCTTGTCGTTCTCCACCTTTCTGGTTTCCTTCAGAGCCTCGGGAAAGGGTGCGGGAGGCTTCAATGTACTGAGCGGAAGAAAGTCGAGGTGAGTAAACGCGTCATCTACGTCAGAGGCTAAAACGCGATCGCAGTTTGGGACCCGCGGTCGTGGTTCTTCAACTGGGCAAAATCCTTCTTCAGAAATATATTCCGCGATTGCGGTTTTCTGTCCACTGTCGCGGTTTTTCCTCGTAAAAAATCTCGTCATCAGGGACTTTTCCGCGATCGCGGAAATCTGTCCGCGGTCGCGGAAATTCGCCGACTTCCTCTTCTTCCTCAGCATGAACCCCGTGGTCGCGGCCTTCTTCTTCGTGGTCGCTGAATTCTTCCTGTTCCCAGAAAAAATCTTCTTCAGAGAGCACCTCGCGGTCGTGGACATCGTCAGGAATGCCCAGCTCCTCAGTGAGCAAACCGCGGTCGTGGTACACCTCATGTGGTCTCAGGTTCTCTTCTGCAGACATCTCGTTGTATTCTACACCCGTCTTACCAATTCGTTCTTCCCTTTCAGCGAAGGGGGCGATATGCTGCTGCTCAACACTTCGCAGGGTCATCGAAAAGACATTCTCTCTCTGGTGAACTACTGGGTGAGATAGTAGTTTCGCCAATGCCCCGTCCTCCATTTTGCTCATTGCGTGAGCCAATTGCCCCATCTGATTTTCCAAGTTCTGGGTATTAGACTTCGTGTCTTGTTCAAGTTGGATCATTTGTTGCATAAGAGCTCGAAGCATATCCTCAATAGACATATGGGAACTTGGATCGGACACTGGTGGGCTATGCTCGTAGGCTGGATAGTACTGTTGTGGAGTACCCTGCTGATAGAACGACTATGGCCCCGGGTAGAACTCCTGGTAGTCATGACCATATAGATGGTATTGTTGGTTCCCATAACTCGAGTTGGGGTGATCTCTCCACCCTGGGGCGTATGCGCAGGAGTATGGGCCATATCGCAGTTCCTGCCGGAATTGGGGAAATCTCTCCATCTCTGTATCAAAATAAAAAAAGGAAAAATCAGTAGCACGGGTGTGGACCGTAAGATAGGTCTACACACAAGTTGACACACAAACAAACACAAAGAAAAATTAAAACTTGCCTCCCCGACAACGGCGCCAATTTTACAAGGGCTAAAGTCGTATCGCCTAATCAAAATAATCCTTAAGAACCTAAACGAGTAGAATAGGCAAGCAAGGGTCGAATCCCACAGGGAGGAAGTAATCTTTCTAAGTGCACAAATGTATGTCAAAGTAACAAAGGGGGGTTTTGATTGATTTGTTGTAAAACAAGTAAACAAGGGAAACAAAAGCAAAGAGATTGAAATCAATTAGGGAAAAACACTTAGCCAAACAAATATCCACCATTCATTCGATTGATTGGTCCTAGATTATCTCTATTCCTTCCTATGATTATTCTTGTCCCTATTCTGAATTAGTTACCAGTCCTATCCGTCCTGATAACCCTAACTATTAAACAATCCCTACCAACCTTCAAGATTTAATTCAATAGCAGCAAGAAGCATAAGAATTAACCAGGATACATGCAACACCACGACCCACAGTATTTAACATATAATCAATTCTCTTTCACAATAAACTAGTCTTATCCGTCCTAGAATATCATGTTTGCTACACAAGATAAGGAATCTCAACCCAAAATATCCAAATCCTAGCAATAGACAATTACCAATAACAGCTAGTTGCGTCCAACAAGCAAAATTAATAAGAATCAATAGGAATAAACTCAAGAGAAAAGATATAATCCAAAGGAATAGGAATAGAATTATAACCTCATAATCATATATCAAATGAAGGCTTCAATCGTCGGACTAAGCAAAGGGTGCTTAGTTCTTCATAACTCAAAGGGAAAATAATACTGAATGAAATAAACGATGATATAAAAACTGAATGAAAACTGAATATGAAAGTGGCTGGGAAAATTAGGTTAAATAACCTAACCCAAAACCTAAAACTAAAAAGATAACAAACATACTCTTAAAAGGAAATAAACTAAAGTAAACGAAATAAAGAAAAGGGAAATAATATAAAAGTGAAACTTCGGACGAACTCCCGCGCGGCTCACTGATGCTGGTTTCCGCGATCACAGATGAATTTCCGCGGTCGTGGAAAATTCCTTTCCTGGCTCTTTGCTCTCGATTAATCCGCGATCAACTCTCTTTCTCTCCCGCGGTCGTGGATTTGACTATGCTGCTTCGAGTGGCTTCTTTCTTTGATTCTTCCTCGGTCTTCTCAAGTGGTCTTCTCCTCATCTTCTAGATATCTTCGTTTAAGTTCCTCCAAACCACTAAAGTCACACTTCTACTTCTCAACTCCAAAATCTACAATACGCTCTAAACATCTCCAAATGGTACCCAAAACACCGGTAACAACTCATAGTTAAACCCTACAAAGTAGCGTTGATCAGTTGCCTCCCCTTGTGGGATTAGGTCCCCAAATACCGTCATCTCTGGAATTGTGTAATCCATGTCATTGTGGTTCTTCTCTATAAATACACTATCCCTAGCAACAAACAATTTGTGCTCACTGAGATTGTAGAAGTACTATCCTTTTGATTCCTTAGGATATCCTACAAAGAAGCAACTCTAGTTTGGGTGCAAGCTTATCTGCTAGTAAACGTCTTACATAAGCTTCACATCCCTAAATCTTTAGAAAAGACAAGCTTGGAACTCTTCCAGTCCATAACTCATATGGTGTCTGATCTACAGCTTTGGACATAGTCCTATTCAGTGTGAACACTTTAGTTGTGAGAGCATATCCCTAGAAAGATATTGGAAGATCAGCAAAATTCATCATAGACCGAACCATGTCCAACAAGGTCATATTCCTCCTCTCAGACACACCATTCAATTGTGGTGTTCCTGGTGGAGTTAGTTGTGAGAGGATCTCACAACTTCTTAAATGATGATCAAATTCTTGACTCAAATATTCACCACCACGATCAGATCATAGTGCTTTAATTTTCTTGCCAAGTTGATTTTCAACTTCATTCTGAAACTCTTTGAACTTTTTAAAAGATTCAAACTTATGCTTCATTAAGTATATATATCCATATCTACTTAAATCATGAGTAAAGGGTCTGAAGTATCTGTAACCACCTCTAGCTTATGTGCTCATTGGTCTACATACATCTGTATGTATTAGGGCCAAAAGCTCAGTTGCCATTTCACTTATCCCAGTAAAAGGTGACCTTGTCATCTTTCCCATTAGGCAAGATTCACATGTTTCAAATGATTCACAATCAAATGAGGTTAGAAGTCCATCCTTTTGGAGCTTCTGTATGCGTTGCAAGCTTATGTGACCCAAATGACAATGTTGTAGGTAGTGTTTAAATCATTTGATTTTTACTTTTTAGTAATTATGTATAAGACATGGGATTCAAAATCCAACATATAAAGTCCATTACTCAATTGTACATTGGCATAAAACACATCATTCATATAAAAGAACAATAATTATTCTTAAAAAATGTATTCACAGCCTTCAGTATCCAATAGAGAAGCTGAAATGATGCTTTTGGTAATAGCAAGAATAGAATAACAATTAGGTGAATTTGCACGGATACCCTACTTTTTTAAAAAGTTTGTATAAATACCCCACAAATTACAAAATAGCAAAGCATGCCTATTTGGGTATTTTTGCCATAAATTCTTTTTTTTCTTTTAAAACAAAAAATCTAAAAAATATTTTTTTTTAATAAAAAAAACTCAAATGAAAATTATAAAGTAGTAAACAAAATCGTAAAAACTGGTTTTCGTTTTTATATTAAAGATATCAACTAAAAAGTATTAAAGATAGAAACTAAAGATATAGTGAAATCTTTATCAAAAGTTTTTGTGACGATCCCGTCATCGTTTTTTCTAAATCCTGACAGTCATCCATTCAACCCTAATCAACCCTAAAACCTTACTTTGTTCCTCTTCGTTCCTCCTACACCATTGATTTCATCATATTTTTTCACTATTTTTTTCCCGAAGTCGAGTGTTGTAATCTTAATGGAAGCATCCATGGGTAAGTTTTGGTCCTGTCATACTACATATATTGTCCTGATGGATTGTTATTCAATGACAGTGCAATGGCTTAGTGAAAATTATAAAGTAGTAAACAAAATCGTAAAAACTGGTTTTTGTTTTTATATTAAAGATATCAACTAAAAAGTATTAAAGATGGAAACTAAAGATATAGTGAAATCTTTATCAAAAGTTTTTGTGACGATCCTGTCATCGTTTTTTCTAAATCCTGACAGTCAATCATTCAACCCTAATCAACCCTAAAACCTTAATTTGTTACTCTTCGTTCCTCTTACACCATTGATTTCATCATATGCTCACAATATTTTGTGTATTTTATCGGCCTCCACGTTTATCCTGTCACTCTTCAATATTTATCCTGTCACCAAAAATTATATTAAAAATGGAAAAAGAAAATATTTAAGGAAAAAAATCCGAAATATTTACTACTAAGCGCGTTTATTCTATCTCCTATAATTACGGTTATTAAAAGATTTTGTGAGACCTTTAATTATTAATGATATTAGAATTTAATTTTTGTAAAAAAATCCTATGTTAGCATTTGGGTATTTACTGCTATAATTTTAGATATACATTTAATTTTTTTAGGTATCTATACAACTTTGAAAAAACTAGGGTATTTTTGCAAAGGTGTTTCTAAAATAGCCTATGGACTACTAATTCTACTAACAATATGATAGATTATTATCTCCTACTGTTAAGGCATCCACTTTTGCTCCATTTCCAACATGTAGGTCTATCACTCCTTTAGCCAACCTTTTACTTCTTTTGAAACCTTTTCATCTTCCAAATACTTTGGATAGTTCCTCTTCCAATGCTCCTTTGGATTGCATTAGAAATAATCACAGTCAGTAGCTACTCTAGCTTTTTTAGAAGTCGCCTTGGGTTGGGCAACCTACTTGCCTTTCCCTTGCACGTGCTTCTTCTGCTTTTCAGGTGCCCCTTTCTTGAACCCTTTTTCCTTGTTGACCATCAAAATCTCTTTCTTGATGTCAACAAAGAGATTTTGTTCAACTGTTTTGATACTCCCATGTAGCTCTTCAAGTGTTTTTCCAACACCATTCATATTGAAGTTCAGCTTGAATTGAGCAAATCCATCATTCAGAGAATAAAGTATGATGTCTGTAGCCAAATATTGACCATAGGGGAAGCCAAGTCTTGCCATGTCCTCAAAATGTCCAATCATATTGAACACATGAGCACTGACTGGCTTGCCTTTCTCAAGCTTGCAATCAAGAATTGCCTTATGAGTCTCATATCTCTCCATCCTTGTTTGCTCTTGAAACATAACTTTAAAGTTCTGAATGATGGTATAGGCATCCATCCTCTCAAACCTCTTTTGAAGGTTCGATTCCATGGAAGCCAACATAAGACAAGTGACAATCATTGACTTATCTCTGATCTTCTTTTCCTTTTCTATCTCCTCTGGAGTAGACATAGCAGTCAGTTTTGGGATAGGGGTGTCAAGGACATTTTGTCTTCCTTCAGACCTGAACAATTCTCAAATTTCTTTTCCAATCGAGGAAGTTGTTTCCGTTTAGCTTATTCTTCTCAAGAATCAAACGTAGGTTGATGATTGTTGGGCTATCGTTTCTAGACATGATATATACAATAGAAATAACATGTAAATTATAAAATTCCAAGGGCCTCATAGGTTATGATTTGGAACGGCAAAATCTCAATTTTCTTTTAAGGGAACTAGGTTTATCATGCAAGTCTATTTACTAGTGAGTTAAATAGCATAAATAAACAAACAATCATAAACTTAGAGATATTTAAAGCAAAATAAATGCAATAAATAAATGTGATCCTAGTATGGCCCCTAAAAACCCATAAGATCGAATCTTCGTAGATTGTTCTTGTCTATTGGATCTCCATCCTTGATTCTCCTTTGGATATCCATCCTGGAATCTTCTTCTCTTGTATTACATAATGTAATTCTAATCTAATTACTTGAAATTTAATTACAAAAATACATAACGATACACAAATCATGTAAAAGAAACACAATAACGATACGCATATCGTATTTTCTATCCTATTTTGGGTCATATCAGTCACCGCATGCAATAATAATCTCATAAAATTAAATCATACATGCATAATATAATATCAAATATTAAAATACAAGAATAGGCTATTAATCATATTATTAGACTTTTAAGATCAAATTAATTAAATTATTTCATACAATAATTAATCCAATCTTCTTATTATTTTAATTCAATTCAAATCAAATATGGAATTAATACAAAATATTAATCATTATCATGTATAACTGGATAAAATATACTCTAGAGATAAGATATCTTATATTCTAATCTATTTTAGGTAATTAGTATCTTAGGTAAAATACCTTAGGAAACCCTAACCCTAATTCAGCCCCCACCATAGCTGCACCATGCAGCCACCACCCAATCCAGCCCGCTCGGCCAACCGCCACCCCGGACCGCCACCGTACCACCCTTGACTTGCCGTGAGCCACCACGCACCACCGTGAGCCACTTTTGTCCACCCAACCACAATTTTATTCCTTCTCCCACTCAAGTTTTGTAACAATTACAAATTTTTGATGGTGTTAAGGAAAATATAGTATAATTTTCAGAAAATTAATGTTTTTGATAAATTAATGTATGAACTAATTTCACACAAAATTAATCAACTTTGGGCATTCAAGGCATGAAATTCTAAATTTCTAGGGTTTGAATCAATTCTCACCAACATGAAAAGTCTAGTATTTTATGTGTGATTGTGATTTATACAAGAAATCGTATCTCCTGCATACATTAAACATACAAATCGAATTTAGGATCAAAATTAAGCAAAAAAATCAGAATTTTTAACACTTATATTCACAGTTTTAGGGGGCTGATTTTCGAGTATAATATGTTCATAAAAGTCACTACTTTATGCATCCAATCAATTAAAATCACAAGTTTAATCATACAATTTAATCCATATATAAATTTTACCACTAAATTGAACCAAAATAATCAAGAATATGCATCAAAATTAACAACTTTAATAATGATCATATCAATCTATGCAAGAGGCTCTGATACCACTGTAGAGACTTAGATGCTTTAAGCGAAATTTCAAAAAATAGTTTTCTAACATCAAACTTAGGATCTCATGCATAAAACTTGATATGAATCATATATGAATGAGTAATATACCTTTTGATGTAAAACTTGTTTTCGGGATCACCTTGAAGAATAGAGCATCAATTGTGACTCCTCTACTTAGTCCACACGAGTACAGTACTAGATCGCCTTGCCTTCGTTTACTTGAACGAACGAACGAGAAAACAACAAAGCTTTTTCCTTCTACCACCTTTCGGAGGTACGGCCGTACAAAACTAATGTGTAGCTTCGGTTGCACTTTTTTGCCATGCCACACAATTCTTAATCATACGTTAAGATTAGCTTTTGTAACATATATGGAAGATTTATATAATATATCTATATATATTATCTTATCTTATATCATATATCTCATAAGATAAATCTCATTTTAACTTGAAAGAAATATTTATGGTTGATACAATATCTTAACTTTACAAAAGATAACTTATCTTATGTTATCAAGTAAATAGATAACACTTTATTATTACTTGATGAATAATCCACCCTTCTAATTTACACATATGGCCGAAATCCCTAGTCCCACTTTGGGCCTCGGGTTGCGTTGATCTAGTCCAATTACTCTATTGTGTGTGATCTTATAGGACCCATATATAATAGCAATGGGTCAAATCTAATTTATCTCATAAGTCATAGTTAACTTCTAGTAAAACACTAAGACTACCTAAAATATTCGAATTATTAATCTCTATTATAATCTTATTCTATTATTAGTAATTGTCATCTTAATTAAATGACATATCCTTCATATTTACTACATAAAATCACGAAACTGTGGTTTTTTAGACTCTAAATCTCGGTTTGCTTACTAACCGTAGTAAAGTGGTGCAAAAAGACTACGAGTTTGCAATGAACCGTTGCAATTTGACATAGTCAACGCATTTACTATAAAAAACACGAGCATGAGCATCTCAAGAACATGAGCATCTTAAGCAAAAGCCCATTTTTGTATTAGTGCCTTCAGAATCTCATGATGATGATTTATGAAATAGTGACTAATGATGTCGCTCCGGCCAATACTAGATCCACCATCATGTGCATCTCAAGCATATGAATATGTCCCAACTTGTCATAGTATATGGTGTACGAGGGAACCCAAGGTCTCGGCTACGGGGTCCAATGGTCCATGCTAGCTACTGGGGAGGCAATTAGATATGTATGTGCAATTCTAGTTCATTTTATTTATTTATCATGATATACTTTGTTTAATAAACTAGGGGTGTGCACGCGGCCGGGGACTAAACTTTGGGCACTTTGTGTACGAAGGTCTATCTCTGTGCCTGAACGTCTATCTTAGACATCTGAGGTGGTGGTCTTTCAAGAGTCCTCTTTCATCATTTGTAAACAATGTTAAAAATACTGAATTATGAAGTAGACAAACATTGCTTCCACTGTGTTTGTTCATACTACTTCCACTCTATATTTTTTTTTTGAAATTTTAGGTTATGTGTTAGAAAGAGGTTGGAAAAATTACTTCAGGAGCCAAGCAAAGAAGCTTGCAAAGTCCAAAACAAAAGGAAAGAAGAACAAAAGTTTAGGAGATGATACTTCTCCAAGTAACAAGGTCATTGTTCCATCCCCAATTCCCTTGAGCGTTCTATTTCATGGTTTGGATGATTCTACCAACACAATCTTGAGGTGTTGAGACTTCATTTTTGTAGATCAGGACAGTCCTTGTCATCCAAGAGAGGTAGAAAAATGTAGTGAGGCAGCTGGACCAGAGATTGCAACAAAATGAGCTTTTTTAGCTCCATACGAGATCCAGTTGAGCTAGCTGCCAAGATTTTGGAATCGGGAAGAAATGCTCAGCCAGGTGAGAACGATGTTGAGAGCGGAATTGGTAAAGGAACAAGCGAACCAGAGGTGGTCTTCAGTTTCCGATCCATTATTGTAGGGTTTACAGGTGCTGGATGTGTTGACTCCCCAGCTTGACAGTTTCTCAAAGTTGGGGAGCTAGCAATGAAGGGCAATCGAGGCAATGAAACTGCAGTGGGGGGTATGAAGGTGGCCCCAGATACATGAGAGATGGAGCGAAGGCCTCGATGGTCCAGCTACAGCCTTGAGAGTGGAATAGACGTATTTGGTGGAGTATTTATTGTTGTTAGAGGTCATGATGTTGGTTAGATCTACAGGGCTTTTGTGTTTGAAGAGGTCGTCCTTGACTTTGATGATGGTTTTCCAACAGTAGCTGTCATTGTCTGAAGAAGAGGCATTCCAGATGTTTGAACCTTGAAGAATGTATTGTTTGATCCAAGATAGCCAAAGACTGTGGTGTTGTCACATATTGCAAAGATTGATCTTGCAATGCTAGCTTTATTCCAAGACAAGAGTTCTTTGATTCCCAGTCCACCGTGAGCTTTAGGTTGGCAGATGGTGCTCCAAGCGATCAGATTGCGGTTTCCATTTTCTCTTCTTGTCCATAGGATGTTCCGAATGATGGCCTCAATTTTTTCCATAACATTTTGAGGGATGAGGAGGATGTTGCACCAGTATACTTGCATGCTAAAAAGAACAGAATAAATTAGTTGAAGACGACCAACATAAGATAGGTTTTTGGCAACCTAGGATTGGATACGAGAAGTGAGGTGACTAATGAGGGGCTATAAGTCATTTTTTGAGAGCTTTTTGGAGCCAATAGGAACACCAAGATATTTCATGGGAAGGCTGCCAATGAGAAAGTGGAGCAGGTTTGAGAGAAGAAGTTGATCAGAGTGTTAGACCCCCCCCCCCCCCCCCCCCCCCCAAAATTAAATACATGAGTTGAGATTATTACTTTGGAGGGTGAATATATTTCCAAAGAGATCAAGGGCCTTATTAAGGATGGCCACATAGTCAAAATCCCCACGTCATAAAAGGACAAGATCGTCTACGTACAAAGCAGAGGTGGGTTATGGAGAGTCAACTACATTTGTAGTGGCGGTTGAAGTTAGGGTTAGAGGTTTTGGAAATGAGGAGGCGAGAGAGGTATTTAATTGCCAAGGCAAACAAGTATAGAGACATGGGACAACATTGTCTAAGACCTCAGTTGCCAAGAATGAAGCCTTCTAATTTGCCATTGAGATTTAGAGAGTAACAGGCCATGGATATGCAAGCTTTGATCTAGAGAATAAGTTTTGTAGGGAAGCCAAAGGCTCTCATAGGATTAAGGATGGACATCCGGTCCGGACACGTACGGTCTGGACCGGCGGACCATAAACATTTTAATGTATGGACCGTGGACCGGACTAGACCGGACCGTTACGGTCCGGACCGGGAAGATCGGATTTCATAATTTTCGGCATTTAAATTGTTTGATTAAAGTCTGGACCGTAAAAATTACGCCCAAAAATGTTTTAAACCTTTTTTAAAATTTTTACGGTCCGACCGGTCCAGACCATAAAAATTACGATCTAGACCGGACCGGACCGTAAGACCGGAAATGTAAAATTCCCGAACCGTGGACCGGACTGTAAATTTATGGTTTGGTCCGGTTTTACGGTCCGGTCTACTTTTGTCCATCCTTACATATGATTGAGGAGGAAATTGTGGCTAATGTTGTCAAATGCTCTCATAATGTCCACTTTGATTGCACATCTAGGAGTAATAGTAGTCCTCTTATAGTGTTTAAGCAGTTCTTGGCAAAGGAGGGTATTGTGTCTTATTGATCGCACGGGAAGGAAAGCCCCTTGGTAGTCCCTGATGATGTTTGGGAGGACAATTTTTACTCTGTTGGCAATCATTTTGGTAATGGTTTTGTATATGGTTGTACAACAGGCAATAGGGTGAAAGCAATTGGTGGTGGATGGGGCATTGTTTTTGGGCACCAAGGAAAGAGCTGTGTGATTGATTTGCTTGAGGATCCTCCCTATTTTGAAGAAATCGAGTGTAATAATGGAGATGTCATGCCCGATGATACCCCATGCTCTCTTATAGAAGAGGCAATTGAACCCATCGGATCCAGGCACCTTATCATTTCCAATAGAGAAAATTGCATTTTAAACTTCTTGAGTAGTAAATTCAACAACCAGAGACTATGCATCAAAGATGCAAATTTGAGGACCCAATTGAGCAAACCTAGTGATAAGTGGGGTACAACATTCAACCGTCTCAAGGAGAGTGTCATACTGATGGACAAAGGTAGAGGCAATCACAACTTTGTTGGTGGTAGTGGTTCCATCAGGGAGAGAGAGAGAGGGATATGATTTTAGAGGTGCTTCCGCGGGATTGAATGTGTTTGAAGAAGAAGGAAGAACACTGATCAGAGTATTTTGTCCATCTTATTTTGGCTAGTTGGCAAGAAATGATATTGAGGAGGGAGAGGTATGTTTTGAGGGATTTAAGTGCAGAATCTTCTGCAAGGATAAGAGCTGTGTTTTTGGGTCTTATTTGTAGTTCCTTCTGAGTATCAATTAAGCATTTTTTCTCCTCATTGATGCACTTGTGTAGGTCTTCAATTTTAACACTGCAAAATTTTTTGAGAGAGAGGCTTTCAAGAGCTTGATCTTTATAACAACTTTGAACATGTGGTTTCCATCTATGTCAGAAGCCCAAATCGATTGAACAATAGCCAGAAAATTCTCATGTTGGGCCCAAGTGTTGTTAAAGCGAAATGGAGGTTTGGTGGGGGTAGGGGTGCCAATAATATGGATGATAATAGGTGAGCGATTAGAGATCTCTAGAGGATCAAACTAAAAAGTGGAGTGTTAGAAGTTGGAAGCCCAGGAGAGGTTGAGTAGTTCTCTGTCAAGTTTACACCAAGTGAGGTTGAGAGCCTTTTGGCGGTTGTTCCATGTGTAAGTGCAACTAGAAAATCGGTGATCAAAGAGGTCAGTGGATTCGAGGAAAGTGCGCAGTTCTTGGGGGCAAAAGGAGGGTGAGAGTCATCACCTTTGAGTTTTTCTATGGGATCAAGAATAACATTGTAATCACCCATGACAATCCAAGGTCCAAGGTTTGGAGGCTGATGTATTGGAGGTAGTGCCATAGGGAAGCTCTCAAGGCAGGGGAGTTTTCAGCATAGATGAAGGAAGGGGAGAAGGAGTAATTACCACAATAGCAGGAGATAGTGCTGTGAATGACTTGATCAGAGGCAAAGAGGGGGAGGATGGTTCCACCAAAGCCAAATAAGACAACTTTTGGAGAACTGGGTCTTTGAGTAAGAGGACTAGCCATGAAAGAGGTAGGAGGAGAGAGTGGAAACTCTGAGGGGGAGGAGTCTAGTTTCAAGGATGATAACAAAATCAGCTTTATGAGAAGCAATAAAGGATTGGAGGAAATTCTGCTTAATAGGGTTCGTAAGGCCCCTAATATTCCAACAAAAAATGGTAGGCTTAAACATTGGGCAAGGATTCAGTGGAGGAAGGAGGTTGACACTTGTCAAAAGGTGTGAATTGATTAAGGGGAGGATAAGGTAGAGAAGAGGGGTTAATGGAACTAGGTACGGGTTAGGGGGTGCGAGATTGCAGAGAGGAGCAGAATGGGTAGTGGATTGGGTAAGGGACATGAATGAGGGGCAGTTTGTGGGTGGGTCTGGCAAGAGCATCAAAATGTTGGTGGGTGAATTGATTGGGGTTATTGGTAGCCGTAGGAGAGCTAGGAGGAGGGGCAATGTCAGCGTTGGGTATAATGGCAGAGAAACCAGGGGGGTGGGATGGGTTGGGTTATTGTGGGGGAAATGGAAGTTTTTGAGAATGGGAAGGTGTGGGAAGGATTCTACCATGAAGATAGTTAATCTGGGTAGTATCTCCAGATGGGGGAGCATCTATGTCCAAAAACATAACATCTAGGACATCTAGGGTGCAATCATTGATAGTGGAGCTCTTGATGAACAAGTTCCCCATCACTCCCATGGAAGGTGACTTCTCTGAGTATATCATCCTTTCCTGAAATCTCCACAAGAATTCTTGCATAACTGAGTCTTTCTTGGTTTGCAAAATTGTAGTCAGTGAGTACTGGAGTGCCTATGGTAGAATCAATTCTTTCAAGCATATGTTCTGATCATAACCTTACATCTAGCTCCGGGAGCGTGACCCGAACCGGGATCTCTTCGATGAAAGTCATGTCGAGGGACATTCCTTCCTGTCATCTAGGAAGGATAAGGGCATGTTATTCCCTAGTGTTCAAGGTGCTCTCTCAAGCATTAAGAACAAGTCTTCCTCCTTATCAAAGAAGAAGATAAAGATGCAATTGTCTTTTCGCAGGATCCGGGGGAGCAAAACATTGGTCCAGTGGTTTGAAACAAAATTTTCCATTGATTTGAATGAGATTTTGCATCCAAAAGGGGCACCCACCAGCGAAAGATTCCACTTGTTGATAAGATCCACACATCCTCCTTGGACAATTCAATAATCCATTTTTTTGTACCCGAGACAAGGCTTAAAAGAACAACCTTAGGACCACTTTTGCGTTCCTTAACATTGTTGGCAAAGGGTATATTTGGGGGGGGGGGGTGCTGGGGTGGAGGTGTATTGCTGGAGATAGGGATGCATATGGGAGGGGTGGGAATGGAGGATTGAGTGGGGTGTAGAGAGGTTCCGTGGGGGAAGGAGTTTGGGCAGGGCAAGAGGGTATGCGAGCTAGTATAGAAACAGATATGGGGGAGATGGAGAGGGTGTTATCGACAGACTGGACGAGGGGTGTATATGTGGGGAGTGTGGTGTTGACGAAGAGGTGGAGCCCAGTTGTCAAGGATGATCCAAGAGGGGGGAAGTCATGTAACGATGAAGGTGGTGGTGGATGTTCAGATCCAGAGAGGAAGGACATGGTTGTGACAGAGGTTAGCAAGGGGGAAGATTTGAGAAGCCTGGAGTTGTTTGAAGCAATGAGAGATGGTGGGATGTTGTAGAAGGGGTTGTCATCCTCTTCACTAGAAAAGTGGACAACTGGGTTGTCTTGGGGGGCATTTTTAGAGATGATTGAGGATATTTTTCTTTAAGTTCTTCTTGTTTTGGTATTTTTAGTTATTGCTACCCATGAGCAAAAACTAGAGAATGGGCAGGCGGTGCCGACGGCGCCAAAAACCTAGGAGGGAAGCACATGGGAGGCAGCTTACTTTTGTTTCCCGCGCGTGAGGCGTGTTCTACCGCTCAAATGTTTTTTCCCCTTTTGAAACTACCCCTTCCACTCTATATCTCCATATCCAAAGAAGCTATCATAATCAGAAAGTGGATCCTGCATTCCAAATCATACAAATGAAAATAACGGAGATAACATAATATGTATAATCAAAACTGCTTCAACTACCTTAAAATAGATCGATGACTATATAGTGAAAATATGCACATATAACTAAGTTGTGGGAGACAACATTTCCATATTAGCATCCAAACAACAACCTCTGCATTGATGGGAAGCGAAGTATTACTTTTTTTTGGTCGAAGAAGAGGCGGCACTCTTCGGATTTTATGAGCAAGTGAAGTATTACTTGTTTGCTACTTAATACCATATCCTTACTAAAAGAGGTTTACTTTTCAAGTTGTAACAAACCTTATAGACTTATATATATTTGATCCAAGTTTTACAGAAACCTTATACACGTATGGAATATAGAACGTATGAAAACTAACAAAAGAATGATGCTCATTATCAAGTGATATAGAAGATAAGAATGCAGTCCCAATAGAAACTGTACATCAATAATCTATAACAAGTGTTGAAGTCTTGGACAATAGTGAGGAATGCAGTCCCAGCAGAAACCGTACTCACCTTCTCAAGCATTTGTTTCTCATCCTCTATTAGCTTTCATTGCTAGACAGTTTGAGCCAAACTTGTGAGCTCACTGCTAATGCTTTTTTAATGCACAAGAGTCGAGTCACTCAAGCTCGGGCATAACTTTAATGATATTGCTTGAATTTGTAATTGCACATAAGAGAATTCTTTAAGATGAAATTGATTTCTAACTTATTTAAGAAGAGTCTAATTCAATTCATCAACTACGGGTACCTGGTAATTCAAGTTTCCAATTATTTCACCACATAATCTTTGAATTTATGTTTGCACATAAGAGAATTATTCCAATCTATCTTCTTTCTATTTGCACAAGCGTTCCACCACTGGTGCAATGTATGGAAGATCCTTGATAGTTACTGAAGTCTTCTCCAGCTAAATAGAGCACCTTGAAAAATCATCTAGGAAAGTGTCACACGTGTAGCAGTTATGATTAACTAAACTTACAATAAATAAGCTCATCATATCTGTTGAATCGTTAGTGTGTTTAATCAGGGAACTATGTGACTGTTCCTTGGGCAGCAAAAATAAGTAAAGATTCAAAGTAACAACAAAGTTCCAAAACGAATACTTGTATTATTAGAGTTGTACAATCTCACAAGTCTTATCTCCACCTATACCCTAAGCTAAAGACTTTGAGTGCAATCACCTCTAACCAACACAAGTACAAACGAAAACCAAAGCAATAACTACCCGTACCTTGCTTTAGCTTTCCGATCTCAGTTCACAAGAGCTCTGGATGACAATAACTGAGATGTCTTTCCCCAAGACAATTCTCATCTATATATAGGGTCTAACAAAGATCCTATTACCAAATATCACACTGTAAGCACATATGGTAACTATGACAAAAATCATTTCCAAATAAACTCTAAATCTGATAAACATTTAGTTTTCATCTATAAAGTTTCCTAAGACTCAATATCTTCTTCTTCTTCTCCAAGTAAAACACGAAATCTTGTTTCCTTGTATAATCGAGTCTGTCTGGGAACAACTGGTGTATCTCTATGTTCTCGCATTGTTCCTCAGACGCGGCGTTTCCATAAAAGAAAATGTCCTTGTATAGGCGCCACGTGCTTTCCAGCTTTCCCAATTGTTTGCGCGGGCACTGTTTCTTGTTGTCACAGCTTTCCAATGTGCTCCTCTGTTTTCTCTTCTTCACTGTTTTTCCATTGTTTCTTTATCCTTTCATGAAACCTGAAACTCATAGGAATAACACAAAACCATAAAACCTAATGGTGTTTATCATCATCAAAATCAGAGGGAACTATCAAGGTTCCAACAATATCTATGTTTGATATGAGAGCTTGTTAAGCATCTACAACAACTTTTTAAATATATTATTTTAGATTACATGCAAAGTATACCCCAAGTATTTTTGTTTCACATGCAAGATGCATATTTCAACTTTTTAGTTGAAATATGCCTTGATCCTTTTTCTTGGACACTTCTTTGGGATGAGAAAAATACAGGGTCACTCTGCGAATACTGGAGATCACACACTTCGTTTCATAGAAAAATTCCATTACCTTTTGAGAGTGAATAAAAAATGGTAAGAAATACAAAGTTTCATGTATCGTCGTTGTGTTGTAATTTTCACCGGTATTTATATATATGATGTAATAGTCTATCACAAGTATGTAGATTTCAAGTATTCTTTCTCTAACTAAAAGAACAACTAAGACAAGCCTATAGTCAAAGAGAATAAAAGTTGCTAAATAGAAATGCTAACTTGCGCTTAAGATTGGCATTTCAAGTGTGGTATGTGCATCATCAGTAATGTCATTTCCGCAATGGACCACCAAAATAAACATGGGTATGGCTTAATTAGTCCAAAAACCATTGAAATGGATCAAAACCCATAAGCAAACTTATAAACCCAGGGGGAAATAAAGCTTAAATTGGTGTTGGAACGAATTAAATTAGAAACGTATTGTTTTAAAACATAACACTATACTATCACTTTTTATATATCAAAACAAGGACAATAAAATGAATCATCAAACTAACTCATCTACGTTTGCCATTTGAAATAATTTTTTTTAGAAACACCGTTAAGCTATTACAAAAACCATTAAACGAACACATATAATTATAATATCTAAATTACAACAGAAAAAATTGAACAGAGAATGCAAGAAAAGAATTGACAGTCAATATATTTATTGAATTCGGTTGTGCCGACTGATAGGTCGTTGTCAATAATTCCTACGAAGCGTAAATCCCTTTTTCATGGTCTTTTTAGCAACCCAACAAGACCTGCCCATGGAGGCTGAAGTTCGAATAAAACTTTACTCATAGAATGACACCATCTGGTTCTACGATGTTTCATGTATATGATGTTAGTGATTTTAGTGTCATCAAGAGACCGTTCCCATATAGGAAACGGTGCCATTTAGTGTGATCGGAATTCATACGACACTATAAGATCTCACTTAGCTACATCACGGGTTTGGAGGTGTGGAGTACACACTCGTGTAGACATACTTGAGATTCTGAGGGAGACATTAAGGATATGTGACGTTACCCATATGAGAACAGTGCATTAGAGAGGTTAATTGTGTTTTTAAGACCGATCGACGTTACATAAGGTTGAACGAGTGCTCGTTCCTTGGAGGGATCAGCCGTTCCCTAGGTGGGAACGTCAAGTTCCCTGAGGCATGGTTAAAGTTTCAGCACATGATAAATGTGTTGTAACCGCCTTGGTAACCGTCGAAATAACCGTCTCTTAACTACCTTAAATCAGTTGATAACTGATAGAAGTAGTTGGATATCCTTGGAAACGGTTGGTGGCAGTTGGGACGGTTGGTAACCGTTAGTAACCGCTTGTAACTGCTTGTAACTGCCGTAACCGTTCCCTATAACTGCCCGAAAGCCTATATAAAGGCATTTCAGTGATAGTGTTGGGTAATCAGAAAATAGATATGAGTTCTCTATCTGAGTTAAAGTCATACATCTATAATACATGAACTTAGTTTAGTTTTCATCAGAAGCCTTGAAGAGAACTAGAGGATTTGTCTTATCTCACTTCAGATTTTGCGGATTCCCTAAGGCTAGTAAGGGGCAAAATTCTGATTTCGGAAAGTGTTCTCACGATTCAAATCTTATCCGAGTTACAACATTCATTGATCGTTCCCTATTGAAGCCGAAGTCAACATCAAGAGAAGATCAAGACTTGCAGGGAACAGTCGCCTCAACATACACTGTTCCCTTATTCAACATACATTGTTCTTACAATCGAAATCAGAATTTTCGGATCAATGACGACTGTTCGTGAGATGACGACGAAGTTCCAGAAGTTGAAAAAATTCGAAGGGATTCCGCCGTTGGCAAAAGAAGATGCATTTCCTCTTGACCACCCTCAAGGTGGTATACGTCCTATCCACTCCCATGCCGGAGTTAGTCGATGATGAACTACTTGAGGCCGTGAGGAAAAGGAGCAAATGGGAGAACGATGACTACATTTGCCGGGGCCACATCTTAAACAGTATGTCCGACTCCCTCTTTGATGTGTACCAAAATGTTGAATCCGCCAAGGAACTTTGGGACTCTCTAGAGTTGAAGTACATGGTTGAAGACGCTTCAAGCGTAAAGTTCCTCGTGAGCAACTTCAATACATATAAAATGGTTGACTGAAGATCGGTGATGGAGCAATATCATGAGATACTCCGTATCTTGGGGCAGTTTTCTCAACATAAATTGAATATGGACGAGTCCATTTCTGTGTCAAGCATTATTGACAAATTGCCTCCATCATGGAAAGACTTCAAGCACATGTTGAAGCACAAGAAGGAAGGTATTTCCCTTGTGGAACTTGGCAGCCACTTGCGTATTGAAGAGGGCCTTCGTTCGCAAGAGAAAGGAAAGGAGAAACAGACTCCCAATTCTTCCACCATCAACATGATGGAAGAAGGTTCCCATAAGGGTAACAACAAGAAGGGCAAGAAAAGGCCGCACAACAACATAAACACCGGTCCCAACAAGAAACCCTCTCAAAAGGGGTGTTGGAACTGTGGGAAGCCTGGATATCTTAAGAAGGATTGTTGGGCTGGAAAGGGCATAAAGGGCAACGTTCCCAACCAGTCTGCTCAAGGTTCTAGGGACCAAGGGCAAAAATCTCATCAAGGTCAGAAAGGAACGGTTCCCTCTTACGGAACTATTCCCTCTTTGGTAACATTTCCTGGTTTGGACTTTGTTCCTAATATTTTTGAGGCCTTCTTTGTGCATGATGATAAGATAGCATGGTGGGTTGACTCGGGTGCTACCACACACGTCTGTAGGGACAAGTCAATGTTCAAGATCTTCGTTCCATTGGATGATGGACGTGTCCTTCATATGGGAAACAAGTCAACTGCCCCCGTCTTAGGCAAAGGCCAAATGGAGTTAGAGTTCTCTTCTGGGAAGACTTTAATTCTGAAAAATGTGTTGTATGTACCCAGAATAAGGAAAAATTTAGTCTCTAGTGCTATCCATAACAAGTTAGGCTTTCGGCAAGTGTTTGAAGCCGATAAATATATATTATCTAAGGGCGGTGTATTTGTAGGATGTGGTTACCTATGTAATGGTATGTTTAAGCTAAGTATTAATAAAGTTATGAATTAAACTTATATGACTTGTGGTCAAGGTTCTATTTCTTCTGAACATGTTGTTCCCTCAGTGGGAACGGCCCCTTCAAAGGGTGTTGTTCCCTCGTAGGAAAACGTTTCCTCTCTATGGCATGCTCGGCTAGGACATGTTCATTATAAACGCATGCTTGATATGTCTAAAAATGGTTTAATTCCTCCATTTGATATGAGTTTAGAGAGGTATAGAACTTGCATGCTTACTAAGATAACAAGACAACTGTTCCCTGATGTTCAGAGAAATAGTGTAGTGCTTGATTTGATACATAGTGACTTATGTGATTTTCATGCTTCTCCGTCCTTGGGAAATAAGAAATATATTCTTACTTACATAGGTGAGTATTTTGACCCAGAATACTTCCAATCCGTAGGAATCATTCATGAAACCACGGCTCCCTATACACCACAACAAAATTGTGTGTCGGAGAAGAAGAATCGAGTTCTTAAGGAAATGGTCAATTCCATGCTTTCCTACTCAGGTTTAAATGACGGATTTTGGGAGGAAGCCATGTTGACGGCTTGTTACCTATTGAATAGGGTTCCTAACAAAAGGAACAAGACTACCCCATATGAGCTTTGGTTCCAAAGGAAGCCAAATCTGAATTATCTTCGGGTTTGGGGATGTAGGACGGTTGTAAGACTACCCGAACCCAAGCGAAAGACTTTGGGTAAAAGAGGTGTTGAATGTATCTTTATTGGATATGCTGAGCATTCTAATGCATATAGGTTCTATGTTATTGAACCTAACAAGTCTATTTCTGATATGAATATGGCCATCAAGACTTGGCCAAGCAAGAAGATCCTTCAAACATAGATGATGATTCAAGCCAAGACGGGAAGCTAGGCCAAGACCGTGACATTGCCTCGGACACCACCAGAAAACACGGGCCCAATTCAGATCCGGGCTGTAAAGAAGCTAAAGAACCCGAAGACCACTCAAATCCGGGTTATAAAGCCGATGCTATCACCAGAGAACCCGGCTAGGCCCTCCATCCGGGTTAAAAGCCCACGTGAAGAATATTTGAAGACTGATGTTATTTCTGATTTATTGCTAGGGTTTTTAAACATTATTAGACAATATTTTAATTCCCTAAATGTCCATTAATTGATGTTTTGATTAGTGGGCACGTTTTAGGATTAGTGGGTTAATTATTAGCATTTTCTTTAATTTCTCTTTAGTAACCGTATTGCTAGGTTATTAGGAAAACTTTTGGCTCATTGTTGAGAACGTTGAATTGAATCCAGAATCAGAATATTTTAGTTTTAGAGTTTTCTTCTTGTTCATCAAACTTGTGTGTGATATCAAGTTCTTCCCTTGAGAGATTTGAGTGTGTTGTATCTCGAATCTCCCTAGGTCTTTCTCTTGTGACTAGTGTGTCAAATCTAGCCATAAGGAGATTGCTTATCCCTCACTTCCATCACCCATCACAATCGATTCCATCCATCATCAACCGTCAGTTTGCTGAACTTCCTCCCCGGAACTACCAGCGACCCTTCGGTAGAAAAATCATATCTTTTTGATCCACCGCCCAGAAAATTCTGAAAATTGGAGGATAGAAACTAGACTTCCATATCTATCGCCCAATTCGGAGTTCGGAGCAAGGAGAACGACCCCACTGAAGTTAGATCAAATTCTGGAATTCTGCTGGGGGTTGTTGTCCTGCGTTCTTGAGTTCTGAGGCGCCTTGTCGAGCAATTCTTGCACTGTGGCCATCCCGATCCTTGATCATAACATTTGGTATCAGAGCTACGTAAGTATTGCTCTCAAATTTGCCTTTAAATCTATAGAAAAATCGGTTCTTTACTTGCTCAACATTTCGTGTCTTTGCATGATTTTATGTGTAGTGTCTTGGTTTGTTTTGCATCGTTTCCTTCTTGTTGTTTGCTTGAGTCATTGAGTCTGCATAGGGAAGGAAAGGGATGAGTTCTTTTCAGTTGTTTTAGGGTAGAAACCGCCGAGCATCACTAGGAGATTTGAGTAGGATTTTCTTCCTAAAATCTAGGGTTTCTTGTTTCGGTTGTTACTTACTTTGAAATTCAAATTTTTGGCATCCCTTTGCATCAACCAGCCGTACCCTTGTTAGATCATATAGATTAGGTTATTTTGAGTCATTTTCTATTGGTATTTGGCATATAATCAACCTAGGGTTTGTTCTTGAGCCAACCGAAGCACTTAACTTCATACTTGCGTAGGAAAGGCCTTGAAAATTTTTAAGTGTTGATCCGACTTTTATTTCTGTAATTTCCAGTTTAATTCAGTTGTTCTAGTGTCAAAAAAAAAAAAAGACGAAAGATCAAAAGAAAAAAAAAAAACCGGAAAAGTCAAGCCTACAACAAAAGAAAAAGACTTGGCTTGTAAGAGTGGTTGTTCAAGTTTATCATCTTGTGTTGAACTTTCCTTTATTTGGATACATTGTGAAGATTGATATTGTGTGGAGAATTGGCCAGAATTGTCACTCAACTTTGTAAAGAAAATTTCAAAGGCTTAGTACTTGCATTTGTGTTGTGAAAGTTGTGGAATTTAGCACAAGGATTAGCCTAAAAGTTGTGGTGCAATTTTATCTTGTCTTTGGTCATATTGAGCATAATAGGCAGCCTACCTTGACCTATATTTTGAGCTAGTAAAGGTCACGAATTTTTCTTGGATTTAAAATCAGATTTGTGGCTTACTTGCTAGCTTAGGTAGCACTTGTTGTCTTTCGATCTTGTGGGCTGTTGTGTGGTATTGCTTGTGTGTAGGAAATCATGGTGAAAGCCAAGGAGAAGAATGTGGCTGCGGAGGACCCTAAGGATGGCTTGGAATCGACCTTGGAGGCCATACTGTTGGCTATCCAAACATCCAAGGATGAGGCCCAAGAGCGAGAGCGCCAAGCTGAAGAGCGAACTCGCAAAGATTTGCAAGCCTTGCGGGATGCGCAAGTTACCTTCATGAAGGCCATGGAGGAGAAGTGGGACCTTGCTCACGGCCCATCACCGAGCCAATCTCAAGAGGTGTCCCAATCCTCACCGAATGTGAGCACTTCAAGGGGAGAATTCGGTATGACTCCTAAACACTCTTCTCCTTATCTTGCATCTATTCCCACTAGTGTACCCGTTGAGAATGAGGGGGATTTAGAGAAATTGCATGTTGTGGCTGCCCAAGATGAATGTTTTGTGACCAAAAAGGTTTTGATAGCCTCGGATGTTCCAAGTGTACCTAGTCAAAGAGAGGCTATCTCCCCTACTAGGTGCCCTATTAAGGGGAAAGTGTGTAGCGTCATAGTGGATGGAGGGTCATGTTGTAACATACTTGACCAAAAAGTAGTAGAAAGATTTTATCTAACTACTACTCTTCACCCACAACCCTATACACTTTGTTGGTTGAATTTCAACACTCATCTTAAAGTCAAGGAGCAAGTCACAATTCAGTTTGCCATAGGGGGTTATGGAGATGAGATTGTGTGTGAGTCAAAGCCAAATATGAAATGGGCAATTAGAGGCAAAGGAGGAACTTCTAATCATATGTTCTTGACCAATTCTTTTATGCCTCCATTCATTACATGCTCTCAACCTTTCATTACATTTTATAAGACTAACTCTATTAATGAAAAGGTTGTGGTGTTGCATAGAGCTTCTAGTGGTCTTATTATAGGTCAAGAAGGCAAGCACATCAAGGGCTCAAAGCTGGAGTCCGGGATGGTCCCATTTGAGCCTGGAGAGGAAGGCGCTCCACATAAGGAAAGTCCTTGCTTGGAAGGAGATAAAGACCTTGACGAGCTGGATTCGAGGTCGAATCCCTTTCAAGGGAGGGAGGATGATATGAATATGGTCCATCAAGACTTGGCCAAGCAAGAAGATCCTTCAAACATAGATGATGATTCAAGCCAAGACGGGAAGCTAGGCCAAGACCGTGACATTGCCTCGGACACCACCAGAAAACACGGGCCCAATTCAGATCCGGGCTGTAAAGAAGCTAAAGAACCCGGAGACCACTCAAATCCGGGTTATAAAGCCGATGCTATCACCAGAGAACCCGGCTAGGCCCTCCATCCGGGTTAAAAGCCCACGTGAAGAATATTTGAAGACTGATGTTATTTTCGATTTATTGCTGGGGTTTTTAAACATTATTAGAAAATATTTTAATTCCCTAAATGTCCATTAATTGGTGTTTTGATTAGTGGGCACGTTTTAGGATTAGTGGGTTAATTATTAACATTTTCTTTAATTTCTCTTTAGTAACCGTATTGCTAGGTTATTAGGAAAACTTTTGGCTCATTGTTGAGAACGTTAAATTGAATCCAGAATCAGAATATTTTAGTTTTAGAGTTTTCTTCTTGTTCATCAAACTTGTGTGTGATATCAAGTTCTTCCCTTGAGAGATTTGAGTGTGTTGTATCTCGAATCTCCCTAGGTATTTCTCTTGTGACTAGTGTGTCAAATCTAGCCATAAGGAGATTGCTTATCCCTCACTTCCATCACCCATCACAATCGATTCCATCCATCATCAACTGTCAGTTTGCTGAACTTCCTCCCCGGAACTACCAGCGACCCTTCGGTAGAAAAATCATATCTTTTTGATCCACCGCCCAGAAAATTCTGAAAATTGGAGGACAGAAACTAGACTTCCATATCTATCTACTGTCGCCGGAATCGCCCAATTCGGAGTTCGGAACAAGGAGAACGACCCCACTGAAGTTAGATCAAATTCTGGAATTCTGCTGGGGGTTGTTGTCCTGCGTTCTTGAGTTCCGAGGCGCCTTGTCGAGCAATTCTTGCACTGTGGCCATCCCGATCCTTGATCATAACAATTTCGGTTCACTCCGTTATAGAGTCAAGAGATGCTATCTTTGATGAAAAATGATTTTCATTGATACCTTTACAAAAAGTCATTGTTCCCAGTAATAATGGAGACAATGATAGTGTTCCCAGTATAAGTGGAAACATTGATATGGATGTCCAACCTGGGAACAGTGAACCAGAGATCCGAAAGAGTAAAAGAGTAAGGAAGGGAACGTCCTTTGGTCCTGACTTCCATGTTTACTTGGTAGAGGGAACAAGGGATGAAGTTGGATCTCAATACTTGTATTGTTACAATATTGAGGATGACCCAAAGACGTTTACTGAGGCAATGAAGTCTCAAGACGTTTCCTTTTGGAAAGAGGCCATAAATGATGAGATGGATTCCATCATGGGGAACAATACATGGGTCTTGGCTAATCTTCCCCCTGGCTGTAAGCCATTGGGAAGTAAGTGGATCTTCAGGAAGAAGATGAAAGTGGATGGAACCATAGATAAGTTTAAGGCCCGATTGGTTGTTCAAGTCTTTAGACAAAAGTATGGAACCGACTACTTTGATACCTATGCACCGGTTGCTAGGATTACCACCATTAGGCTATTGATTGCCTTGGCTGCTATTCACAAGTTGTTTATACACCAAATGGATGTGAAAACAGCGTTCCTTAATGGGGACCTTGAGGAAGAAGTGTATATGAAACAACCCAAAGGGTTCGTTATTCCCGGACAAGAGCATAAGGTGTGCAAATTGGTCAAATCTTTGTATGGACTGAAGCAAGCACTAAAACAATGGCATCAAAAGTTTGATGAGGTCATGTTGTCCAATGGATTCACACTGAATCAATCCGACAAGTGTGTATATAGCAAATTTGATAATTCTGGGAACGGTGTTATAATTTGCTTGTACGTGGATGACATGTTGATCTTTGGAACGGATCAAAGGCAAGTAGACCTTACAAAAGCATTTTTGTCATCACAATTCTCCATGAAGGACATGGGGGAGGCCGATGTTATCCTAGGGATTAGGATAAGGCGGGGAACGGAGGGCTTATCGAGTTATCGTTGTCACAATCTCATTACATTGAGAAAGTATTGGAGAAATTCAATTGTGATAAGTACACTCCTTTGAAAACACCATATGATCCGAGTGTTAAACTGTTCCCTAACAAGGGAAAATCAGTTATGCAACTTGAGTACTCAAGGGTTATTGGGTGCTTGATGTATGCCATGACAAGTACTAGGCCGGATATTGCTTTTGCAGTAGGGAAGCTTAGTCGCTATACTAGTAATCCTAGTGCATATCATTGGCAAGCGGTTCGAAGGGTACTTCAGTACCTTAAGGAAACAGTGGACTTTTGTCTTACTTATAGTGGATCACCCTCAGTGTTAGAGGGATATTCAGATGCAAGTTGGATCACAAATGAAGAGGATCACTCTTCCACTAGTGGGTGAGTGTTCCTTGTTGGTGGGGGTGCCATCTTATGGGCTTCCAAGAAACAAACTTGCATATCGAGTTCCACCATGGAATCAGAGTTTGTTGCCTTAGCCGCTGCTGGGAAAGAAGCGGAATGGATAAGGAACTTGATATATGAAATTCCATTATGGGAAAAGCAAATTTCACCTATATCAATCCGTTGTGATAGCGCTGTAACTTTGGCTAAGGCATATAGCCATGTATACAATGGGAAATCACGTCACTTGGGTGTGAGACATAGTGCGATAAGAGAGCTCATTACGCATGGGGTGATTTCGGTGGATTTTGTTAGATCACAACAAAACTTGGCTGATCACTTGACAAAGGGGTTGGCTAGGGACTTGGTTTCCAAGTCGGCTAAGGGGATGTGATTAAGACCCATATAGTTTTCTAGCGGTGGGATACCCAATTCATTTCCAATTAACGTTGGGAACGGATTCAATGTGGAAAACCTACACCTAGAAACTGAGAGCACAAAGGAACAGTCCCCAAGTATGTGCTCTGTTCCTACAAGTTTAGAGGTTGAAAGCAATTTCTTAATAGTTCTTTTGGTTCTACGATGTTTCATGTATATGATGTTGGTGATTTTAGTGTCATCAAGAGACCGTTCCCATATAGGGAACAGTGCCATTTAGTGTGATCGGGATTCATACGACACTATAAGATCTCACCTAGCTACATCACGGGTTTGGAGGTGTGGAGTACACACTCGTGTAGACATACTTGAGATTCTGAGGGAGACATTAAGGATATGTGACGTTACCCATATGGGAACAGTGCATCAGAGAGGTTAATTGTGTTTTTAAGACAGATCGACGTTACGTAAAGTTGAACGAGTGCTCGTTCCTTGGAGGGATCAGCCGTTCCCTAGGTGGGAACGTCAAGTTCCCTAAGGCATGGTTAAAGTTTCAGCACATGATAAATGTGTTGTAACCGCCTTGGTAACCGTCGAAATAACCGTCTCTTAACTACCTTAAATCAGTTGATAACTGATAGAAGTAGTTGGATATCCTTGGAAACGGTTGGTGGCAGTTGGGACGGTTGGTAACCTTTAGTAACCACTTGTAACTGCCGTAACCGTTCCCTATAACTGCCCGAAAGCCTATATAAAGGCATTTCGGTGATAGTGTTGGGTAATCAGAAAATAGATACGAGTTCTCTATCTGAGTTAAAGTCATACATCAATAATACATGAACTTAGTTTAGTTCTCATCAGAAGCCTTGAAGAGAACTAGAGGATTTGTCTTATCTCACTTCAGATTTTGCGGATTCCCTAAGGCTAGTAAGGGGCAAAATTCTAATTTCGGAAAGTGTTCTCACGATTCAAATCTTATCGAGTTACAACATTCATTGATCGTTCCCTATTGAAGCCGAAGTCAACATTAAGAGAAGATCAAGACTTGCAGGGAACAGTCGCCTCAACATACACTGTTCCCTTATTCAGCATACATTGTTCTTACATATGAATCGGTCGGTCATCATTATTAAGATTTCTTCCCTCCTTAGGAACCTAGCAAAACAATATATCAAAAAGATACATGAATAGCCCAAATTAGGGATCTTGAAGAAGCCATAATAAAGGAAAAAAATCCAAAATCTGGAAACCAAGTTAAATAAGAAGGAAGCAAAATCTAAACAAACAAAATTACAGTTCAAGAGGCCAAAGATAAGGACATACATACTAAAACGTATTTAGGTAAAGAGGTGAATGGTTGAATAAATTTCACGTGTACTGACATTGAGCTTAAGTGGTTATACCTGGCACATGGCAAGATAATGAGTTAATGTGTTATGTTGATGCATGCCACATTATGAACCTATATATGATATCAATCCAATTCTATTAGAAGACTTAAATAAATAAAGAAATGGTACAACAACAATACGTGGCAGAAGGAAATGATAACTAATCTAACTTGTTTTCTCATGCATTACACATAACAACAACACAACCATGGAGGTTTATCTTCCTACCATGTACATGAAGGTCTGGTAATTTTTGTAAGATATTATCTCCCTTTTCTTTTATTTTATGTTTTCTATAGATTTTTTATGTTTATTATGATTTTTTCCATATATCGCAATATTTTGCCTCTGAGAACTCGAATTTCGTCATTTACTCAATGGATATATGGTATGGAAACACTCTTTCAAAGTTTATATATTTCTATCAATAAATTCGTTTTATTTCAAGATGTGACCCCTATCTCTAATTTATGTGTAACCCATGTCATGGTGATGTGCCTACATAATATGTTCTTTTTTTTATGTTTTGCAATCTCGCTTTGTTGGATGGATTATGTCACCACTGAGATGGAAGTAATGGTGTTGGTGATCTGTTTTTGAACCTTCATCTTTGACCCATGACATGAATTATCTTATGACCTCTTTGAAGTGCGTTTGGTTTTGTTCCATCATTTTTTCTTCTTTTTTCATTTATATTTTTCTATATACCCGACCCTTGAGCCATAAGAAAATTTTATTACAACTGTCGTTGACATATATGACACTTTTGACTTCATGTGACTTGAAACAAACATTAACCTTATCCTTGACTATATGATGATGAAATTCATCGGATGAACAATTACCCTCTATTTCTCACAATGTAAACTTAACGGTTCTACAATGATAATCTCCCTATAAAAGACTACAAATTTATTACCTTAACAACATACTTCAATACTTTTCCAAAATATGAACTTATTATGTAATAACAATGAGTATATATGAAGATCGACTGTTGGAATACTCGTGGCGTTAAACGCTCAAATTTGTGGACTGAAATTGAATTCATGAGACGTAAAAATCTATTGGGCTTACTCTCTCTATCTGAAACTAAATCCAACATTATACTAGATTCAAAATTTATATTAAATTTAGTTTTAAGACAATTACATTTTCCCCATCTCAAGGCTCTCGTGGTGGTGTATGATTACTATTTAGCCACTCCCCGTTATTGCTTATTTGCTTTACATAAACATTTTTTATAATAACTCCAATGTTATTCTTATTGTGTTCACCATGGTACCATCCATTTCTTGATCTTTTTTCTTTATGTTCCATCTCGAGATGATGTCAAACATGACAACTGGTAAACATTGGACAATTATTTCCCATTACAACCTTCATGTTTTCTTAATGTGTGATTTCAATGAGATACTTAATCACATTGACAAATTGGATGGCATACCTCCTAACTTTTCTCGGTTTCATCGCCTAAATGACATCCTAACCGAATTTGGTTTACTTGACACAAAATTTACAGGTTTTCCATTTATTTGGGAAAAATCTGTAATTGGCAACACCAATATCTTTGAACGTCTTGATAGAGTTTTCATTCATCCATATATTTCCCATACCTATAACCATTTGATCGTTCATCATCATCCATTTACTACATATGATCTCTGTCTAATAACTTTATCACTTGGAAATTATGATGACTTCCGAAAATTCCCTTTAGAGTTGAAAATGCATGGACCTTGAACCCTGACTACAATAATCTTGTTAAGAAAGTATGGAGTTATCAACACAAAGGATCTTTTATGTTCAAACTTATATGAAACAAAAGCTCCTCAAAAACTACTAAAAATGTTGGTCATGTAGTAAAAGGAATATTAACTTTGAGAAACTAAATAATATGGAGTTAAAGTTCCAAGAACTACAAACACAATATCTACATGACCTAACAAACTTTGAATTCTTGTCTAAATATATAAGACATCTTATAAAACATAGAAAGTTGCTTGACTTTGAAAATAAATATTGTAAACAACATGCTAAAACTACATATTTACAAATTTCAGATCACAATACTTGCTAGTTTCAAACTTCTGCAAAATTTCGTTTATAGAAACAAAAGAGTGTGTTCTTTCAAACACATAATGGGTTGGTTCTATATGATCAATCTAGTATCCACATGCTCTTTGAAGAACTTAGACACAGATTCCAACATCTTTATTCCACCACAACAACCCAAATTGACTTATTATAATTCCACATCCTATCACACAAGCAAAAAATCTAATGCTACTTAAACAACCATTTGCATATGAAATTAAGCAAGTAGTATTTGATTTGCCTTGTCACAGAACACCTGATCTTGATGGATATACCACTGAATATTACTAGAAATATTGGACTATCATTGGAAACTCAATTAAATGCATGCCCTGATGTATATCCCACTGAATTTTACCATAAATATTGGACTATTGTTGGAAACTCGGGTATGTATGCAGTCTAATCCATTGTTATGAGGATCGGGGTTTTAGGATCGGATCAGAAGGTGCCCTCTAGATCGGATCATAAAATCTAGTCGTAAAATCGTAAGATTTTGTAAACAAAGAAAAATTAGTTTCATAATAGAATATGGACGTCGTATTACAAAAGTACAAATACATACTAGAATTTTTAAAAATAAAACTTTAGATCATTGATTCAAGGGGGTAACGACTCGCTGAAACTCAAGCCATGTACACAAATTGGATAACACTAGTCGGATATAGGACATGCGTAAATGAGACTTGAAGATTTTGAACAATTTGTATTATGGTTGCTTTGTTTTTTTTCACGCATGAGTGAAATTTCAGAATTTCAAGTGTGACTACATGAGAGGGACGCATATAGGGAGGGCGTAAGTGTAAGAGAGGTGGAAATTTGGACAAATTGGGCTCTCGAACGGGGTGTTAGTATCTCGTAAAAGTTCAACGTTAGGATCTTACTCGGATCTTAAAATCGTAAGATCTTACCGATCCTATGAGATCCTTTGAGCTCTAGAGTTAGATTTTGACATAAATAGATTATAGTGATAGATCCGGATTGGACACCATATATTGGATCGTAGGAGCGTAGGATTGTAATATCCGGATCTAGATTTTAATTACCATGGTTCAATCCTTATTTCATTCAGGACAACTACTCAAGGATTGTGCTCAAACTTTCATTACTCGAATTCCTAAAGTAGACAACTTAATTACCATTAACCACTTCAAACCCATTAGCCTTTGTAACAATATGTATAAGATTATAGAAAAAATAATGGCTAACATGTTAATACTTCTTCTTTCTCGCTTAATTAACCCATTACAAGGAACATTTGTCTGGGGAAGACTTATACAAGATAACATTTTAATTGCACATCAAATATTCCACTCTTTTCACAATAAAAAAAGAAAGGAAAAAAGGGATGAATGGCTCTTAAACTGGTTATGGAAGAATCATATGATAAATTTGATTGAAATTTTCATTAGACAAATGTTTTTTAAATTTGGATTTGACAATGGATGGGTTGACCTATTGATTACGTGTATATCATCCACATTATTCTCTATCTTAGTGAATAATGAACCAGACAATTTTTTCACCCTTCTTGTGATATACGACAAGGTGATCCCATAACACCTTTGTATTTATTCTTGCCATGGAATTCTTAGCGAGAACGTTATTATTCGAATCACACAACTTAAGAGAAAAATTGGGATACAATTAACAAGAAATGGATCGTATATGTATTCATTTTCTTAATTTCACTAATGATATATTGATACTTGCTAATGCCTCTTACACTAATATGTTACATATAATATCAAGACTAGACAATTTCACCCTTAAATCTGGATTATCATAAATTACCATAAAAAGTATTTTTCAAACTTCCAACAATATCAAATCACATGAAGCGACCTCGCTTGTTGTTGTTTTGAACATTCAAATAACTAAATATATTGGAATTCATGTTGTTTAAGGCCATGTTAAAAAAAAGATATTTGATTATTCTATTTTAAGTCTTAAAAAGCAGTTGTCCAAAAGAAAGGATAACTCTCTGTCCTAAGTTGGTAGATGTATTTTTATTTAATCAAATCTTCTTTCTAAAGCCAACTATTTAATGCAAAGTTTTCTTCTAGCAACAACTGTTTGCCATTAAATCGATAAAATAAATAAAGATTTTTTCGGAACAAAGCTACCTTAACCATCATCCATAAATTAGTTAGGATTGTATTTTTCATCCTAAGTCAGAAGGTGGACTAGGATTGCAGAAATCGTTTGAACAAATCTTTACAAATGAAACTTTTATGGAAACTTTTGGTCGAACTGGATAGCATGTGGGTTCGAATTATTGCTGAAAACTATTTAGGATCCTCTGACATTTTTTCCAACAAAAAGAAATCTAAACAATCATGGCAATTTTCCAGACTACTTCATATCTTTGACATATTCAAAAAAGGCATGTTCTAACAACTTGGAAATTGAGATACAGTCAATTTCTAGATTGACCATTGGATACAAGATTGTTTGCTCTAACCATATTACGACAATGTCAACATCAATCTTAAAGTTTCACACTTCATTACACCAGATCGTAACTGAGATCTTCGTAGCCTTCAAACACTCCTACCCTCACACATAATTGATAAAATATTAAAAATTCACATTCCCATCACTGATATTGAGGATTGACTTGTTTGGAAATTATTAATTGACAAAATTTTCACTGCCAAATCAGCACGAACCCTTACTTAACCTCTTAACATAAACTCCACATATTACTCCCCAACTTAGATTTCAAAATTACACGTTCCTCCTAAAATACAAAACTTCTTGTGAAAAGCCTTTACATATAGTTTGCCTATAACTAAACGTCTGAATTAATCGACTCAATGCTAGGGTCCCTTCACAATTACATGCCCTTATACTAGACAAATGATACGTGATATCGAAACTAAAACACACAATAGTTTTGTTTTTCAACATTCTTCAAACGTTTGCACTAATCTTCAATCTTTCAAAACATCTAATACATCTCCTGAACTCATGTACTTTTTTGGTGGATAATATGGAAATATCGTGCTAATTCTATTATATTTCACAAAGACAATGGTCAATGAGCTTTTAACCCGTCAGACCTTGCCACTTTTAGTTTCAAGAATGGAAAGTTGCAAGTACGACTTATCAAAAACGCACATCTTCAAAAAATAAATGATTTCTTTACAAAAACAAAACTTGTAAAAAACCACCCTCACAATGAACAAAGCTTAATTTCGATGGTTCAAAAAGATCCGAACAATCTTCTCATATTGGCTTTATTTTTCGGAACCATCAATGAGAGGTTCTCTACTTAGATAGAAAACAAATCCCTGCTATGTCTGTTTTACACATTGAACCTCATGCAACTTCAGAAGTTGTTTGCAAAGCAGTTTCTTTACGCATTACTAAACTCATAATTGAATGTGATAATTAATCAATCATTAATTGAATTAAATAAATTTTAAAAATAACATGGGAAATTCGAATAATTATCTTAGATATTATGTCCTTATTGAATTACTTCGATTCCGTCTTAGTTTTTCAATGCTACAAGGACTCAAATAAGGCAACTGACTACCTCGTGACACATGATATTAGTCCTTCAATAGTCGGGAATTTTAATCGCACAAGCACGATGCCAGGTGCTTCATCATATGATATGTATATACTATTAGACATGAGTTCTTAAAAATAAACTCAACATCTGAGGTTATTTGTAAAACTCTCGTAAAAATTATCCGCTGTGATGATTTAGGCATGCCCTTTACTTGAAAGGGAGTCTAATATCTTCCTTGTAACGATAAAAATAATTCACCATTCCACTATTCATGTTGCTTATATTTTTTTCAAAAAATACTCTCTATTCATATAAGATTGTCATTTTACTTTACAATTTTTGCTGAAGAAGAATATGTTATTTTAAAAATTAAAGTAATAAATGATTGGTGAGTTACAATTTTTTCTAATTAAAAATTGCACAATTTTTTATTCGTTTTATGCAGATTGTAATTGCTGATTGAATAAAAATGAGGTGAATTATGAAGTAGTTGTAATTTTTTTTATAAAACTTATAAAATTATAATATAATAATTAATTTTTTTATAGTTTGAAAAGTCTAAAATTATAATCTTACAAATCGAATGGACTAACTATAATATTATATTATAACTTTGAGTTTTGGTTTATTAGTAGGAAGTTCGCATAATTAAAAGCACAAAAAAGCATAGAACCTTCCAATGAGTATATGTTTGTCGATTAGATGAATAAATTATGAGAATATTGTAATACCCGAGGTTTTTAGAAAATAAATTTGGAATTATTTAGGATATTGATATCTTAATTGATTTTGAGGAATCAAAATATTTTGGAGATTAATGATGATGATTTAGAGATTTTAGGATTTTTTTGCCGTTTTGTGGAACAACGGCAATTTGATTCTTTTGGGATTATAAGCTCTGTTTAAGATTTTATCGTCATGATTAATTCTTGAGGAATTAATATATTTGAGATTCATCGTAATTGGGAATTAATATTATGACTTGAAATTTTGGGATTAGAAATTCTACAGATAAGTATGAGAATTCACGTTAGATACGGATTACATTAGTATTGGAGTTTTATGGATATTTCAAATTTTACATACATGTATATATATAATGATATATATAGGTTAGGGATTATTAAGTATAAAAAGACAAAATAGGGAAAAGAACAAAATAAAGATATTAATCCAAAATTCTCCCTAATTCTCTAGAAATTTCTTCAATTCTCCAAGAAATTTCCATACTCCTTTTTCTACCCCCTTGGCCGGCCTCCCTCTTGATATTTTCTTGTTAATTCTTTCAAGATCTAGAACTTTTCATAATTATCCAATAAGGCCCCAAGTTTATTTTCAAATTAAATCTAGAACTTTCCTAATCTTCCTATATATATAGCCTACCCTCCATTTCTTTGGTTGTGTGGGGAGATGGCCGGTTACCTTATGCCTCTCTTGCTACCACATGGCCACCTTCTACAACACCACCATGACTCCACCACATCACCACCTAGTCACCATGACCGGCCACCTCTTCTTTTCTCTAACCGGCCACCATGGCCCTTGCATTTCTCCATGTCCATCCACCTCCTTCTTTCATGTCTTCCATGGCTCATGCAATTAAGGTGTTCCATGTCTTACAAGATCAAGCATCCATCCTTGAATTAGCAAAATAAGGTATGATCTCTCTTGGAAGTGTTCTTGAATATATGTTGCATTATTGTGATGTTCTTGAGTAGAAGAGGTATTTAGAAGGCAAATGATGATTAATAAGAGGATAAATGATGTTGGGAGATAGCCTAAGAAGATTGAATTTGGAGTTTGAAAGTGAAAGATGAAATTTGGGTAAAATCGTAACTTCTGGAAAATTCTGGGTAAGACGGTAATTTCTGGAAAGTTGGGGTTGACATCATAATTTGAGGAATTGCGTTATGAGTATGAGGAATCTGACGGATCTCGATTTGGATATTTGTATCAAAAGTTATGCACAAATCTGTAATATAATGCAGATTCAAGGAGTCGCAGCAATCATAGGAAATCCGGGAAGATGGGCTACAACAATGATCATATCACGACAATTGATGTCGTGGAACGTCTTTAAGGCAAGTTATATGCGAATGTTTATATACTTTGCATAAATGTTGGGCCCAAACTTACTCTAAGGGATCGGATCAAACGAATTGGGCCAAAGTCCAGACGAAGCCAAAGGCCAGAAGGAGTTAGAGGCGACGGATGCCCTTCAGACGCTGAGGATCCGACCGAATCCCGGAAGTTTTGCCCTGGACATTAATTGCTTGATCGGTGACAACGGTAATAACATTAAACACAAAGATTATGATGGCAATCAAGAGCAAATCCCAAAGATCTCGCACGGAATTAATAGAGGATAAATACGAAGACGAATAACGGACACAAGGAGAAAACTACCATAAATAGACCACGAAGAAGCAAACGACAAGACACACGTCTATACACATCATCCACTGACTTACCCTTCGAGAGGCCTACTTGCATATTCACTCTCACTCAAACCCCCCGGAGATTCTACCCGATCGCTGCCGGTCGAAACACCAAAACGCCTGTTGGACAGGGCTCGATCCTTTATTCTCTAAGGATAAGTTGTATTTCGATCTGATTCAGTCATCATTTTATATATAAATTACATTGCCATTTCGCATCTATTCTTTGCTTGGTTGATTGTCTATTTGGTTTGGATTGATTTTTTATTATCCGATTGACTCGTTACCCCGTCTAAGGCGATTTAGGTCGACCGATCTTTTCGTCCCAAAACAATTTGGCGCCCACCGTGGGGCAACTTGCCGATCACCATCTCGAAAATCCTCCAACCATGACTATTAACCCACCTACCGGTACCGAGGAGCCACGCCTCAAAGACGACACCCAAGCTCAAGGAAACACAACCGAAAATCCTACTCCAAACCAACTCCAAGAGCTTGCCCAAAAAATGACTGCCCTACAAGAGGAACTTGCCCAGCAACGCCAAAAGACTGAAGTCTTGGCTACCTTATCCACCCAATCCGAGGCTGCGATTGCACAACTAACCCGTGAAAATGAGTCTATTAAGTCACAGGTACAATCGGTGGCTTCTGGATCCAGGCGGATGCCCATCCATAGCAACGTCCGGACGCGTCTCGACACGGATGGCGTCGAACTGACCCCCCCGAGCATACGACACCCCGGGAATACTGAGGGTACATCTCGAACTCCTCTAGTCAATCCGTTTTCAACTAACAACGTTACTTTCTCCCTACCGATCGGGTCAGCAGGAACCCGAATCGACGAACCACAGGTTACCAATCCTCCCGACATCCTGGCTCTCGTCCAGCAGACACTCAGTCAGCACATGAAGACACTTGACGATCGCATCGCTAGAATTCCCGGAGTTCCACAACCGATCGAGAAGGAAGCGTCGGGTGGATACAAGGAATCTCCATTCATCGGAGAGATCGCCAGATTCGAAATCCCAAAGGAGTTCCACCTTCCTAGCATGGCGACATTCGACGGCACCAACGACCTAGATGATCACATTTCTCTCTATAAACAAAAACTAATGACTGTATCTATTCCAAGGGAGAGTCGCGAAGCTGTCATGTGCAAAAGCTTTGGCACGACTCTCGCGGGTCCCGCCCTGACCTGGTTTATGCGTTTGCCTCAGGGAATAATCGCCTCGTTCGCGGATCTGGTCAATTTCTTTAAAATCCAATTCGCCAGCAGTCAGAGGCTAGAAAGGCAATCAAGTGATCTCTATCGAATCACCCAAAGGTATAACGAACCTCTCCGGAGCTATCTTAACAGGTACAATAAGGAAAAAGTCGCAATCCCCCATTGCGACGTCACCACCTCCATCGAAGTTTTCCGACAAGGTCTGATCAAGGACATCAACCTCTACAACGAGATCACCAAGTACCCGTGCAAAAGTTTCGAAGATGTCCAAGCCAAAACCATGGCCGAGGTACGTCTGGAAGAAGATCGCGAATCGCGAAAAGTGACCCATGGACCCGATCAATCTGATCGCAAATCCTCTTCCGACAACCGTCGAGACAGACGGCATCACCCCTACCCTCGCAACCGAAAAGAGCAGAATCAGGTAAACTTCTTCCAGGACAAGTCCCAAGACTGGAGAGATGGTCCAACGTTGCCTCCTAGGGTTCAGTCTTACAATTTCAATATCTCCGTATCGGAGCTCGTCAAGAGTTTCGACAAGTATGGGAAAAAGGTAAGATGGCCCCGAAAGAACGACTGATCGGACGTCAAAAAGGACATGAGCAGGTGGTGTGAATTCCACGGTGACCACGGTCACTCAACGGACGAATGCATCGCCTTACGCAAAGAGGTCGCCAGGTTACTCGCGCAAGGACTCTTGCGCGACATAATCTCGGAACGGGCCAAAGCCACCATGGAACGACGAGATCGAGTAAAACAAGATAAACCCCCATCTCCTGTCCATACAAAAATTATCAATATCATTTCAGGGGGCTCGGACGTATGTGGAAACACGTACTCCGCAGCCAAAAGACATGCAAAAGAAAGCAAAGGCAGTAAACCTGAGATGCCGGAGTTCAGACAAACCAGGGTCTCCGACCTCCTGACGGTCACGTTCGACGAATCCGATGCGGACGGGTCAGAAAACCATCACGATGGTCTGGTAATCTCCTTGTCTATTGGGAACTGTTTGATACGTAGAGTACTAATCGATACAGGAAGTTCAACCAATCTCTTGACCTTCGACGCCCTCAAAGGGCTGGGTCTGGGCAAAGATGACCTTATCAAGAAATCAACTCCATTAGTCGGATTCAGCGGCGAAGTTAAACATACTATCGGCAAAATCATTCTTACGACATACGCCGGAGGGGTAAACCAACAGGTGAAATTTCTAGTCCTAAACTGCCCATCTCCCTATAATTGCATTCTTGGCAGGCCATGGATACATGCTATGAAGGCGGTACCCTCGACGTACCATCAAATCATCAAGTTCCCTACCAAGTGGGGAGTCCAAGAAATCAAGGGAGATCAGAGGATGGCCAAGGAGTGCTATGTCGCCTCCATGAAGAGCGCGGTCGAGCCCAAAACCGCATAGCAATCACAGCTCGGCGAAGGATCTAGTCGATACGTCGAACCAGAAATGGAAATGCTTGACGAGATCGCACTAGATCCTTCAAAGCCAAATCAAACGGTAAGGGTCGGGTCGGACTTGGACGACTCGATCAGACAATAAATTCTGAATTTCCTTAGATCTAATGCTAATTGTTTTGCATGGTCACATGAAGATATGGTCGGTATATCTCCAAACATTATTACTCATAAATTGAACGTAGATCCATCTCACCCCCTTGTGAAGCAAAAGCGCAGGAAATTCGCCCCCAGAGCGAAACAAGATTGTCGACGACGAGGTCAGAAGCCTGCTGGAAACAGGAAAGATAAGGGAAGTCAACTACCCCGAGTGACTGGCCAATGTGGTTGTAGTCCAAAAGAAAAACGGCAAATGGAGAGTCCGCATCGACTTCACTGACCTTAAGAAGGCTTGTCCCAAAGACTCATTTCCGCTCCCTCATATTGACGCAATGGTCGATGCAACAGCGGGGCACAAAATGTTATCCTTCATGGACGCATTCAGTGGCTACAATCAGATTCTCATGGAACCAGAAGACCAAGAGAAAACGGCGTTCGTCACAAGCCAAGGTATCTATTGTTACAAAGTAATGCCCTTCGGACTAAAAAATGCAGGGGCCACTTATCAACGACTAGTCAACAAGATGTTCAGAGATCATATTGGGGACACAGTGGAAGTATACATAGACGACATGTTAGTCAAGTCGAAAAAGAAAGAAGACCACATCGACCATCTCCGCGACAACTTCGAGGTAATATAAAGATATAACATGAAATTGAATCCTATGAAATGCTCTTTCAGAGTGTCGTCAGGAAAGTTCCTAGGGTACATGGTAACACAAAGAGGAATAGAAGCCAGCCCAGAACAAGTCAAGGCCATCATCGGCCTCCGATCACCTCGGTGCATCAAAGACGTGCAAAAACTGACAGGTCGGATAGCAGCCCTGAACAGATTCATCTCAAAGTCATCCGACAAGTGCAAACCCTTTCACGACGCTCTCAAGAAGAACAAATCCTTTCAATGGACACAAGAACATGAAGTTGCATTTCAGGACTTGAAGAAATACCTGGCCGGTCCCCTGTTATTAACCAAAGCCAAGGACAACGAGCCATTACTACTGTACCTGGCAGTATCGGAGTCGGCCGTAAGCGCAGTTCTGGTCAGAGAAGAAGACGGCAAGCAGTCGCCGATATACTACGTCAGTCGGACATTACTTCCAGCGGAGACAAGGTACTCATCGTTAGAAAAACTTGTACTATCACTGGTAATGGCATCAAATAAACTCAAACCATATTTCGAATCCCATACTATAATTGTCCGCACTAACCATCCCATGATAGCAATCATGAGGAAGCCCGAGTTCACAGGACGAATGGACAAGTGGGCCATACACCTCAGCGGCTACGATATTGAATACGAGCCCAGAACAACGATCAAGTCGCAGGCCCTGGCTGACTTTGTGGCAGACTTCAGCCCGACCCTAGAGCAAGAAGCCGCCAAAGAGGCAACACAGTTATTTGCGACAGATGAGACAGGAAAATGGGAGCTCCACACTGATGGCGCGTCGAATGCTAGAGGTTCAGGACTAGGGGTCGTGCTGAAGTCACAACAAGGGGACAAGATAGCCCAGGCCGTAAGGTGCGAATGGGACGCAACCAACAACGAAGCTGAATACGAAGCACTCATATTTGGGCTCATCCTGGCACGTGACCTAGGAGTCCGAGAGATCGAAGTCATTTGTGACTCCCTCTTAGTCACAAATCAAATACAAGGGTCATACAGTGCCAAAGACGACAGGATGATAGCTTATCTGGACGTGGCCAAGAAGCTAATCGACCAATTCCAAACATTCGACATCAGGCAGGTGCCTAGAGATCTCAACTCTCAGGCTGACGCACTAGCCAATTTAGGGTCCGTCTTGGATCCAAAGGAATTCCCAAATATCCCACTGGCACACATCACAACACCAGCTGTTCCAAAAACATCCAAGGGATCGATCACACCTTTGGAAGAACTTGTCACGATGGAGATAGGCGACCGACCAGAGGAAGACATCGTCAACAATCAGGACAACTGGACGTTACCTTACGTCAAATGGTTAAAAGACGACATCCTACCCAGCGACAAAACAGAAGCAAAAAGGCTAAAGGTACAAGCTCTTTCCTTCGATATTATAAGTGACTTTTTGTTCAAAAGATCTGTCACAGGGATACTCCTACGATGCCTCAAGATTCCAGAAGTCGGACGCATCTTACAGTCATTACATGAAGGAGAATGTGGAAACCACACCGGTGGGCGAAGCCTCTCAGGGAAAGCTTTGCGAACCGGATACTACTGGCCCACAATGAATAGAGACGCAATGGAATACACCAAGAAGTGCGATGCCTGCCAACGACACGCACCCATTCCTCATCAACTCTCGGAACTCCTCCATCCGACTCTGGCACCATGGCCCTTCATGAGATGGGGAATGGACATCGTCGGAAAACTCCCACCTGCGTCGGGTCAACGAGTCTTCTTCCTTGCCATGACAGACTATTTTTCCAAATGGATCGAAGCTGAATCCTACCGAGAGGTAAAAGATCAACACGTCATTTCATTTATAAAATGCAATATCTTGTGCAGATTTGGCGTCCCATCAGAAATCGTGTGCGACAATGGCTCTCAGTTCATCAGTCATAAGACTCGAGCCTTTTGCGACCAATGGAACATCAAACTGGTCACATCCACTCCTCGATATCCACAATCTAACGGACAAGCCGAGTCTAGCAACAAAATCATCGTCAACAACCTCAAGAAACGCCTCACAGGGGTAAAGGAAAATGGGCAGACGAGCTCCCGTTCATCCTCTGGTCCGACAGGACCACTCCAAAGAATGTGATTGAACAGTCACCATTCTCACTCGTCTACGGAAGTGAAGCGGTCATTCCCGCCGAGCTATTGGTTCCGACGGCCCGTTACAGTCTTCAGAAAAATGAACAAAATGACATCGAGCTAGCACACAACTTGGACATAGCGGATGAGACTAGAGAAAAAGCCAGAATTAGAATGGTCAGGTTCCAGCAACAGGTCGCAAGAAGTTACAACAAAAATGTTCGAGCCAAAGTCTTCAAAGTTAGTGATTGGGTCCTTAGAAAGACATTCCAGAACACCAAGAATCCGACTGACAGAAAGCTCGCACCTCAGTGGGAACGACCCTACCTAATCAAAGAAGTAGTCGGACAAAGAGCATACCAATTGGAAGACAAAGACGGACGACCAATCCCGAGAAGTTGGAACGCAACACACCTAAAGTTATACCACTTCTAGACCAGCAAGGTAAGGCACTAACGTTCTTTCACCTATCATATACTATTTGTTATTACAAACACAATTCTATTCCATGAAACTGAGCATTCACATCTAGTAAGGACATTTTTCCTTGCAAACCTAAGTACAGGACGACATCGATATACACACTGGATCCAGTCACAAATAAAAGCGCTTACACTACATTTATACGATCGATCGGAACACGGGGAGATGAACACCACAGGCACGTCGGCACACCGCCTACCTTACACAATACATAAGGTTAAGACACCTTATTACATTTACGCAATAGAGACATATTTCTTTCCTCCTCAGCATAACACTAAGTCATGACTAAACATAAACACATACATTTGCAGGCCTCCTTTACATACATACGGCAAGCCCTACTTGACGGAGCACACGGGCAAACCCGACATACAAATCAAAGGCGTCAATGACAAACTTCTCTAGAAGAGTCCGACGAAACATACGAACACATAAAAAAGTTCGACCCTTTGTAAAGCGGATTACGTCAATAAAAGTCTAAGCATTTTTTACATACATGCGACCCACGATAATGGATGGGTCGCCAAAACATATTGTCTGCCTACACACACATAGGACTTCAAATCATCCACAGACACATTATGCGACCCGCGATGGTAGATGGGTCGCCAAAACAGAAAACATTCTACCCACACACAGGTGGGGTCACAAGTCAATTACGAAAAACAGTCAAAGGTCGGGATTCGCGGCATTACCTTCAGTAGGGGCCGGATCGGTAGAAGGCTGGGGCTCGAGCGGCACGGTATCGCCAGAATGGACCTCGTCTTCACCGGCACTTTCGTCTAGAGATTCCTCTCCGACGCCGGGCAACTGGAAAAGCTCTGAACCAGGATTCCCCTTCGGAAACAAGGTATCCATGGTCTCTTTCTCTGCCTTCAAATCCCAGGTCTCCTGCTTGCCCTCTTCAAACTCCTCGATCATCTCGACACGCGACTTCAACGCATAGAAAGCGCCTAGGTCGCCTGCAACCCGACCAGCCTCAATCCTAGCCCGTTTCACCTTCTCTTCAACACCTGACTGGCTCTCACTAAGCTCCCTCTGTAACACCCCCAATTTACACCGGAGATATTACATGCCAGTGACCTCAGACTTTACCGCCCAAAGTCACCCCAGGCTTTTCCAGAACAATCATGCTTAAATATACAAACATATTAAATGAAAGATTAAATAGCGGAAGACTTTAGTACATGAAACTCAACCCTTTTATTACAAGATCTCTCTTCAAACGAGGAGATGATTTTACAACAGAGTGTTAATACAGTGGAAGACTTTAAATTACACAACGGAAGACTTTTAATATTCTTAATAACTTAAAACACTTAATAACTTAAAACACTGACACTTAAATCTTCGTCTGCAAGTCTCTTATCCTTCAACAAGTTACTTTGAAATCGGGCACCAACCTCTGATGTGCCGAATCGAACGGATGACACCAGCCAACCATGCAGAGAACAATTACGGTTGGTTAGTCTAATGAAAGACTATGCAAGGGTACAAAGCAGAATGGTTCGAGTGATCGTAACCGTTTACTATCATTGTCCCTCAAATAATAACCGAAGGAACGATATATAACCCGACACTTTCACGGAATAATATAACAATTAGATATGCACTGAAGATAAGACTCCAAAGGAATTGAGTCTTATAGGAAATTATGACAACTGTTTGGGAATGTTCACAGAATCACACACAAGTGATTTAAAAGCTGACTTAGATGTTTCGGTTCACGACCAACCTCACCGCGTACAGCGAATCCAGATTGGAAAGAGAACGTACTCTGATCAAAGTCAAGATGAGCTTTCCTAGCTGCACTATTTACTTAGCTGCACTACTCGCCAAAGGTATATTAATCTTGTGCACTCGGGCACATTATCTTATTTAATTATAAAACACACATCACTGAAATATATTAATATTATTAAGAGCAGCTACAACGCTTTAAATCTCAGGGTGACCATTATGTCGACCCAAATTAATCCAACACACAAACACACACACACGAGGCTTAATATTATTCTGAGTAACAACGTAAGTTATTATTACACAGGGTGACCTTACGTTCACCCAGATTACACTGCCACAGTGCTTACACTTTAATTTACAGGGTGACAGTTACGTCCACCCCAATTGCACTAGTTAGGTGCTTAATACACAGGGTGACAATTATGTTCACCCAATTGCGCTAGCAAGGCGCTTAAACACTTCAGATCCTTAAAGGTGGATAGGAAGCATAGGTCATGACCCTTAAATTATTATTCGGAAATTCCGAGGAATATTACGTTATAAAGAAACGACTAATCCTTACTTGGATTAGCGTTCCTACGAACACTCGTGCTAACTAAACAGTCTAACACAGCAATTATTCACATTAAAGCCATCCAGGCAATCGACTTAAACATAGAGATAATAGAAACGGCTAATCCTTACTTGGATTAGCTTTCCTATTAACCCACATGCTATTCTAGCATTAAGATTAAATTCACAACAATAACATCACGGTAATTATCACATATAATAGCATTGTTCTAACAGATATACAACCTATTATAACATCGCTTTAATCGCGTTTATTTATGAAATTAGTTCCCAAACAAAACAACAGTTCACTCCAATTTAATTAACAATTAAACAATTGATAATTAATGAAACATGGAATGATTAAGCAAGAGCAAACCGCCACTTGCCTTAATCCGCAGAGTTTGAACGAAGCCTAACGACGGGATTCCGAGCTCGACACAGGAACAGATCTGGCACACAGATTCCTTCGAATTGACCGATAAAGAAACCCTAAGTTAGATTCGACATAAACGAGCACGAACGAAAGAAATCGAAAGGAACGACGTCCGATTGAAGGCTACAGAAGCCAAAGCCACAACAATACAAGAGCTGAAGGGCGGAGGTCGCCGCCTGCCTTACGGCGGGCACCGCGCCAGCACTACGGTGGTCGCCAGTGTTCGTGGCGGCGGTCGCCGCCGGCCTTACGGTGGGCGCCGCTATGAACATCGGGAAATTTTCCGAGAACATAATCTTACCAACGTCGATCGATTTGGTTCGCCTTTGCCTTGCTTTGGATTCTAAGCTTCTAAGGGCCTCCAAAGCTTCTCTTGGCCACTGGAAACGACACCAAAAAGAGCTCCGACGATCGCTCCAAAACTCCGGCAAGAACTCCAACTCCGGCGACACAATTTGAGGGATTTTGAGCTTGTTTTTGTGCTCCAATCCAGCTCCAATTCATCTCTATTTATATCCCAACATCCATGGAAGGCAATGATGGCCAAATGCGACGTGGAGGGCCACGATCGAAGCATCGCCGATCGCCGGCAGCTGGCGAGGCTAGCTTATGCACGAATGCGGCGGTCGCCGCCGGCAGCCCCTGGTCGCCGCCCTTGACCTTCCGAAGCGGCGGTCGCCGTTTTTGGGCAGCGGTCACTGTTTTGCTAGGCCACTTGGCGAGGAGGAAGCTTCGACAAAGGAGCCGAGAGCTGACTTGCGGCGGGCGCCGCCATACCCACGGCGGGCGCCGCCAGGTCACTCCTTATCCGTTGGCTTATGGATAATCTTGGCTTAACCCGGGATAAAAATACTCGTACACGAACGAGTATTAAATCCCAAAATACGTCGTCTGTATATTATTTCACTGAGAAAAATATTACAAAGACTGAGAACATTACCGAATGTCTTTCTGTTTCCGAAATTAATCCGACGTAACAACACGGGTGTTCGGGAAAAATACCAAAAATACCCAAAACTTCAGAATATCCTTAAAGAAATACGGGGTATCACACCCTCCGACAAGCATCCAAGTCATCTTGGAAATTCTTCAGCTCCCTAACGAAGCGGCGCTCGACGTCCCTAAAACGGCTCTCAGCTCCTTCCAACTTGGTCTTCAAAGACGCCAAATCGGACTCTAACCTAGCAGCCCTGTCCTCGGCCTTAGCGACCATCTCTTTGACACCAGAATACGCCCCCAAGAGAAACTAGAAAGTCTAAAAAAAGAACAAGATCGAAATAATCAAGGTTCCACCCGACTATGAGAAAGAAAACGAACAAACTTGAGATCCGCCAAGATGACTTACCTTCCACGCAGAGCACCCCGCTTCGCCAATTCAGTCCAAGGGAGAGACGCCATCAACTTCAGATTTCAGAGTCGGGTCCTGATCATGAAAGAGATCGGCAATCGATCGACCGACCGCGTCGATCTTCTCGACTCCACGAGTAGTCATTGCCTTTTTCTTTGGAGTGTCCACCACCTTCACATCGCCAGAAGAAGCACCAGCCTTCCTTTTCGAGCCAACTTTGGCTGGGAGCGATGACTCCACCGGCGTCGATTTACTCGACGAGGCCCTGGCCGCCGCCAACCTTTGCTCTATCAGACCTTTCCCAGACACCCTTCAAACGGGCACTCGACCGACCAGCCGGAGATGCTGACACGACAGACAAAACATAAATCACAAGTAGACGATTAAAAATACATGAGTCAAACAAAAACTCACACTTGACCCGAGACGATGAAACAGTCGACATAACGTCCTGAGTAGTGGGGGAGACCAACAACAGGTTGACGTTTATGAACTTCCGCTCCGATGTGGGGATACTAAGAATAATCTTTGTCAGACCTTCTGACTGAGCGTCCGCTTCCAACTCTTCAGCCTCAGGGACTACAAAAAAGAAGAGTTAAGCAAAGGGTTAAAAACACATAAAACAGGCAAAGAGAAGTCGAATACATACTCTCAACTCGCCACTCCGACAGCAGAAACGAATAGTCGCCCCCCTTCTCTAGAGACGAACTCTCAACGAAGAAAAACTTCGACCCCCATCCACGGTCGTTTACATCTAAGTTGAACACCAAGGGTTTTCGACCTGGACGAATATGCAACTGGACACGAGAAGAACTCTTTGACCCCAGAGAATAGTTATACCACAGGGCGTCGAAGTTAAAACCAGCCCCAGACTGAGCATTCAACAAATCTAAAACCCTAAGGATCCGCCACGCCTGCGGCATGACCTGACACGGTGCAAGCGCCAGGGTCGCTAAAAAATCCCTAACAAGAGGGGAGAATGGAAATGTATAGCCAATCCTAAACGGGTAAGCATAGAAACAAACCCATCCCTCGTAGCGAGCGTCGGCTGTCTCGTCTGGATACGGCAACCTTGCGACCGTCTCCGGAGGAAAGCCTCCGACTTGAAGGATCTGCTCCAACTCCGCCTCCGACAGAGTCCCCGTTAGAGCGTCTGCCTCCTTCAGAAGGAAAAGGGGGGGACCTCATTCTTGCTCGAGTTCGAGCAAGTAGCAGTCGACTCAGAAGATTCACTGGAAATCATCTCCAGAACAGAGGGAAAAGGGAATCGAAGAGCAATTTTTTTAGAAAAAACATAGCAAAACCTACCAGATGAGGAAACAAAGGAAGAAGATGAAGCCAAACCGTCAGAAACTTGATTCAGATTAATGGAGGGAATCGGCAGTCGCAGAGACGTCCCATCATGCAGCGGGATTATCGCCACGTAGCCCTCGCCTGTCGCGCCTAGATCGGAGGGTGGAGATCGTGTGGGATGAAAGTTGCTTGGACTCCATCTCACAGCTGCCATGAAGCCCAAAACAACTTGGGGCTATTGTTGGGCCCAAACTTACTCCAAGGGATCGGATCAAACGAATTGGGCCAAAGTCCAAATGAAGCCGAAGGCCAGAACGAGTTAGAGGCGACGAATGCCCTTCAGACGCTGAGGATCCGACCGAATCCCGGAAGTTTCGCCCTGAACATTAATTGCTTGATCGGTGACAACGGTAACAACATTAAACACAGAGATTATGATGGCAATCAAGAGCAAATCCCAAAGATCTCGCACGGAATTAATAGAGGATAAATACGAAGACGAATAACGGACACAAGGAGAAAACTACCATAAATAGACCACGAAGAAGCAAACGACAAGACACACGTCTATACACATCATCCACTGACTTACCCTTCGAGAGGCCTACTTGCATATTCACTCTCACTCAAACCCCCTGGAGATTCTACCCAATCGTTGCCGGTCGAAACACCAAAACGCCTGTCGGACAGGGCTCGATCCTTTTTTCTCTAAGGATAAGTTGTATTTCGATCCGATTCAGTCATCATTTGATCTATAAATTACATTGCCATTTCGCATCTATTCTTTGCTTGGTTGATTGTCTATTTGGTTTGGATTGATTTTTTATTATCCGATTGACTCGTTACCCCGTCTAAGGCGATTTAGGTCGACCGATCTTTTTGTCCCAAAACAATAAATATAGATTATCTGTATATGCAATAATACCATAATTAGTATTATATATATATGATGGTTGCATTTCATGGATAATTATGATATGTTGAGGTTTGATATGATTATATGTTGGAAATTGATATATGTCAAGGTTCATGATAAGATTATATGTTGAGGTTTATGATATGACTATATGTTGGAATTATATGGCTGATGAATATATGATGAGAATATTCATATGGTAGTATGAGTTCAATATGGATCGTAGTCAGTGGTCAGTAATGATATGATGTGGTGATAGTGATTATATTGATATAATAGACGTGGACTCTATTATAAGGACATTGATAATAAATGTGGTTATTGGGATTTGGATTAGAACAAGTGATAATATTATTTATGGTAAACAATTGAGGATATAGTTATTATGTTGATATTGTCGGTATGTTATATGGTGAGTTTATTTAGGCCTGTGAGGCTAATAAATAGAATAATGAGTTGTGAATCATCGGGATTGATTCTTATGTTGTTTTCCGATATTCATATCTTTATGTGTTTATAATCATGTTTTTAAAATAAACGTTGTTGATTTTGCCTGTGTGGCAACTGTATGATAAAGTATTGATGATTACGCCTGTGTGGCAATTATAAGATATGGTGTTCATAACTAGGCTTGTGTGGCAATGATTCATCCCTCGATTAGGGCTCATCTTGGGTTGGGCCGCCCGGGGTGAGTGGGTCGTGGGAGGTGCTTTACCCGTGGTTTGTGGAGGATCGCTCGTCTAGCTAACAAAGTTGTACCCTCCAGCAGGTAAAGGTCTATGTTTTGGTGTTTTGTTTAGCCATCCCTTCTAATCCCCGGAGTCCGGTTGGATATGCCAAGGGGGCAACTTTACCTGTATTGGGAAGGACGGATCGCCTAGCTAACGACGCCGTTGGCTTCCCATGGGTGAAGGTTTAGGAAGAAGGTACCTTCGTGCCCAAAAGTTCTTGGGCATGTTTTCGAATGTGATCGTGGATGTTTTATTGAAACGTTTGGTATATGTTTGTGTTTATTTTGTTCACTGCGTTTCCTTTAAAAGAAATATACCTGGGTATAGATTTTAAATAATGAATTTATTAATCCCGGTGATCTGTATCCGATGGGATGTTATAGGAATTATTGAGTTATTACTGTAAGGGAAGTTGTGGTCTAGTTGGGCATTTACTGTGATATGATTTTATATGTGATAATTGGTGAGGTTTATTGAGGTTACTGTAATATTGCCTGAGGATTAGTGGATGTTTATGAGAAATTTATAGTCTGATCTAGTATATGTTATATGGGTCGATTGGATAATTATTGTGATAAGATATGTAATATGATACATGATTCAGTTAGATACCTTGAGAATTACTGTGATTGGGATGTTTATTTTGATGGGTACTTATGAGAATTACCGTGATAGGTTTTGTAAGATTATTTATGGTTTAGTTAGATATATATATATATAGAATTACTAAAAGTAATTTGGGAAATAGTTGTGAATTTATGGAAATCTGTATAATATGAGTTATGAGGTTCAGTGGAGTATTAGGTAATGTATCTTAGGTATTTAGTGAGATTTTGGTGATGGTATCGAGGTATTTAGATTACTTGTTCATGTATATGAGGTCTATTACAATATTAGGATAAACGTTACTATGATACTTAGGTTATCTACGTAGAAAATAAGGTTATCTGAAATCTTGGGGTATAGGTTATTATGGTATTTGCATATAGTGTTTCTTTATTTATGCTACTGTATATACTCGATTCGTTTCTAACTTGCTTAGTCTGTTCATAGACTAACCCCGGTTCTAGGGAACTAGTTATGATTGCAGGGCTCGGATATCAGAGTAGCGCAGCGGGAGTATGGACGAGAAGGACATGCGACATGATGCGAAAAATAGGATCAATTATATCAAGAAAATTAGATTTGGGTTTTAGAAGTTTTGTGGTAAGTTCTTTATCTTCATAGCCTGAGAGAATTTCTGCGAGAAATTCCTGGCGCTGTAGCTCCCCAAAGGAGGTTAAATTTGGGGCATTACAGAAGGTGGTATCAGAGCAAGGTTACGAATTTTGTGGGAAGTAGCAGATTCATCATCATGTGTCGCATCGTCATCCCCATGCTTGATGCTTAGGTATTTAAGTTACACTTCCTTCATAGTAATATTTGATTCTGTCAGTTTGGATTTGGATCTTATAAGGATTGAGTAAAGGTTATGAATTTGAGGTTATAATACCGTAGAGTAATATGGGTGATTAGAAGTTACAAATTGAGGTTTATTAGGCTTCTGTATTCGAAGGATTGGTGGATCTTAGGGTATTTATATAAGATTTTGGGTTCTTAGATTTCTTGAGGAATAATAAGGTATGAGGATATTTCTTCAAGAATTTATAATATTGAGGTTTATTAGACACAATACGAGATGCGTTGGTTGTGGAGATATTTAAGACTCTTGGGAATAGTTACCTATAGTTATATCAAGGATGGATTGCTACTTGTTCTGTTTATCGTATTTCCAATCCCTTTGAGTTCTCGTACATCCCTTTGAATTCTATGAATTTATATTACCTTCCTTAACTATGTTTTGAGCCATGGATCCCTTGTATGTTATGATTGTATTTGAATAATTTTTCCGATTTATATATGGGGGATGTCTTTTAGAGCTTATATCACCGTTGTAGTTGATAAGATAGTGAGCTGGGTTATGGTGATTAATGATTATTTTGGGAGTTACCCTAGTACCATTCTATATGAAAGTACTCTTGGATGATTAGAGTTGTGATTTTGAGGAAATTAGGCATAATTGATTTGGTGGAGGAATATGATCACTTCGAGGATGGTTTATTATGATATCGAGTTGGGAATTATAAAGTATGCTTCGAGGAAATAGGAATTTATGTTTCGAGGATTTAGAATCCTGAGATGCTATAATTAAGGATTTAAGGATTGAATACTTGAGTATAGTTGATTATTGGGAAATAGGTAATCATATTGGTTTACTATTAGGAAGTTTCAAGTTTCGAGGATGAAACTTTTTGTAAGGGGGGTAGAGTGTAATACCCGAGGTTTTTAGAAAATAAATTTGGGATTATTTAGGATATTGATATCTTAATTTATTTTGAGGAATCAAAATATTTTGGGTATTAATGATGATGATTTGGAGATTTTAGGATTTTTTTGCCGTTTTGTGGAACAACGGCAGTTTGATTCTTTTGGTATTATAAGCTTTGTTTAGGATTCTGTCGTCATTATTAATTCTTGAGAAATTAATATATTTGAGATTCATCGTAATTGGGAATTAATATCATGACTTGAAATTTTGGGATTGGAAATTCTACAGATAAGTATGAGAATTCACGTTAGATACGGATTACATTAGTATTGGAGTTTTATGGATATTTCAAATTTTACATACATGTATATATATAATGATATATATAGGTTAGGGATTATTAAGTATAAAAAGACAAAATAGGGAAAAGAACAAAATAAAGATATTAATCCAAAATTCTTCCTAATTCTCTAGAAATTTCTTCAATTCTCCAAGAAATTTCCATACTCCTTTTTCTACCCCCTTGGCCGGCCTCCCTCTTGATATTTTCTTGTTAATTCTTTCAAGATCTAGAACTTTTCATAATTATCCAAAAAGGCCCCAAGTTTATTTTCAAATTAAATCTAGAACTTTCCTAATCTTCCTATATATATAGCCTACCCTCCATTTCTTTGGTTGTGTGGGGAGATGGCCGGTTACCTTATGCCTATCTTGCTACCACATGGCCACCTTCTACAACACCACCATGACTCCACCACATCACCACCTAGTCACCATGACCGGCCACCTCTTCTTTTCTCTAACCGGCCACCATGGCCTTTGCATTTCTCCATGTCCATCCACCTCCTTCTTTCATGTCTTCCATGGCTCATGCAATTAAGGTGTTCCATGTCTTACAAGATCAAGCATTCATCCTTGAATTAGCAAAATAAGGTATGATCTATCTTGGAAGTGTTCTTGAATATATGTTGCATAATTGTGATGTTCTTGAGTAGAAGAGGTATTTAGAAGGCAAATGATGATTAATAAGAGGATAAATGATGTTGGGAGATAGCCTAAGAAGATTGAATTTGGAGTTTGAAAGTGAAAGATGAAATTTGGGTAAAATCGTAACTTCTGGAAAATTCTGGGTAAAATAGGTAATTTCTGGAAAGTTGGGGTTGTTATCATAATTTGAGGAATTTCGTTACGAGTATGAGGAATCTGACGGATCTCGACTTGGATATTTGTATCAAAAGTTATGCACGAATATGTAATGTAATGCAGATTCAGGGAGTCGCAGCAATCATGGGAAATCCAAAAAAATGGGCTACAACAATGATCATATCACGACAATTGATGTCGTGGAACGTCTTTAAGACAAGTTATATGCGAATGTTTATATACTTTGCATAAATATAGATTATCTGTATATGCACTAATACCATAATTAGTATTATATATATATATGATGGTTGCATTTCATGGGTTATGATATGTTGAGGTTTGATATGATTATATGTTGGAAATTGATATATGTTAAGGTTCATGATAAGATTATATGTTGAGGTTTATGATATGACTATGTGTCGGAATTAGATGGCTGATGAATATATGATGAGAATATTCATATGGTAGTATGAGTTCAATATGGATCGTAGTCAGTGGTCAGTAATGATATGATGTGGTGATAGTGATTATATTGATATAATAGATGCAGACTCTATATTAAGGACATTGATAATAAATGTGGTTATTGGGATTTGGATTAGAACAAGTGATAATATTATTTATGGTAAACAATTGAGGATATAGTTATTATGTTGATATTGTCGGTATGTTATATGGTGAGTTTATTTAGGCCTGTGAGGCTAATAAATAGGATAATGAGTTGTGAATCGTCGGGATTGATTCTTATGTTATTTTTCGATATTCATATCTTTATGTGTTTATAATCATGTTTTTAAAATAAATGGCTGTTGATTTTGCCTGTGTGGCAACTGTATGATAAAGTATTGATGATTACGCTTGTATGGCAATTATAAGATATGGTGTTCATAACTAGGCCTGTGTGACAATGATTCATCCCTCGATTAGGGCTTATCTTGGGTTGGGCCGTCCGGGGTGAGTGGGTCGTGGGAGGTGCTTTACCTGTGGTTTGTGGAGGATCGCTCGTCTAGCTAACAAATTTGTACCCTCCAGCAGGTAAAGGTATATGTTTTGGTGTTTTGTTTAGCCATCCCTTGTTATCCCCGGAGTCCGGTTGGATATGCCAATGGGGTAACTTTACCTGTATTGGGAAAGACGGGTCGCCTAGCTAACGACGACGTTGACTTCCCGCGGGTGAAGGTTTAGGAAGAAGGTACCTTCGTGCCCAAAAGTTCTTGGGCATGTTTTCGAATGTGATCGTGGATGTTTTATTGAAACGTTTGGTATATGTTTGTGTTTATTTTGTTCACTACGTTTTCTTTAAAAGAAATATACCCGGGTATAGATTTTAAATAATGAATTTATTAATCCCGATGATTTGTATCCGATGGGATGTTATAGGAATTATTGAGTTATTACTGTAAGGGAAGTTGTGGTCTAGTTGGGCATTTACTGTGATATGATTTTATATGTGATAAATGGTGAGGTTTATTGAGGTTACTGTAATATTGCCTGAGGATTAGTGGATGTTTATGAGAAATTTATAGTCTGATCTAGTATATGTTATATGGGTCGATTGGATAATTATTGTGATAAGATCTGTAATATGATACATGATTGTGTTAGATACCTTGAGAATTACTGTGATTGGGATGTTTATTTTGATGGGTACTTATGAGAATTACCGTGATAGGTTCTGTAAGATTAGTTATGGTTTAGTTAGATATATATATATATATATATATATATATATAGAATTACTGAAAGTAATTTGGGAAATAGTTGTGAATTTATGGAAATCTGTATAATATGAGTTATGAGGTTCAATGGAGTATTAGGTAATGCATCTTAGGTATTTAGTGAGATTTTGGTGATGGTATCGAGGTATTTAGTTTACTTGTTCATGTATATGAGGTCTATTACAATATTTGGATAAACGTTACTATGATACTTGGGTTATCTACGTAGAAAATAAGGTTATCTGAAATCTTGGGGTATAGGTTATTATGGTATTTGCATATAGTGTTTCTTTATTTATGCTACTGTATATACTCGATTCGCTTATAATTTGCTTAGTCTGTTCATAGACTAACCCCGTTTCTGGGGAACTAGTTATGATTGCACCCAGATATCAGAGTAGCGCAGCGGGAGTATGGATGAGAAGGACATGCGACATGATGCGAAAAATAGGATCAATTATATCAAGAAAATCAGATTTGGGTTTTAGAAGTTTTGTGGTAAGTTCTTTATCTTCATAGCCTGAGGGAATTTCTGCGAGAAATTCCTGGCGCTGTAGCTCCCCAAAGAAGGTTAAAATTGGAGCGTTACAAACATAACCCTTCATAAAGTAAAAATAAATTTGTAAATAATTAATATCCTTAATTACATTTTTATGTTATATCCGCAATCCTAGAGATCGAAGGAATATATAAATGATTTTTTTAGCTTATGTTCCAAAGGCTTAGCTTAAGCACTTAATTTTAGAAAAATGTTTTCTTAAATGTTATTATTTAAATAATTTTTTTAAAGGGCCTAAACATTCTCTTTTTGTAAATTTACTACTTATCTACTAAAACAAAATCTCATTATGCCATATGGCACCCCCACAATGAAAATGCCGCGTGTCATTTTCTTAGAATTTTACTTTTTTTAAATATAAATTTATATGGAAAAGATTCGTATCATAAACGAAAACTAATTCCAAATTTAGATACAAAGCAATCACAAAAATGAACTAATTATTTCCTAATTTACATACAATTTTTTGATTTAGATATAAATCAATCACATAAATAAACTAATCACATCCTAATTTACATAGAAATGAATCACACATATCAATAACAAATATTACCAATACAAAACTTCTAGAACAATCTACTATATATCTACACTAACTATAACCTAACTAAGTCAAATGACACCCCTTAATTAAATCACCTCATCATTTACCACTTTTCATTCCCTCATTTAATTAGGTACAAACTATTTTTTTATCCTAAATCTAGCACTCATTTCCTTCTAATTTAACCCTAAACCTATCATTAATTTATCCCTTAATTAATTTTATTAAAAAATCAAATTTATATTGCTATGTACATGTGTACGTTACTACATGCGCATTTGTATACTTGCTTACGGTGGTGTTCTAGTGTGACACCCTCCCTACCCCACTAGTTATTAATACAATTATTGGAAATCTTTGTTAGTGTATATTCAATATTTTCTTATATATTGTTATGTGTATATTGAGTGATTTCCTTCTTCCTTTAACCATATATATACGAATTCATGATTTCATAATACGAGTTTTTTTATAGATATTTTCTAATAGGATTTGATCGGTTAATTTTAGTTAATTTAACATCATATATTTAACTATTTTTTAATTTAATCGATTATTTATATACAATAATAAAGTTAGTGATGGTAAAAGGAGGGAATTATCATCACGTGGCCGGATTTCTCGCAATGGGGGCGGGGCCGGAGAATAGATTTAATCATGACGCGGGGAAGGGGAAACCTGTGTGGATCCCCTATATATATTTCATGTCCTTCAATCCTAAACCTCACATACTCTAGATGGTAAACTCTAAATCTCAAACTCTCTACACCCTAAACCCTAATATATATGCATTTAAACATATTTTAAGGTTTTTTCTTTTGTATGACGAGGATGGAAATTTTTGACGAGGAACAGGGCCTCGAGCGGGACGAGGACAAGGACTGGGGAATAAGGGGCATGCGGGGACATGGATGAGAGGGCACTCCCTCTCCCGAATCCGATCTCTCACCATCCCTAACTGAAGTAGAAGTAATTGATGTCACTTGGAATCTTCACGTTGAGTAAAGTCATCTTTCATTACAATCTTCTCCGCAATGCGTCACTTGTCATTGTATGATTTTATATAGATTTTATTATACTTGGCTAGTTATTATATATATATATATATATATATGACATTATTACGTATAAGATCTTTATATCAAATTTTTAGTGTGTTTATGCTCTTTATTAGTTATTTTATTTATTGAAATAAGGTTATATATAATTTGTTTATTCTTCTACCTACTTAAATGTATCTATATCATAATTTATATTATTATAATATAATTCAAAATTTTATAATACTAATATATTTATTGTCTAATGCCATATGTCCTCCGCATAAAGCCGCATCATCTATGACATATGTCGTTTTCATAATTTGTCACATCATTTACAATTTTCATAAATATGCCATATGTCCTCCGTATAAAGCCACATCATTTACAACTTATGACAATTGTTTTTTATATTTCCATTTTCAAAAATATGCTTCTTTAATTCATCTACATATTATGTTGTAAGAATAATCATGTTAATTACATATATTATTATGTCATACAATTTTGTACCTTATTATCTTCCTTCGTTCTATTCATCAATGTTTGAAATACAGGCTTATATGCCAATATAACTTTTGAATTTTGTAAATCAATATTTTAAGTGATATTTTATTAATGAGTTATAAAGATTGCTTTTGAAAATTGGGCAATCTAACCATTTTTCTCTCTGGTCTTTAAGAATTGAGTAAAATAAATATTTGCACCTAACAAGTGTTAATAAAAATGTTAATAAATTAAATAAAGACAGAATTATTCTATTTCTATCAAGGACGCTCTTAAACGTCAAAAATGACATTTATTATCAATCAAAAAGAGTAATAAATATAACAATCTATTATAATAAAATAACTATATTAGTAGTCATTATTTTTTTAGGTACTTCATGATATCATCATACTTTATGTTAAATGATTTAAAGTGTCATCAATTTGATGAAGAAAATATATTATTTAACCATAAAAATTTTCTAATGACAAAATTGACATATTTTTATAATTATAAAAACATCAAGTTCATTATTTCAAAAATCTCATGCGAAGACTAAGCTAATAATTTTGAAAAACAAGGTAAACCCATATATAGAGTAGGACTCAAGTGCATAATGGTCTTAGGGTGTAAAATGAGGAATAATTGTAGCCACGAGAACTAAGAGATGAATGGATAGGATTTGAGTGACAAAATTGTAAATATCATAATTTTCATAATATTTTTTTTATGAAAAATAGTTTTTTCTAAAATTATTATGTTTTGAAAATAAATTTTATTTTATTTTATTTGCAAAAAGTTATTTTTCAAAAATTAAATTTTTTTCCAAACTTTTTTTTTCTTCCAAAAGCTATTTTTTTTTTTTTTTGATTTTTCAGATTTTTTTCAAAAATTATTTTATTTAATTGTATGGCCAATTTGCAAAAGTATACCACTTTTGTATTAAAATTTGCAAAGTGGGTATTTTTTTTGGATATTGCAACAATATCCTAAAGTAATTTTTTTTGATTTTCTTTAACCTTTTTTTTAAATCAAAAAATCTGAAAATGAATTTATTTTCTATAAATAAAAAGATAAAATTAAATTAAAAATATCCTAAACTATACGCGGTCGTCTTCTCCGACCTCTCGACTCCCTCTCGGTCGTCTTCTCCGACCTCGCTCCGTTTACCATTTCATGGAGTTCTGGTTCCATCTCCATCCACTTTCCAGTCCAACGCCTTCTCCGGCCAGATCCAGATCCAGTTCAATGTTAGGGTTTTCAATCAACAACTCAAGTTCACAGAAATCAGTACTCCACAGATCCAGTTCTGAAATTGGGGTTTTCAATCAACAGCTCAAATCAACAGCTCAAGTTCCAGATCCAGTTCTGAAATTGATCGTACTCCACAGAAATCAGTTGTTGGAGATATGAAATTGGGGGTAAGAAACAGCGAATTTGATTTCTGAAATTGGTCGTCTTCTCCGACCTCCCTCCCGACCTCCCTCTCCGACAACCTCTCTCTCCCCCCGCCTCTTCCGCCTCGATCTCGTCGGCCAGATCTCTCGATCTCTCCAGACCTAGATCCCCCCAGACCTAGATCTCTCGATCTCTCCCACAACTCGCTCTCTGCCTCGATCCCCACCGCCTCGATCCCCCCCCCCCCCCCCACCGTCAACCACCGCTTCTCCAGACCGCCTCGATCCCCACCGCTCTCCAGACCTAGATATCTCGATCGATCCCCCCACCCCCGCCGTCAACCACCGCCTCTCCAGATCGCCTCGATCCCCACCGCTCTCCAGACATAGATCTCTCGATCGAACTCTCGTCGGCCAAATCTCGACCTCGATCTGGCCAGATCTCGTCAGCCTCTCGACTCCCTCTCGTCGGCCAAATCTCGACCTCGCTCCACCCGCCGTCAACCGCCTCCCCCACCTCCTCACCTTCCACCTTCAAACCCTAACAATTTCAGAAATAAATTTATATATTTTAAAGTATAAGAGAGTGAAAAGAAAAGATAAATTCAAATTTTATTTTACCTTTTCTCCAAAATTTCGAAAATAGGTAATTTTACCCTTATATCCTTATTTGGGTATAAAAATGGATATTGCATTCATATCCTAAAAAAGAATACCCACTTTGCAATTTTGGGCACCAAAATGGGTATTTCTTGTTAATTTTTCTAATTGTATTGTACACCAAGTGCATAAATAAGAATCAAAAGTGCATCTATAATGAATTTAAAAATACATATATAAGCACATTTTCTAATGCTCACATAGACTGCATATTTAATATGATAAAGTGCATGTTGTAATATGTAAATGTGCATGTTGAACATGTATATCAAAAGTGCACATTTATCTAGTATATGTTTATTATGTTAAAAGTGCATATGTTAGTATGTTAAAGTGCATATTTATCATGTTAAATTACATACTTAATATGCTAAAAAGTGCATATGTGATTATGTTAAAGTGGATGTTCAATATTTCAATTTAAGTGCATGTGTAAGTATATTAAAGTGCAAAATTAGAATTATAAAAGTATATTAAAGGTTTGTCTCGTATGTTTAAATGGGTATACATAATTAGGCTTAGATATTTTTGAAATATCATTATAATGTGCGTATTAATATTTTATTTCAGTTATTAATCCTAATATATTTTTCTACTACTAGTCGTAATATGAAAGTCGACGAACATTACGGATACGGGATCCGTATTCCAATTATATATATATATATATATATATATATTATAATTAAAATGATAATTAGCACAAAAAGACAAAATTAGTCCTAATCCTTATCTATTCATTTTTCATATATATTTTTCCATTTTTTTCCATAATTATCTCCTAAAATCTAGAATTTTCCCTCAGTCCTATATATAAATTACCCCCTCCTCTTTTCCTCCAACCAACCGACCTTGGCTGCCTCCTTTCCTCCTCCTTGCACGCATGAGCAGCCATGGCAGCCACCTTTCCCTTCCTCCTCTTTCTTGTGAACTACGCAGCCCGTCGCCGGAGAAGGTCGCCTCCTTTGTTTTTCCTCCGCCCTTGGCTGCTGTTCAGCGGTGTTTTGAGCTGCTGGGGGGCTATTGCTACTGTTGCACAGTGGGTGTGATCCAACCATTTCCATAGGAGCTTCAATTCCCTCCTCAAGCCTCTCTTGCACCCTTCCATGCTAAGGATTGCAAGGTAACATTTTCTTAAGTTTCTTAAACCTAACTCCATGATTTGAGGTATTCTTGTTCAAAAGAGGTACTTAGGGTACAAATGAAGGTTAATTAGAGGTAAATTGATGTTGTGAAAGGCCTAGATAGATTGGATTTAAAGATTAAAAGGGAAAGCTTGTAAATTGGGCATTATTGTACACTTCTGGAAATTTCTGGGCACTTTTAATAAATACTGGAAAGTGGTGGCTGAGACTATAAGATGAGGAATTCTCTCACGAGTACGAGGAACTTTACGGATCTTGAATCAAATATATATATATATATATAAAAAGTCATGCACAAATCTGTATTGTCATGTAAATTCAGGAATTTGCAACAACCACGCGAATCAGGGACGGCGAGCCGTATAAATAATTATACCGTGTGTATTGCTCGAAGTAGAACTTATCTAAGGCAAGTTATCTGTGAATGATTATATATAAATGTGCTTATGCGATGTGAGGTCATTGTGTTATGAGTTGTATTTGCATGTCGTAGCTTGGTTATGAATTAAAGTAGTAATATGGACTTGGTATGAATTGTCGTGATTGATTTTGTAATGATGCGATGTGAGGTCATTGTGTTATGAGTTGTATTGTGGTTGACCATGTTTGTGAATGCAAGTTATGGTGGGCATTTGCGTGTCGTAGCTTAAAGCTTAGAATTACATATTCTGCATATAATCAAAACATTCATTATGCATGATAGTCTAAGTATAACAAAGTGATGTGTTATTTCGTACTATTGTTCTTGATGTGCGTTATGCCTTACTAGGATTGTGGTTGTTATTGTTGTCGTTGTTGTTGTCATTGTATACTATACCTTGTCGTTGTTGTCATAGTTATCGTTATTGTTGCTGTCATAGTCGTCGTTGTTATTGTGCTTATGCCTTGATCATGGTTATATAGAAACTTTACAATGAGGAATGTTGTACAATTATAAAATCTTGATGAGATGATGATGAATGGAGTTTTGTAATCATTGTATATGGTTAAATGATGTTTATTGCCTGACTACGATGTGCTAAGTGAGTTCAATTTGAGATATGATGATTCGGTTTTTGGAATACGAACATTAAGTTATGATCTGATATATATGGGGTAAGGCGTGAAGCCCAAGATACGGGCGGGTTTAGCTCAAGATACGAGCAGGTTAGCTCAAGATACGAGCATGTTAGCCCAAGCTAGATACGGGCAGGTTAGTCCAAGATACAGACAGGTTAGCCCAAGATACGGGCGGGTTTAGCTCAAGATACGAGCGAGTTTAGCTCAAGATACGAGCAGGTTAGCCCAAGATACGGACAGGTTAGCCCAAGATACGGGCAGGTCAGCCCAAGATACGGGCAGGTTCAACCCAAGATACGGGCAAGAAGGTACTTTCGGGTCCAAGACAGGTTTGGACTTGTTTTTGAAATGTTTTTTTTGTAAATGTTGGTTTCTTCATTAAGTTTTCCTTAAAAGATAAGTATACCCGGTTATAGGTTTTGAACGATGGATTTTGATTATGGGAATCTATGTTAGTTGAATGCGTATTGGAATCTGTGATTTGATATTACATTTCTACAATTATGGTCATTGTGTTTAGATCAATATTATGCCTGATACTGGTTACTGCGCTCATTCAATGTGTATATATCATGATCATCTGGGATCTGGTCAATATCTGTTCGTGCATGTATAGTTAGTTATAACATAGTTTATAAGATCTTTGCGGTAACTGTAATATATGTTCCTTTTGAATTATCATTTGATTGTTTAGGAACATATATTACAGTTACCGCAAAGATCAACCAAAATAACACTAAGAATGTATATGTATAAACCATAATTGCACGAACACAATAACAAGTCACGACTATCTCAAGGTGTATCCATTTAAGTCACAACTTATCAAAGATTTAATGTACAAATAACTACACATGCATGAACAGATGACACCAATACTACAAATGCCTTACAACCTAATGTTATAATTAACCATACGTTGCTTGCATGTTCCTTTTGAATTATCATTTGCTTGTTTAGGAATCTATGACTTGATTGAACATCAAATAAAGTATAACTGATTTATATATGAGAATATTAATGTTATCTACGAGTACACAAAACTCATCCAAATTGTTCTTTTTCTTGATACATGTTATTGCATTCATTTAATATGAATATGCCATGGTTTTTGTGATCTTACCAACACCTGTAGAGGTATCTCTGCAGGTATAACTGATTTATATATGCCATGGTTTTTGTAAGTGATGCTTTCCTGCTGGTAAAGTGTGATTCCTTGATATGTGAGCATGATGTATCTCTGTTAGTTGTTATCGGTAAATCATAAGCATTGGGATCGAGGTTGATAATGCATTCATGCTATAATTTGTCTAATTGTACCTTTCTTGCATACCTGGGATCATGTATATGAATGCATTCATAATAGATTATGTCAGTCTGGGTATTCATTAGAATTGACAGCAAGTTAGGGCATGTTAATCTGTAACTTTCTTGTACATTTGTAAATAAATGAAATAATGCATTCTTGAGATGTTAGGTTTATATATATATATACACATATATATTCATATCTGCATGTGCGATTGTTCATGTGTTCATATTTGTATGTCTGTTAGTCTGTGATTACTTAACTTTTATTGTCACACATTTATTACTCATATAACTTGCTTAGTCTGGATGTAGACTAACACCGTCTGTGGGGGGGATTGGTTATGTTTGGCATGACTAGGGTTACAGGTAGCGCAGCGGAAGCATGGAGGAGGTCATGTGACGTGATGCACCTCTAGGAAGGGGTCTTGTTTATGTTTATGGCCTTTTTCAGTTATGGTATACTTGCTTCAATTAAACTCTGTTTGATGGGTCGTGGATGCGTCTGTATACACCGACCCATGTGTGTATCGAGTCTTCATGGAAATCATCTTTTAAATAGGTTTTAAATTTTGGATCTGTCATGGGTCAGGTTTTGAATTTTCATAGGTTAAGTTTCTTAAATTGCCTTCAGGGAATTTCTGCAGGAAATTCCTGGCACTGTGACTCCCCAATAGTGGCTAATTTAGGGCGTTACAGCGTTGACGTTCGTGAAGATGTTGATGTGTGAGAGATGATGAGATGACATTATAAAATATAGGGTTAAAAAGTACTCATATATCACATGGATCAAAATATAACCTTAATTGTATATGCGTCAAAATATAAATGCATTATCATACCCTTTTTCGTAATTTTATTGCTATTATTTAAAAATTTAGCTCGTAATACCAGACATTCAACTAGCTTTTAGAGAAAAATTAAGCTAATGAATTCAGCTCTAGCTCTAGTTTCAGATCAATATGTCAAACAGAGCATATGTTAAAGTGCATGAGTAGTATGTTAATGTACATGGTTAAAATGTTAAAGTGTATAGTATCATTTTATAGGGAAAAATATTCACGATAAAAATAAATAATAAAAATTGGGGAAAACAAATTTTGGGGGAAAAATTCGGAAAAAATAATATTTTTTGGGAAAAATTTTCCGATTTTTTTTTTTTTAAAAAAAGGTAATTAAAAAAAATTATTATATTTATTAGTTTGTCACTCTATGTGTTCTAATTCTAAGTCTCCATTCCACGTGATTTAATCTTATCTCTCCGTCCAAATACCTTATGTACATATATAGAACCTGTGCAAATCGCACAAGATCAGGCCTTCATTATTATAAAAATCACAGACAGCTCGTCAACTCATCACTCTGATCTACAGAAAAAATATATATTTTACAACAAGAAAAAGAACAAAAATGCAAAAGAGAAACTCATTTTGTTTTATTTTATTTTATTTATAACAGCAAATTGAAAAATTATCACTTGATGCAAGCCACATCCATCTAACCGATATATATCTGGTTAAAGTATAAGAGTCGGTTATCTCATACTTCTGCTAAAAAAAAAAGATTATCTCATACTATGCACTAGACTTGTAAATTGGTCCCGTAAATTGGTTCAACCGAATCCAATTTGATCAATCGAGTGTAATTTAATTAACTAGTAGTGATGTCTATGCTATGTACGAAAAAACCTATTTTTTATGTAATTTTCTTAGAATATAAGTAGTTAAAAAAATCAAAGTTTAGTTTGTATTTTTTTTGTTTTGTTAATTGGTTGTAGTTTTCTATATATCTAATTTTCAAAAAAAAAAAAAAACATTCATAGGTAAGGCTATAATTCCATGGCCATTTTTTATTTAGACCTTTTCAGTATAATAACAATTCTCTAATGAACATACTTTTCACTTTTTATATTGTTTCATTGTATTTCTTAGTTTATTTTCATTTACTTTTCTTTTGTGTTATAGAACTTCTAAGAAAACAAAACGGTTATGTATTTACATCGATTGAAATATATTTAACTTATAATATATTTTAGTATCATCTATTTAGTTTGTTACATTTTTCATAAGTAGTGCATACCTCGAGATGATACATTAATACATACTTTGTTTGATTAAACAAATTAAATTATGATAAAATTCTTTGCATAAAATGTGGTAGTTGCAATATGATAGAAGTTTAATACAGTCTTACAACCTTTGCATGAGTTGCGATCGAAAACAAGAATGTTAGTTATCATAATAATGTTTGCATTGTTGAAAATATCTTGAACAAAATTTACAACTATCTTGTCCTCCAATGTACACATGGTCAACCCTAATATTACGTTAATTAAGATGTTTGGACGTATGATATTAGTTGTAATGGAATATAGACATAGTTTAGGACAATGGAAAAATTTCATCACAAAGATTTGGGCCGAAAAAAAGAATATCACCATAAATTGTGGTTGAACGAATGGAACCTATGTTATATAACATAGTTATTGAACCATGCTCATAAGAAATGGTGAAAATAATGGTACACTTTTTGTCAACCGATTATGTCATTTAGTTTCGAACTAATGAATGAAAATCGATTTTAACTTGTTAAACAAATGTCAACAAATTATACGGAACAATTTCCATAATAAAAAAAACATAAATCATGTCTGTAAAATATGAATCCGTGTAAATTAGTCGAACAAATGTTGGTGTGTATTAGGGCAAATCATTTCACCAAGAAGTCATAAACTTTCCATAAAAAGTTGTAAACAAGTCCAAAACATAGAACATTAGTCTTTGTTTCCATTTTCCCATACATTCTTAATTGTAATACAAAATATCATACTTGTTGAATGATATGAAAACATATTGAAAGGCATGTCATTACTTTAACTAACGGTAGGAAAAACTAACGAACAATAGGGGGGACTGGATGCAAAGTCTCTTGGTACACCAATTTCAGCCGCTCATTCAACAACACTTCATTGACTAATTAATTGTTCATATGGGATGCCCCTAGAACTTGCCAAAGCTATGGCGTGCGTACACGGTACCTATTTGACTTGAAATTGACTGCAATCGCATGTACAAGCAAGTAGATTAACGACAAACCTTGAACTTCCCTGCACCACCTCCGCCTTGTACTCACTTAGCCTATGCACGTTCTTCTGCAATGAATAATGATAACTTATCAGCAGATCATTGTGCACGTTAGCCGTGAGGACATGATCCCATTTTACTACAGCTTCCCTCCTTTCGTAGAACCACTTAACCATCGTCCCCAAAATAACATCCAACAAGGCTAGCATAGGCCAAGATTGCTCGGTCTTCCATCTATTATTTAGACACTATGTGTTGTTGGTTGTCATAATATTGAACATGTTACCAATAAAATGTGACCTTGCACAATTCTAAAATCCGACTTCTCGTAGGTACTATCCAATTCTTGGTGAGTCAGCACACAATTGCGTAAATTCGAAGTTGAACTGATTCATTGTGTATGCCTTCGCCGCCTTATCGAACAACGACTTTAGGTATTCCCTACAATATTGTGTCTTATAGTTTTGATATAGATGATAAGTGCAAAATCCATGTTTAGCAAAATAGTAGTTGTTCTTTATACCCTACTAATGCTTGCATGGCGATCGGAGACCAAATATACTTCGGGCTCATATGCAACAACACATCTCAACTATTTGAAGATAAATGACCAAGAATCGTCGTTTTCACTGTCAACTATGACAACTCCTAATGGGTAAATTTGTCCATTTCCGTCTTGTGCACTGGGTAATAGAAGGACCTCCCTTAGCTTGGCAGCAAGGTGTGTTCCATCCACATATTTTAGCTAAACCTAGTGAAATCAGTAAGAATACTTTATCAACCCACACAACAATAAATTTGACACTCACAATGTTCATACGACTCATAATTTTCCATATCATAGAATTTCTATAAAACCCCCGACTTATGTCGGTAGTGCCACACGCCAGTGACCTTAGACGTTACTGTCCAAAGTCACCCTAGGCTTTAATCGGAACAACTAAGCTTAAATAAGTATATTAAATAACGAAAGATTAAACAGCGGAAGACATATTTAAATAAAACTCAACCTTTTATTAACAGACTTCTCATGAAATAAGAAGTGACGATTTTACAACAGAGTAAAATTTACAGCGGAAGACTTTTAAATTACACAGCGGAAGACTTTAAGAATAAACCTATTACATGACTAGGTTATAAAAATATCTATATTAAAGTAATACTTAACAACCTTAAACACTGTCGCTTAAATCCTCAACTGCAAGCCTCTTCTTCGATTGATTACTTCAAGTCTTCGGGGACCAACCACTGATGTTCCGTATAGGATTGATGACACCAGCCAACCATGCAAGGAATAAAACCCGGTTGGTTAGTCTAATGAAAGACTATGCAAGGGTGAAAACAGAATGATTCTAGTGATTGTAACCGTTTACTATCATTGTCCCTCGAATAACAACCGAAGGAACGATACGTAACCCGAAACTTTCACAGAATGATTAAAGTTTAGACATGCACTGAAAAGAAGACTCCAAAGGAATTGAGTCTTATGGGAAAGTATGACAAATATTTGGGAACGTTATAGTTTTCACACAAGCGTTTAAAAATGACTTGATCATTTGGGTCAGCGACCAACCTCACCGCACAATGCGAATCCAGATTGGAAAGAAGACTTACTCTAACCGAAGTCCGGGCGATTTCCACGTTGTACTCCTCGCCCGAGGGTATATTAATTATGTGCATAACCGCACTTATCTTATTTAATTACAAAAAGTATATTCACGTTAAGCTTTTAATATGATCTCGAGTGACAACGAGAATAGCACAGGGTGACAATACGTCCATCCCAAATTGCACTAGCAAGGTGCTTAACACCTCCTAACCTTAACGGGTGGATAGGAAGCAATGGTCATGACCTTTAAAAGTATTAAAGAATTAATCTGACTAATACCAAGTTATAAAGAAACGACTAATCCTCACCAGGAATTAGCGTTCCTACGATCACGTGTGCTAATCTAGCATTAGGTTTACATTTAAAATCCACAACAAGCCATCACAGTAATAACAGGTATAACAGCATTGTTTCTAGCAATATATATAACCTATTATAATATCATATTTTATTCATCTCATTTATAAAATTGTTCCCAAACAAAACAACACTTCACCCTAATTTAATTAACAATCAAGTAATTGATAATTAAATGAATTATGGAATGATAAGCAAAAGCGAACCGCCACTTGCCTTAATTAGACGAATTGACGATGTCGGGTTCCGGGATCTGGAAACTGGAAATCTGAATACGGATTCCGACCACGACGACGAAACAACGACGAAACCCTAAGTTAGATTCAATACGAAACGAATAAACGGAACGAGCGAAACACAAAACGAATCGAATGAAAAAAGGCCACAGCCGTGGCTGTGCCAGAGGGTGCCGCGATCGCGGCCAACATGACCACGGTCGTGGTTTTCTGGGCAAATCTGTGGTCACGGCGGATGAACCGCGGTTGCGGATTCCCACCCCGACAATAGCTCGGAGACGAAGACGGCTTACCGACGGCGACGACCTCTTCGCTCCTACGACACCGCGCACCACGACCTCCGACAAACACAACCTGGCGACGAGCAAGACTCCGGCGAGACACTCCGACGAACTCACGAACTCCGGCGAACTTGAAAACGAGAGAAAGAGAGCGAGAGATAGATCGGAAATGGTGGATGATGATTCCACACGCTGAAGGCCTCCTTTTATAGGACAAAGAGGGCGTAACTCCGGCCATTCGAATCGATTGGCATCCCCCCGGTTGAAACGGCGGAGCTCCAATCGGCGTAACGCGAAGAGAAGATTAAAGACGATGCTGAATCAGGTTTCCACGATCGCGGAAATTCTCCCGCGGTCGCGGAATTGCCGCAGTTGCGCCCCTTGGCCTCGGGTCGCGGTTTGGCTCGTGGACTTAAGCTAAAATCTATTTTTAGTATCCATAAAACATATTCTACGATCCCAAAATACCTCGGACGTATATTATAACGTTCAAAGATTAATACAGAGATTCCGAATACGCCAAACGAGTCTTATTTATAGAACGAGGGTTGGAAAAATTACCCAAATACCCTTACTGAAATTGAGGGGTATTACATCACTACCCCCTTAAGAAAAGTTTTGACCCCGAAACTTGGCTGATCACAGCTCGGAACAACGACCTTACACTAGGTTACCCAACCTTATAAGTTTAACCATGCCTAACCCATTTAACACTTTGTAAATTGGTTCAAGCATTTCTAAGTTAAAATTTATATGTTGGTTCAACTTACTGTCAACGTAAGGTTAACAATAATTTAGACCCTTCACAACTTAACTTAAGGGAATTCAAATCACTGAATAAACATGTTACCATATTACCCTTATGGTAACCTGAGGGTTATTACATTACTACCCCCCTAAAAAAATAGTTTCGGCTCCAAAACTAGCATTACTACGATAGAGGGACCGGTTTCACCATTAACCTCACCACCTGAACTTAGTATCCTTAATCACTTCATCCTTGAAATTGCTCCTAGGAAAACGATCTGTCTCCTTAACCATACCACTTTCTCGCATAACTTATCTCCATGTGCTACACTTGTAAAACTCGTGACTATATCCACAAGGTCGTAATTATCTTAGGATAATAATCTCCAAAATCATCGCAATAGACTTGTTATACCTTAAGCACGAGAACACACAATTCTCTTTCAACCTTTCCGTTTATAACCTCTCTCAGAGTACATACCTTATCTTCCTTATCTTCCTTAAGTTGATATCCTTAAATAAATTTGGTCTTCGTAACCTATATCACCCAATTCGAACTATTTATTCGATCATGATTCCACTTACAACATACTGCCTACATTCCTTACTCTTTCTAGAATCGATATGATCATCCACGAGATTACCATTGCCTTAATCAAAGTATCCATTATAATCTCTAATATAATCTCGCTATTATGCCCTATTTATCATAAAGACCTTGATGTCCTCAAACAGAAGAATACAACATTTTTCTACTAACTTTCTTTTGATGATCAGATCCTCAAAGTACATACATAACTCACTTATACCTCAACTTAGTACCTCCATCTGTCATAAAGGCCTTACTCCTTACACGCACAACTCACCTATTTCATTGGTTACCTTAATTAAATTTGGCCCTTGTGCCACATCTCAACTAAAATCCTTACGCATATGATCCCTAAACTTTCCACAATTAACCACACCACAACCTATTCATGTTTACCTCAACGTGATTTAGTAATTCATTCCACAAGGTTATAACCTCGTTTTACCCAAACGTGTCATATGATCACTTCAATAGATGTGGGTCACCTTTTTCTCAAGTCCAGTTGACAATATCCACATACTTACCTTTTTTCCACACTATTGATCTTTAAAAATCATAACAAAATTTTACCGGTTGAGTTTGTTATTCACCCGTAAATCCTTAAACAACCAGTTGTCCTCACACGACTTATTATCCCAAATCAAGCACATTTTTGATTTACTGATATTCACCATTTATCCAAGACTTAATCACCTCAACACTTCTCGTATCATCATCTCATTATCCCGTTTCCTTAAAGAAAATACCTCATAATGAAACCTCAAATAGGTCTTTCTAAAATAATACTTATGATTTCGCACACTTAACTTTCTCGAAAAGCTTTTAACACTGGTCCCATAATGGACACACTCATACATGAACTCTTATCAACATAACTCTTGGGTTCCAAAGTTTTACTCAAGATCGTATTAGAGTACGATCATCTTAGAGAAAACGACCCCTTACAAAATATCTCTCTTATACACTTATTCACTTAAATGTATAACTTATACATCACACCCCATCTAATGCTCAGAGTATACACGTGAGGAATAGCCTCAAACACCACATAGCATTACTACATACACCCAAATTGTAACACCCCTAAATCTCCTCTTGAAAGTATTATTGCCAGTGACCTCAGATATTACATCCCGAAGTCACCCCAGGCTTTTTCAGTTGATATAAACCATCAAACCACAGTTATAATACCAAATATCATAACTTTTATAAAACCAAAGTCTCAGAATTATAAAATAATTCCAAATTCAACAAAATACAAAATCAGAATTATTACAGCGGAAGTCTTTAAGTACAAAACATAGTTAACACAGCGGAAGTCTTTGAAATAACAACAGGGTCTTGATCGAAAGGATCACCCGCCAAGGATCTTAACCTGAACAAACTTGTCAAAAACACTGTTTGTCTTTACAGTCGTTCTAGCCTTCTTGGATCTATAACATATCTGATGTGCCGAATCGAACTGATGACACCAGCCAACCATGCAGAGAACAATTTCGGTTGGTTAGTCTAATGAAAGACTATGCAAGGGTACAAAGCAGAGTGATTCGAAGTAGTCGTATTAGGTTAGACTCATCGTCCTCGAATGAAAACCGATAACGATAGTCAACCACCATACTCTACTGAAACATATGAAAAAGCATGAACAAGAGAAGATTCTGAAGACCATATCTTACAGCAATCAACCCAAAGAAGATTCCAACGAAATGAATCTTATCGGAAATATGACAAATGTTGGGAAACTTAAATAATCATATAATCACAGTATCGCATACGAGCGATTTAAAAGTTAAGACGAGCTTTCCTAGCTGCACTATCGCCTAGCTGCACTACTCGCCGAAGGTATATTAATTATGTGCGTCAAGAGCACTTATCTGATTTAATTCCAAAACCCACATCACGTTATAAGCTTTTAAATATATCTTCTGTCACGCAGGACATATATCGAAGGAATGGACCTCGCAGAGTCCAAGCCTCTGGACCTATATCGAAAGAATGGACCTCGCAGAGTCCAAGCCTCTACATCCGTAGGGTCTTGATCGCCCTTTTCCCCAAGTTGTAAAGAAACGAATGGACCTCACAGAGTCCAGGCGTTCCTACGAATACTCGTGCTAACTAACAGTTCAACACAGTAATAATCCATATTAAAACCTTCCAGGCAATTATCATAACCATATATCTATAATAGCGTTGATCTAGCAGATATACAATCTATTATAATATCATATTCTTTTCATCATATAATTTATCAAAACTGTTCCCAACATAAACAATAAATCATTCCAAATTAATTAACAACTAACAATTGATAATTAATGGAAGTATGGAATGATGAGCAAGAGCAAACCGCCACTTGCCTTAGATTAGTCGAGCTTGAACAAAGCTTAGCAACAAGATGTATCTGGGTTCGAAACTGGGACAGATCCTGGATGATAAATCCCTCTGGAACTACCCATAACGAGACCCTAAGTTAGATCCAATATCCACATATATGAATCTAAAAGAATACAAAAAGGAATCGAAGGAACCAAGCCTCGCTCGAAGCCAAACACCCAAGAACACACACACGAACCCAGCCTACCGCGGGTGCGGTCGGCCCTCACCGCGGGGTGCGGTGGGGTGCGGTGGTGCCTTGCCGCGGGTGCGGCGAGATGACAGAGGCGAGGGTTCTTCGACAAATTTTTGGGGAGAAACTCACCCAAATCGATTCGTTCGACTTCGATTCGTTGTGGTTTTGATCTCCCACCACCTTAGATCTTGATTAACACTTAAGAGCACCTTTGTAAACACTCAAAGGGGTTCGATCTCTTCTCAAACGAAGCTCACAAGCTTGCCAACAATGGAGATTTCAGAGGAAGAAGATGAAGCTCAGCTATGGCTTCTCCTTTACGGTTTCCTCCCTTTTTATAGCCCAAACAAGGAGCTTACCCACATATGACATCAAGGAGGAGGTGGCCCGACCAGATAGATAGGCTAGAAGCCAGCTAAGGCGAGCTACGGCCTATGACTTATCGCGATGACATCGGAGCTGACGATGGCCGCGGGGTGCGGCATGGTGCGGTGGGGGTGCGGTGGCCGACTCGTGACCGCCACTGGCATTGACCTTCACCGCGGGTGTGGCTAAGGTGCGGTCAAGGCCATTTTTGCCCCCTTTCGTCCATTTTGTCTTTTCTTACCAAGTGGTTAAATATTCTTAACCTCGGGTTAAATATATTCGTACACGAACGACTTTTTAACCCAAAAATACATTAACTATATTTTATATTACTCAGAAAAATATTACAGAGATCAAACATCTCATAGAATGTCCGCACTTCTCTGAATTTAATCTGACTTGTAATATGGGCAAGAGAAAATTTCAAAATTCCCCTTACAAAATGAGGGATATTACACAAATCCTTCTAGCAAGGAATCCTTACAACATTATCCCCTCGAGACAATGCTCATGACTTCGAGCAAAAGGGAACAAATAATGTCAATGCCCAACTTGACGTTATATCGGAAAAATAGAGGGGTTCTAGTGAATAGTTTCGACAATGCAACTAGCGCTAACAAGGTAGGGAACAACCACACATGTCCTGACCCAACACTATCTTTTTATGAGTCCAAACAGTCTTTATCAACGCGTGACATGTACTACTTTTGTCACTCAAGGATCATCGTATGATCGAACAACTTGCAATAGTAACGAATCTAGTAATTTCCGGAACAAGGAAACACTTCTTTATTATTCGAAACTTTACATTAAAACAACTGACATAAAGTTGAACAGACAGATTACTAAGCTATGGAGACTATCGACACAAGTCGTCGCTCCTTATTCTTAAAAAAAGGCTTAATAGAAATACAACTACTCGTTCAGAGTCTCATTCCTGTCGGTTTGACGCAACACGAAGAGTCGTTGCCCCTGACCCGAAGACTCCATAGGCGCCTTGCCTTTATTACGAGCAATAGATTGCTCCGGAGCGGACATCCCTGGCCTCGGGTTCTGCCCATTGCCAACATTCGAGGCTTGGTAAGACTGCGTTAGTCTTTGACCCTTCTGCCTACGGTATGTTTTCATGTGGCCTTCTTTCCCACAGTTATAACATACCCGCTTCTCCTTTTGGTAGTTAAGACTTTTATGCCCAATTTCACCACAGTTGTGGCATTGAATCACTCCGCTACTCCATCATGAGCCTCTGGCGGAGTCAGACTGAGTCGTCTCGGTCTTAGCGCGACCAGACTTCTCAAACTTGGTGGGCGATGCCGGTCGCTTGAATGTACCGACTTGGCGATCCTGTTGCCCACCCTTTCCCTTAACCTGCTTCTCCCGCTTTTGGGCGGATTCTTCCAGTGTGACCTCTATCTTGTAGGTTGCATCCACATATTGCTCTAATGTAGAACAACTGTGACGCACCATTAGAGGTTTGATTTCTGGATTCATCCATCCATGGAAGTACCAGATCTTTTGCTCTTCACTCGACACTTCTGGTCCAGCATATTGCAACAGATGATTGAACTTAGCTGCAAGCTCAGTCACCTTCAACCCCTCGGTCTTAGGGTAAAGGAATTCCTTATGCTTCTCCTCCCTCATAGCACGGGAAAAGAAACGGTCAGTCATCTTAGTTTTGAACATACCCTAGTTCAATCCGGGATGATCAGCTAGACCAGTGCTCTCCCACCATTCGCTAGCCACATCCTTGAGTTAAAGGGAGGCGATGTGCACTTTCTCTGTCTCAGTGCAATCCACGTTCCTGAACAACCGTTCCATATGCGAGAACCAATACGCCACTTTGACCGGTTCTCCAGTACTGTCATAGCTGTCAGGCCTCATTGAGCTCACGGCCTTCAAGGCTGGACCGTAAGTTCCTCTGTTCCTGACGGCATCGACCTGAGGTACGTGGTCCACTGGCTCCTCAATTTCAGGAACAACCTGAGGAACTGGACCACCCTGTGCTTGCGGTGCAATTGACCGAATTATATCGGTGACCGTCTACATAACAAACCCACGAATGGCCTCTTTGGTCGCGGCATCCAACACTACCGGAGGATTAGCCGGAACTTGGCCAACGCCTGTGGGGTTATTGTGAGAGACAGACTCGCTCTCCTCCCCTTGATTAGCTGCGCTCCTCAGATTCAGCCTTGGGTTGTTACTCGGTCCCGCACCAGTACGGACTGTGTTCCTTGTGTTCACCATCTGATGATGAACCATAACGTTAGTTTAGAACTTTTCCAACTTGAATATGACACTTAGTCAAATACGTTATGATACGATCTGTAAGGGTCCAAACTAATAACTTTATATCAGTCTGACTAACCCTCCACCATTAACCTCATAGACGATCTTCTTCTCTTTACTTGAGAATGGGTACTCTAGGAGAAACGTCAATATTTAAATGACATTAAACCTAAGGAGAGACACTATCCCTAAGAATGGATCTAAGGAATAAGTAACAACTCGAATGAGAAAGTATGACAAATATTTGGGACCGTTATAGTTTTCACACAAGCGTTTAAAAACGACTTGATCATTTGGGTCAGCGACCAACCTTACCGCACAATGCGAATGGAAAGAAGAATTACTCTAACCGAAGTCCGGGCGGTTTCCACGTTGTACTCCTCGCCCGAATGTATATTAATTATGTGCATAACCGCACTTATCTTATTTAATTACAAAACGTATATTCACGTTAAGCTTTTAATATGATCTCGAGTGACAACGAGAATAGCACAAGGTGACAATACGTCCATCCCAAATTACACTAGCAAGGTGCTTAACACCTCCTAACCTTAACGGGTGGATAGGAAGCAATGGTCATGACCTTTAAAAGTATTAGAGAATTAATCCGACTAATACCAAGTTATAACGAAACGACTAATCCTCACCAGGAATTAGCGTTCTTACGAATACTCGTGATAATCTAGCATTAAGTTTACATTTAAAATCCACAACAAGCCATCACAGTAATAACAGGTATAACAGCATTGTTTCTAGCAATTTATACAACCTATTATAATATCATATTTTAATCATCTCATTTATAAAATTGTTCCCAAACAAAACAACACTTCACCCCAATTTAATTAACAATCAAGTAATTGATAATTAAAGAAATTATGGAATGATAAGCAAGAGCGAACCACCACTTGCCTTAATTAGACGAATTGACGATGTCGGGTTCCGGGATCTGGAAACTGGAAATCTGAATACAGATTCCGACCACGACGATGAAACAACGACGGAACCCTAAGTTAGATTCGATATGAAACAAATAAACGGAATGAGCGAAACACAAAACGAATCGAAGGAAAAAGGCCACAGCCGTGGCTGTGCCAGATGGTGCCGCGATCGCGGCCAACATGACCACGGTCGCGGTTTTCTGGGCAAATCCACGGTCGTGGCGGATGAACCGCGATCGCGGATTCCCACCCCGACAATAGCTCGGAGACGAAGACGGATTACCGACGGCGACGACTCGGCTCTTCGCTCCTACGACACAACGCACCACGACCTCCGACAAACACAACCTGGTGACGAGCAAGACTCCGGCGAGACACTCCAACAAACTCACGAACTCCGGCGAACTTGAAAACGAGAGAAAGAGAGCGAGAGATAGATCGGAAATGGTGGATGATGATTCCACACGCTGAAGGCCTCCTTTTATAGGACAAAGAGGGTGTAACTCCGGCCATTCGAATCGATTGGCATCCCCCCGGTTGAAACGGCGAAGCTCCAATCGGCGTAACGCGAAGAGAAGGTTGAAGACGATGCTGAGTCAGGTTTCCGCGATCGCGGGAATTCTCCCGCGGTCGCGGAATTGCCGCGGTCGTGCCCCTTGGCCTCGGGTCGCGGTTTGGCTCGTGGACTTAAGCTAAAATCTATTTTTAGTATCCATAAAACATATTCTACGATCCCAAAATACATCGGACGTATATTATAACGTTCAAAGATTAATACAGAGATTCTGAATACGCCAAACGCGTCTTATTTACAGAACGAGGGTTGAGAAAATTACCCAAATACCCTTACTGAAATTGAGGGTATTACAATTTCCAAGGAACTCATTATAAAATTATTTACGTCCAACATAATTACATAGAAAATTTTATTGTTTCACGCCAAATATTGTTTTCAATGTTGTCTTTTCAATCAGATTGATGCTTAACCTAGTTTCTTGAATTGTTACAAATAGCCCTGAAGTACCACTTTCTTTTCTTGTAGTAACTGTTAGTGTTTCACATATCAATGCAGGACATAAGTTATTCCAACATAACTACATAGAAAAATTTTATTGTCTCACACCAAATATTTTTTTCAATACTGTTTTTCAATCAGATTAATGCTTAACCTAGTTTCTTGAATTGTTACAAATAGCCATGAAGTACCACTTTCTTATCCTGCATTAACTGTTAGTGTTTCACATATCTATGCATGACATATGTTATTCCAACATACCTTCTTCAACTTTGGCATTGTCCCAATCTATGCCCCTAAACTCCAAAACACAAACTTGAACCTTTCGTTCTCATCTCCTGCTATCATGTTGTGGGTGCCAGGATTACATTGTTGCAACATGTACATGTAGGAATACAAGTCTTTATAACTCGCCTATTCTTTGCCATGGGCAATATCTTTCGCTTTCTTACCTGTACGATATGCCTGGTGGTAGCTTGCTTTAACTCCAATTTTCTTCATTGCTCTTTGAATTCCAGCCGGATTCAAGCCCTCTCCACCATCTACAAATCTGTGTGAGGAACAAAATATTCAATACACAATTTTCATATCGATTGCTTATGTTCAAAACACATGAATTTTCTTAGCAATTAGACTTGTAGTGGCTTCCTTGTGGTGATTTTGCCTTGTTTTTAGGCCGTAACTATGTACTGGATCATATTTTTTCACAATAAACAATGATATATCACCCCAGATTGTCCCACGACACATGAACGTGTAGTCTTCAACAATGCAACCAACCACATATGTATTTGTGTCTGACCTCCTCACATGCAACTAGGTGTAATTGCTCAATGTCATAGCTTTTAAGGAATCCTTAAAAGCTTTTTTAGATTCAAAAAAATCTTTAACCTTTATTCCATCATCGGATTTCCCCTTGCAACCCCAATTCTTCTCATCCAGAACTGGCATTGTCCCATGCCGTTTGGTTGATAAAATATACCGTTATTCATTCTTTTGCAAATCATATTCCGCCTTTTCATTCCAATTCCCTCCCATCAAGGCAGATTCATGCATGGCATCTTCATAGTTTTCTTCCCCATACGTGTCCTATTCATAATTCTTTTCATCCTCACTAATCTCTACTACACTATCATCAACCTCATATGCTTTCCCACCCATTTTCTTCCTCAAATTATTGACTGAACAATCATCATCATCATCGTTGCTCAGTGAAACAATGTCCACAACTATGCTTTTTCCTTTCTTTTGACTTTGAACCCTGTCCTCGTCTAAATTATCCTTATCTATGTAACGTTGAAGTTGTCCACATCATTTTCAAGTATCTAATCTATAGTTCTATAGTTGACTACTCTTATCCTGTTCTGTTAAACACCACACCCTAAACCTCTATCTTCAGGTTGTGTTTCAGTTAAAGGAGGTGGAGTTAGATCGACCATTGTCTCTACACCTGCCTCCAACTCTTCAACCTCAGTCTTAATGTCAAACTCTTGTTCCATCAGTTCCCTCCTCCTTTGCTTTCTCAACAAGGTCGAGTACATCTCAATCGGCCAAACCTTTCCGCTCAGGCTCATATTCATAACCTTGTACACCATGAGATCATCTTCTTCTTTTATGTACATTGGTGGAAATGACTCTTTTAAGTAGATATTTATTGTTTGTGAAATAATATTACTTCAAAATTAATTTAAATAGTACTAAGGGACTATGTCACTAGTACAAAAAATGGGATTAACCGCACTATTTTTGGAGCGGATTTAAGAAACCGGGGTAAAGAAAATATACGGACCACTATTATTCATAAACCGGACCGTGGTTTCCATATGTCAATCGGGGTAACTGATAAACACGGACTACAGTTGTAATATAACCACGGTGTGATGATTAATTTTTTACTTTTTTTAAGTAAATGCTTACCACGTTAAAATTTAACCGTGGTAAATAAATACACGGACCACGGTTGAACAGAACCGTGGTAAGCTAAAAAATTACAAAACCACGGTTCTATCCAACCGCGGTCTACCTTTTTCATCTTTTAGGTTTTGTTTCGCGGGCAGGCAATGCGAGCTTTCGTTCGATCGATTGCAGGAAGTTTCTCCAGTACCTACGCCATCCTTCGTCGTCGCCACCGGCTGCCGAAGCCCTCAACGCTCCGCCTTCCTTCGTCATCGCCACCTGCCGCCGAAGCCATTGGTGTCGGTCATTCCTCGTCGGTGCTTCTCCTTCGTAGTCGCCACCCTCCGCCGAAGCCCTCCTGATGTGACTACGTCCCATCAAGAGCTGGACACCTCAAGCCACCAAGAACCCCAAGTGCAAGCAAGTGACACCGGCCAAGTTGATCAAGGCCAAGCGTCGGCGCCACACAAGGAGAACTTCATTCCACCGGTCTCTCCACCACTTGTCCCGCACACCAAGGCTTCCATTGACTCAAGTGACAAAGAAGAGTCCATTCAGCCCATGTGTGCCGAGAGATGTGTGCCCAAGACTCCCAAACATCGCACTCCACACACGTCGTCGCGCCAGGATGACATAGCTGCGTTGAGCATGGGCCCAATTTTGTTTCACTCGTGCAAACTGGCCCATTTTTGGTGGAGGCCTACTTAACTCCATAAACCACGTAATTCTAGAAGATGAGCCCATTCTGAAGTCAGGTTCATTAGTTAATAAGCAGGAAAAGTCAAGAGTCTAAGAATGATTAATGTGGCCACTTGAAATGGTGTAACTTGTGTGTTTTGTGGCCTATTTAAGCAGGCTTCGACTACACTTGTAAGAACATCAAATGCTTAATCAAAAACCAGCCAAAATGTTTGTTGTTTCCAGAAATTAGTTTCTAAACTCGTGAGTTGCATCGAGTGTTTGATCAATCGGTTTTGAGTGCGTAATATCTCTCTATTGATTTGATCTTGTCTTGTTCTTTGGTGGTGCGTAACATCCATCCAAGGATCAGATACTTATCCCGTGTTCTTCTTTACGTGGTGTGTAATATCCACACAAGGAGGATCACTTATCCCTTCACGAACTCATCCAAACCATTCCCTCGCTGATTCCCTTCCCGGAACCATCAGCGACCATTCAGTAAATCCATCATAAGTTTTTATTCCCAAACCCAATCACGCTCAAAATTTGAGGTAACAAGCTAGACTCCCGGATCTACCACTGGGATTTGGAATCACTCAATTCTGATCCCGGACCAGAGAGAACGAGCCATCTGAATACAGAAGATTATTCTGGAGGTTGGCTGACGAGTCCTTGAAGGTTTTAGCGCTTTACCTCGCACCGTGGCACCCTCGATCCTTGATTCTTATCACCTCCGCTTGTTGGAGAGAAGGTGAGGCCTCTACTAAGCCCTTCGCCGAAGCCCTCCGCTAAGTCTCGTTCAAGGTCTGTGTCCCATTCACCGAAGCAGTTGGTGTCGATCTGTGTCATCACATTTTCTGTATTGCTGAATGTTTCTGTGTGACTGTCTTTTTCCAATTGTTTACTGAATGTTTCTGTGTGACTCCATGTTCGACTAGCAGCTCTTTGCGGTGCTGTCGGTTTCAAGCCAACATTTGGTCGTGTGAATCCCTTAATTAGTTAAAAGTTGTGTCTAATGAGTTTAATTTTAGGGTTTGGGATTGATGGTGATCAAAGCTAAAGTTGGGGAAAATGCAAGGCTATGCATGGTGTTTATTCTGTATTGTTGAGCTGCTTTGAGTGGTTACTATAGATTTTTAGACTTAAACCATCTCCTACAAGGTCTTCCTCCTAATTCAGCTTGTGAGTGTTATCAGTTTTATCACATGGATGAACGATTGTTATCTCTCAAAAAAGTATGCCATATCCATGTCATGTTTCTTGCAACCGCGGCATATGTCATATGCCTCGTGGGGATCAAGTAAGCAAAGCATGCTATTTGAGTATTTGAACTTATGAGGTCTAGACAATGTTTCTTTTCCGTGGGTATTGACTTAAGCTTATTTCCATCTGTAGGTGGAGGCTATCAAGAAAATTTCCTGAGTATGTTGCTCAACTTAGAAGAGTGGGCAAGGGACATGGTCCGAGGGCCGGACCGAGAACAACCACGGACGGGAAATCGTGGTTCCGTGTCTTAAATAACCGTGGTCCGGCCATATATTTTGTACTAGTGTGTATCATATATTTGAAATAATTTGTCACACCTTTATATTTCTAAATTTATAAGGTATCCGTTTATATGATTTGTTTGAACCCTTGATGTATATGTAATCTACTATATAATATTAAAGTAATTAAAGCGGAACTAAGACTAGTTGTTGTTTTGGCACTGCACTATGTCATTTGTTTTCATATGTCTACTCAATATCGTCTCACATAACTAAATTATTATTTTTTCCTATTATTATTAGTATATAAAATATTTTTGTTATGATCTTGATTTTCTTTTCAACATATAGATTATTCACATTTGATCCTAGTTTCCATATTAGATAGATTATATTAGGTATTTCTCGAATAATCTCTTAAAATTTTTCCATTTAAAAAGTCAATTTTTTTTAATTCATTTATTTCTAGGTATATGACATGATTCAATATATTATATATACATTGGTAGTTATTAATTGATTAATAGTAGAAATTTTGAAATATTATCATATTTTATTTATTTTATTTATATTGTCACTAATTAGATAAAAAAAAATTATTTAAAATGTAAAATTGATATTTTTTAATAATTAAATATTTATTAATATAAAAATTATCGAGACCACACGAGAACTAGACTAGTTAAAAAACTAATTTTTAAATAGATGGAGCGCAGGAGTAAGTTTTGCAAGTAATTAAGCATAGAATGAAGTGAAATAAATTGTTGTTTAAACACAATGCCCGCGTTCACATGCTTTATGTATGCAGCATTATTACTCTATAATTAAAAATGTATTCCAATATTATATATGCTGTGAAGCTATATCATATACAAGTGTACATTATTAGGATTTCGATACATTAAGTTTGTGGTCAACAAACAAATCAAATCTGAAAGGCTGCTTTTTGAAGATCTAACCAGTGACCCCCATGCCATAACCCTAACCACCATATCCTCCTCCAATTCTTCTCTCTCTACCCAACAACACCATCACCATGTTTCCTTTACAACGAAGCTGTGAGCTGTCCTTTCTGCTCTCTGACGATATAGATGGCGGAGACCACCACTCTGATCCTAATCCCCAACAGCAATATCTTTCCGTATCTGATATTCCCCACCCCGATTTGTTGGGATCACCAAATCCCATGATTGCTGATGATAGCGCCACCGGTGGTCTCGGGATGTCGGGCCGGAGACGACGCCGGAACTCCAATCTCTGCGGCGGCGGCGCCGGCGATTATGTTGACAGCAAGAGGATGATTCACCGGGAAGCCGAGCGGCAGAGGAGGCTCGAGATGGCCAGCCAGTTCACGACTCTCAAAAACCTCCTCCCTCAAAACTATGTCAAGGTATAAGAATTAAAATCGAATCAACAATTTTATTACACTTGCAATTTGACTTTGATTAAGGATTAGTATGGAATTTAGGGTTTGACTGATGATTCTTGAGAGGTAGGTTTAGGAGGGGAATTTAGCAGTTTGGAATTGGGGTGTTGATAAATGAGTGGGAGGTGTTTGATTTAAGGCTTGTGAGATTCTGATGGAGTTGGTTGAATTATATATATTTTCATAGGGGAAGAGGTCGATGAGTGATCACATAATGGAGGCTGGGAACTACATCAAGGAGCTTCAGAGGAGGACTAAGGAGATGGAGATGAAGCGGGAGAGGCTAAAAGGGACCGAGGATCCGTTGTGGAGGGGAAGCCATGTGGTTTCGGTTGAGAGATGCTCATTAGGGCTGGAGATTAAGGTCATCTGCGGATCAGATGATGAGCTCCCACTTTCAAACCTGCTTAGTCTAGTCATGCAACAAGGCCTTGATGTTGTTAACTGCGTTTCCACCCAACTGAGAAAACGGTTCATTCATGTCATTCATGCCGAGGTAAGGATTATTTAGCAAGTTGCAATATGTGCATGAGATAAATATATACCAATTATAAATGTGGGCATGTATGTATGTATGTTATTTATTTTGAAATATCAAGTTCCGTGCATTATTCAACGGAAACTATATGTACATAAAGAGAGACTATCATATGCATTGATTGATATTTTTATTTCTTGTTTGCAGATGAAAGATATGTCAAATATTGATCCATCTTGGCTGCAACGACGACTTGTAAATGAAATTTGCTGATATGCCAATTAATATGTGCTGCTAGTTGCTGGACTGTCTAATCGCAGGTGAGTTTAGTCCACTTTGATTCCATTGCTTATCTCAACTCATATCCCTCATCTTTGTTGAGAGTTGGGAATATTCCACATCGACAAAACAACATATCAAAAAACAATATATAAGGGAGGAGAAAGGTTCTGCACATTAGCTTAACTTTTTTATCTTAGAAGGTGGATCCCGACCTTATATTTAAAATAATAAAAATAAAATATCGATTAACTTCACTGATCCCCATTAACTACGTCTCACCGGAATTTAAGATGGTGTTAGAGCGGGTCCGGTCCAGGGGTCTTTTTCTGGTGAATTGATTAAGTCGATTCGAACATGGGCGAGGTGCTCGTTCGATTTGGGTTAGACCGACCTTAAAAAACTTGTCAAGTGTCAACTACTCCAGGCTGCTTGCACTTGACTAAACAATATCTTTTGTATTAGAAGGTAAATCCCGATCTTATATTAAAAATAATAAAAAAATCAAATGTCGATTAACCTCAATGCTTCTCAATTAACTACGGATCTACAAAATTTAAGAATCTTCCACACAAATTGTTTGTCCTTTTTACTACTGCTTCCCCCTTATTATTAGGCATGCATGAGTTTTAACACCAGCGAGATATTTTGCTTGTGCAATAAATTAATTAGCTTTTATACTATCTGCTGTCCTTTTCCTTTTCCGTTTTCATAGTTTTGGACCAAGCTGCCCCAAGATTTTATCCCATATATCTGTGGTCATCCCCGACATTGTTATAACTCGGTCCTGTAAAAACAAAAATAAATTAGCTTGCATTATATATAGGTAGTTAATTTGTTGGCTCCTACGTATAAACAATACTGTCAGAAAGTTTAACTTACCATAAGATTTTTTTTTTGGCTAAACTCTCGGATTCGAGGTGTAATTTCTGATGGACGTATTTGTAGATAATGGTCTCTCGATCATTAATTAACAATGGAGACTGTAAATTAATGTAAAGTGCTACCTCAGGCATGACTGTGTGCGTATGTTTTGGTGAAACAGATCGAATGTGGTGGAAGACATACTATATCCGATCCAGACAACAAAACATATGCATGTACTATATGGTGTGTTATTAGAACGTACATTTGTGTCCATTTGGCATCTGCCTCTAGCTTTGTCAATTGAATCCATCATGACGCCAATTCAAGTACTTAAAATGCAGCGGCCGCAGCAGCATCATCATCATCCGTATTTGACAAATTAGATACTATTTCATTATCGAACATCTTGAATTGATTGAATGTATCATCATCTTGATGAATGTGTCTTAATTTGGGATCTGGATCTTCGTGCACTTGTCTCATGCACGCATGCAACGTGCTTGATTGAATGTTGAGTGTTTTGATTGCCCAATGATCGACATGTTATCGTTGTAATTATTGTACAGGCTACTGTTAGGACTTACTTTAAGAAAAATGTTGTATTTTAGACGACATATTTCTCACACATTGTGGTTGGATTTGTCAGCTTCGTAGATCGTGTTCGCTTTGTTTGTCAAAGTTGATGCAACGTTTGGTGTTTCATTATGAATATAGTGTTTTTACCTTTGTTGTGTTATGCGCGATTGTTGTTGAAGTGAAATGCATAGTTCGTATAGCTTTCTACTGCGTCGTATGTGATTATAAGGAGATGAGCGCGATATTAGCTACAAATGGGCGTCCGCAAGTGACATTAATACCTATGGTTGTTTTGTTTGTCAAATTGCGTGGTGATAGTATTTTCATATTGTCGTTTAGTTTCGTGGTTTATCTCGTGGACGATTATATTTGTGAGTGTTTCTTCAATAGGAATTGGCTGATAAATGATAAACGATATAAGGTATGTGCCATCTTCGATGTCTTTTATGGTATTCCGTGTTCTGTTCATCTGCTTTCTCTTCGCGTGGGGATCTTTGAGCATGTCGCAGGTGTGTTTTCCGTTGTTTTCAATACTATCGGTGTGGCATTTCGAATTTTCAGCATTGTATTGTCCTTTCTTTTATTAGTGTCTTTAATGTTGTGAATTATCCTATGGGAGAGAGTTCTTTATACGAATCGGCTTGTGTCGCACTATAGGATAAATGGTTCTATTGCGTCGTATTTGACTCTAAGAAAATGGTCGTGATATTACCTACAGACAGGTGTGCACATGTGGCATTAATATCTATGGTCATTTTTTGTTAAATTGCGTAGTGATATTTTCGTATTGTCATTTCAGTTTCGTTGATTCGCCGTTTGGAGTTTTATCGTGAGTGTAGTGTTTTCAACTATTTTTGTTTTGCATGCGGTTGTTGTTAAAGTGGAAAGGGTTGTTGTATCACTTTTTTCAGTGTTGTATTTGACTATAAGGAGTTAAACGCGATGTTATTTACAAACGGCTAACCTTGGCAGAATTAATATATATGTTTTGTTCTTTGTCAAATTGCATGGTGATATTTTTCTTAATGTCCATGATTTATCTAGTCGACGATTGTATTTGTGTGTGTTTCTTTGGTGGGAATTGGATGATACATGATAAACGGTTTCTGTCATCTTCGATGTCATTTGTCGTATTCCTTGTTCAGTTCCTCTTCTTTGTCTCCGTATGGGGCTCTTTCAGCAGGTCGTGCGTGTATTGTCCGTTGTTTTCAATTCTATCGGTGTGGCATTTCGTACTTTTAGCGTTGTATTGTCCTTTCTGTTGTTAAGTGTCTTTTATGTCATAATTTTTCCTATGGGAGTCGGCTAGTGTTGCAATGTAGGGTAAATGGTTCTATTGCGTCGTATTTGACTCTAAGGAGATGAGCGTGATATTAGCTATAGACGGGTGTCCACATGTTAATTTAATATCTATGGTTGTTTTTTTGGTAAATTGCATGGTGATATTTTTTGCATTGTTGTTCAGTTTCGTTGATTTTCCATTTGGAGTTTTGTTGGGAATGTAGTATTTTTGACTATTTTTGTTTTGCACGCGGTTGTTGTTGAATTCAAAAGCATTGTCGTGTCACTTTTTGCCGCGTTGTATATTATTTTAAGGAGTTGAACGCGATATTATATCCAAACGGATGACCCTAGGTGGAATTAATATATATGGGTCTTTTTTCGACAAATAGCATGGTGATATATTTTCTTATTGTAGTTTCGGTTTTGTGAGTTATCATGTGGACGTCGGTATTTGTGTGTGTTTCTTTGGTGGGAATTGGATGATACATGATAAACGGTTTCTGCCATCTTTGATGTCTTTTATGGTATTCCTTGTTCTTTTCCTCTATTGTATTTCAACGTGGGGCTCCTTGTGTAGGTTGCGATGTGTGTTATCTGTTGTTGTATATGTTACTGGTGTGGCGTTTGGTATTTCCTTGTAGTGTATTCCTTTTTTTTTTTCATGGTATGGCGTTTGAATGGAGTGTCGTCTATTAGTCTGCTAGTATCGCGGTGTAATAGGATTTGTAGGTTTCATATCCGGCGTTTGTGTTGCTTCTTGGCGTTGTTTATTGCAGAAGAATCGGCGGTTGGTGTTTTGTTGGGAATGTAGTGTTTTGACTATTGTTGTGTTGTGCACGATTGTTGTTGAGGCAAAATGTTTTGTTCGTATCGCTTATTGTTGCGTTGTATTTGTTGGTATGGTGTTTAACCTCTTCTAATTTTCATAGACGTGTTCTGTTATGGAAGGTTGACTATCTTTTTTATCTCGTTTTGTGGTAAGATGTGTGAGGTTTGGCGTTATTTTGTGTGTGTTTGCACATGCGTTTGGGATGGATTGAATATTTTTACGCGTTGTTCACTGCATCTGCGTGGGCATTTGGGGTTGTATTGGCAATGTATGGTTTAACCTGTTGTGGTGGTGAGCGGATATGTCATCGACGCAGAAGCATTGTCTCTATTGTTATTTGCTGCCTCAATTTTAAGTTGTGCACTAGGGAGAAATTGCCCAATTTTTTTCATTGGGATTGGTACCATTGCCTCACGTCATGTGCATCCGGTTCGTATTTGCTTAGATAATTTTTGGTTTGTCGTGCCACATGGTCTAATATGGTATCTCTATTGTTTTTGCGAATATGTCATTTATGCAATGTGGTTACGAATGATATCACGTGGACCGTTGGTTTATTAAAGAAGCTCGTACATATATTAGTGTTTTGTAAGAGGTGTCACCGTTTGTGAGTTTGAATGTTAATTGTCCAGGCTACCTATGTTGCTACTTTGAGGTAAACTTACTTTAAATGTGACGTCATTGTGGCTGATGAATTTCTATGTGGTACTTGTATGTGTTCGTATTTTTATGTTTGGTTGATTTGTTTGGAAGTGACATGTTATTTTATGATGATGTAATATGTTGTTTTGCGATACTGTTTGTACTATTTTACATATTGAGTTTTTATAGTATTTCCGTTTCTCTTTTTTTCCCGTTGGGATGGAAAGCGTCTTTCATTGTTTTATTGGTTTATTTTATATGATCGGTATTAACATAGTATGTCACATGCAACATCTCTTTACGACATGTAGTTTTTTTTATATAAATGGGACTATGACATTATCATGTGAAATATGTCACATTGTTTTGATTTATAGCTTGCACGTGTCCATTTCCTTCCTTTTCTCTATTTGTATTGATTTGTATTTATTTTTTTCCATGTGAGTGGCCGATTCTCCTTGTTTTACAATGCCTACAATCGACATGTATGTTCTCGTTGTTTGTTGTGTCTTTCTGATCTATGTTTTTTATATTTTACTATTTTATTAGGTATACATACATAATTCTTGTTATTGTGTGATGATGTTTTATGTTTTTTTTTTATTTTCTTTATTATTTGTGATTGCTAGTGATTTAGTTGTGGATTAATGTGATTAGGTAATATTGTTGTGTTTTTTGGAAATCTTGTTTCTTTTCATTTTTTCGTTCTATGTGTGTTTAGTTACTGTAAGTTGTGCATTTTTTGTTGAAACGTGCTTTGTTCGACTTTTTGTATATCACATACTAGAATATAAGGGATGTTTATTAAAAGGGTCACATTTCGTGATTTGTCTTCTAATTCAAATAGTCATGTGGTCCGTGTTGTGGTGGTACATAAATTTGATCCTGCTTAGAATATCAGCAAGTTTGTGTTTCAATGTATCGTTTCGAAAGATGAAAGGGTTGGTTTTGTGTATTATTGCTTAGTTGTATTCACGGTGAATGTGTGATGTCATTTATTGACAGTTAAGTGTGATATAGAAATAGAAGGTTTGTTGTTCTATGTAGGGTAGGAAGGAGTGAATGATTATGTTTAACGATGGCATTCGTATTTATAGTTCTATTTTCGAGGAAGATGGAATTTACGACTTTTGCAATGTCTCGGTTATAGATCGAGGTGGTCAATATCCTTATTGTCAGAATAGGCTTTCGTAGGTTACCGATTTGTCTTTGGTTGTACATGTAAGCGATGCTCATTTGCTGGATGTATTTATGCCTAAATATTTCAATATCAGGGATGCATCTTCCCTTACTTGAGAGGAGCACATTTGGTATTTATTTTTATTACTTTTATTGTGTAGGTTATGATTGGTTATGGATATTTTTGGTAGAACGCACTTGTGATCAATGTGCTATTTGAAATATATTTTCTAGATATTGTTGTTGTGATTGTTAGGATCAATTGTCGAAGCTTCATGAAACCGATGACATGTATTTGTTTGTCGTTCTGTTAGCTTTTTCTCTATTTATATGGATTTGTATTTATCGATTTCTTGATGAGGTAATTTTTTGCAACATATATATTCAGGTGTGATAATGTTATTCCCACTGTGCCCCATGACATGAAAAAACCTGGCCTTTTTTCTACGAAAAATGGTATTGTTGCTTTTCATGGACTTAGAAGGAACACTTATTGGGGTATTGTTGTTCAACTTATAGGTTCTACATGCAAATTCGTCATTTACGTGTATGAATTATTGTATTTGAAGGAGAGTATTCTTTCACTGGTGGATACGAATGTCGTACGTGCTATTCACCTAGTGGTCATCATACGATGTGTTTGAAACAATGGTAAATACTCTTGTTATTAGTTCTATTTTTATTAAGTTTGGGCTTGGTTTTTTGGATGTAATGTATGTGTATTTGATGTTTAGGTTGGGTACAAACATTGAGGTTGTTTCCTCTTGGCAAAGTGTAGTAGTTAGGGATGAACATGTCAGTTCTTCTTTGGAAACTTATACGACCGGATGGGTCATCGACTTAAAGGTACATTAAACTTTTCTATATTTTTCATGGATCGTATTTATAATACGTTTGTTTATAATGTTTTTAATGTTGTGATAGGAAAGAAAGATTGATGTGTGCGGTATGGTTAAAATTAATTAATGCATAAATAAGCGACTACAAGGATCTTAGTGTGAGGATTGTTATTAGATGTGGTCATTGTGGCAAGGGATATGACGGTGTATTGGGTGACGATTATTTTTATCGATATGTAAAAGAGAGGTTTATGTTTGTAGATTACATGTGTTCTTCTTATTAAATCAATTGATTTTTTGTGTTTTGTACTATGTCAATTGTACTAATTTTTTCTCCTTTTTCATTATAGGTTTGATTTTGACTTTGTTGCTTTTGATAATAGTGGTGACATTTCATTAATTGCACATTCACTGATGGAAGAGTACATTATTGGTACTCAAGCTTATAATTATCACATGAAAATGTTGGAAGTGAGTTGTCTAAGTAAAAGTGTGAAGAAATATATTTTTATGTGCATGGGCAGAAAATGGTATGCTCATGTTGCTTGATAATTGTAGTTTTTTTCTTGGCGTAGGAGCTTAATTCTTTTCCTACATGATTGAGGGCGTCTCTCCGTACGAAGACCCTTTCTTTTGCATTATATGATATTCCTTTGTTCCTCGTTTAAGGTGTTGTGAAGTGGGGCTTGGGGTGTGTAGATATGAACAAAGTCAATATTTTTTTTGGTGTCGTGTTAGGCCCCTGTCTGTGATGACGAGGAGTCTGCGAATCCCATTTGTGCGTATGCGGGCATGTGGTGGATTTTTTGGAGGGTCCCTTGGCTTTTCTCTTTTTTTTTTGTGGGCTCGAGTCTTGTAATATCTTGCAAACTTCTGTTTTCAGTTTTAATAGTTTGTTCTACACCACCAATTATCTATGCATTATTTTGTGTCACCTTCTCTGCGTGCTTTCTTGTGTGATGTTGTAATGTGCAACATTTTGATATCAACGAAGTACTTTTGGTGGTTGTTCTATGGTAATTTATTTATGATTTTATGTGGGTCGTATTATTGTCTGTTTGAAGGTAACATGCATGTGTTGTTGTCGACGTGTATTCGTGTTATTAACATGCATGCCAAGATTCAATAGGGTAAAAGGTGGTAGAGGCGTATTGTTCTCACCGTCACATTGCGCCCAACATCGCACATGTGTACCAGGTTGGAGATAAACCGATACCCTTTTTTCCTTGTAATAACAATATTACTATGATATGGGTTTTGTAGAAAAGAACTAATGCAGAACAAAAAACAACCACGTGTATAGCAAGCATCACATGCAAAAATGAATCGATTACTTGGAGTTGTCACATGCAATCATATGTTTGTGTTACATAGTAAATAAACAAACAGTTATTATTGTTCAATTTATTAAAGGGAGTAAGAGGGTCTAGTAGATGTGTTGAAACACCCCCAAACCAGGGGTGTCATAGTGTCGTGGATTCCACCCGAACCCGCCAGGCAAAGAAGAACAAATGAAATAATAACGACAATGGAAATGACTTAAGACTAGAACCCATTACAATTAATGGTGATCATGAAATGAATGTATAACATAAGGTCAACTATAATCAACAATAATGTTAGAGTACGAGGCGAAATACAAAAGGAAACTCCAAAGCTAAACTAGCACCACTATTGAGCACCTCCAACACCTTCATGTAGCTTTTCAAATAATGCAGAGGTAAAACATGTAACCGAAAGAAGATGATCGAAACCAAACAGAAAACCCAAAGTAACCTGGGTTAGTAATTGGGATCTTAGCAAAGAACCCGCAAACGAATCACAAATCAAGAAACTAAACAGATAAATTACAAATATAGTTCAACCAAAGTTTAAACTCAATCAACATAGCAAGTTTACTAAGATAATCAAACAAACACAACGAAATCACAACTTAATAACGATACACAAAATAACACACACACACAACACAACACACCAACCACACAACACACAACACATAACATTGACTGGCCGACCACAACAACACCACACATACAAGCAACCTATGTTTTGCCAGACATAAAACCACAATCCTAATACATTGTGTGCCACAAATATGACACATTCACACACCGCAACTAAAACATAGAGGACGAAAAAATAGAAATTTAAGATAGAATCCATAAATGCAATCGTCATGTAGGTCAAACCAAGACAATCAACTAGATAACTCTTGGGAGACTTACCTTGAAACCAAACAATAAAACTCATCGATCGGATACCGTCATTCAAAACCCGACAATGTTTGGATGATGTACGCATTATTAAGATCGAACGGACAATAGTCATAATTGATGATTAATCAATTGAATACTGATCAGCGCTACTTTGTAGGGTTTAACTAGGAGTTGTTACCGGTGTTTTGGGTACCATTTGGAGATGTTTAGAGCGTTATTGTGGAGATTTGAGTTGAGGAGTAAAAGTGCGGATATGGTGGTTTGGAGAAGCTTAAACGAAGACATTAAGAAGACGAGAAGAGAACCACTTGAGAAGACCGAGGAGAGGACGAATTCAGAAGAAAAGAGAAGCGGCAGAGAAGAATCCGCGACCGCGGGCGAGCAGGAGGCTTGATCGTGGTTAATTCGAGAGCAAGGAGCCAGAAACGGTATTTTCCGCGACCGCGGAACTCCATCCGCGATCGCGGAAATGGGCATCAGCGAAGCGGAGCGGCAGATTTCGTCTGAAGTCACTTTATGTTATTTTCCCTTTCTTTTATTTTCTTTATTCCGATTTCATTAGTTTATTTCCTTTTTAGATTAGGTTTATTATCTTTTTACTTTAGGTTTGGTTTCTAGGTTATTTAACCTAGTTCCATAGAAGCTTTTCAAGTATTCATTCATCGTTGTTTCCATTCAGCATTCTTTCCCTTTGAGTTTATTGTTTCAAGACTATGAAGAACTAAGCACCTTTGCTTAGTCCGATAATTGAAGCCCTCATTTGATTCATGATTGTGAGGTTATAACTCTATTTCCTATTCCTTTGGATTATATCTTTTCTCTTGAGCATATTCCTATTGATTCTTATTGATTTGACTAGCTTGATCACCTAGTTGATATTAGTAATTGTCTATTGCTAGGGTTTGGATATTTCGGGTTGAGATTCCTTATCTTTTGTAGCATCCATGATATTCTAGGATTGGTAGGACTAGTTTATTGTGAAGAGAATTGATTACATGTCGAGTACTGACGGGTTGTTAAATATTGCATGTATCTTGGTTAATTCCTATGTTCTATGCTACTGTTGTTCTAAATCTTGATGGTTTCTTGTGCGTTCAATAGTAAGGGTTGTCTGGACTGGTAGGACTGGTGACTATTTTAGAATAGGGACAAGAATAATCAAAGGAAGGAACAGAGATAACCTTGGACCAATCAATCGAATGAATGGTGGATATTTGTTTGGCTAAGTGTTTTTCCCAATTTGATTACAAACCTTTGCTTTTGTTTCCCTTGTTTACTTGTTTTACAACCAATCAATCAAAACCCCCCTTTGTTACTATTGCATGCAAACTGACATAAAGAAAGACAACTCCTCCCTATGGGATTCGACCCTTGCTTGCCTATTCTACTAGTTTAGGTTGTTAAGGATTTTACTTTGTTTAGGTGTCACGATAACGCCTATCAAATTGGCGCCGTTGCCGGGGAGGCAAGTTTTGATTCTTTGTTTGTGTGTGTTTGTGTGCCAATTTTTGTGTGGACCTATCTTACGGTCCACACCCGTGCTACTGATTTTTTTTTTTTTTTGATTTTGATACAGAGATGGGGAGATTTCCGCAATTCTGGCAGGAACCGCTATATGACCCATACTCCTGCGCATACACTCCAGGGTGGAGAGATCACCCCAATCCGAGTTATGAGAACCATCAATACCCACTATATGGTCATGAATACCTGGAGTTCTACCCGGGGCCATAGCTGTTCTATCAGCAAGGTACTCCACAACAATACTATCCAGCTTACGAGCATAGCCCACCGGTGTCCAATCCCTGTTCCTCCATGTCTACTGAGGATATGCTTCGATCTCTCACCCAACGTCAACAAGAGACGAAGTCCATGATCCAGAACTTGGAAAAGCAGATTGAGCGAATGGTGCAAGCAATGAGCAGCATGGAGGCCAGGGCATCGGAGAAACTACTACCTCACCCCGTAGTGCACTAGGGAGAGGATGTCCTTTCAATGACCCTCCGAAGCCATGATCAGCTGCATGTCGGCCCCTTAGCTGAAAGGGAAGAACAAATTAGTGAGGCGGGTGCAGAATACAGCGAGATGTCTGCAGAGGAGAACCCGAGACTGCGGGAGGTGTACCTCGACTGCGGGTTACTCACTGAAGAGTTGGGCATTCCAGACGATATTCGCGACCGCGATGTGCCCTCTGAAGAAGATTATTTTTTGGAACTGGAAGAATTCAGCGACCACGAAGAAGAAGGCCGCGACCACGGGGTTCTTGCAGAGAAAGAAGACGAAATCCGCGAATTTCCGCGATCGCGGACGGATTTTCGCGATCGTGGAAAAGTCGCTACTGAAGGGGAGATGCTCGATGATTTTTCGCGACCGCGGACGCATATCCGCGATCGCAGAACAGCCCCTGGTACCCAAGACCCTCTCGAAGCTGCCTTCGACGCATATGTGCGCCCCAATTTTCCTCCGCTCAGTTCATTGAAGCCTCCCGCACCCTTTCCCGAGGCTCTGAAGGACACCAGAAAGGTGGAGAACGACAAGGATTTATTTGAAACCTTCAGTAACTGCGAGGCAAACGTTCCTTTGTTCAAACTGGCAAACAACATCCCTCGCTGCAAGGACTTTTTAAAGGCGCTGCGCAAGATCAAGAAGAAGCCGAAGGGGAAGCACAAGAAGGAAACATGGAATCAAAAGGCAGATTTCTATACGCTGGATACGGGGCAGGACACGCATGCCGCCCATGAGATGTTGGGTAGGCCATTTATGAAGATGGCAAGTGCACTCATTGATGTGAACATCGGTCTACCCACCATGAAGTGTAGGAGAATAGGGGTAAAGCTCAACATAGAGAATACAAAGAGACATCCCCCTGATCTTGACCCTAGGAGTTCAGTTGCTGTGAGCAACCCGAGTTGAGTGAGAGAGTAGTAGGTCGAGCCACGACAATAACTAAGGCGTTGTCCGGGAGGCAACCCAAGGTATGTATTTCTTTTCTTGTCTTTCCATGTCTTTAATTGTCTTTGTGTTAGTTTGTTTTTGTTTTTGCATTTAGACTAACCTGTAGGAAGGAGGCCCGAAGCCAAATCAAAGACGGTGAACCACGCACCAGCAACATTTTCCGCGGTCGCGGATAACCCACAGTAAGGCCTCCCTTTCCCTACTTAAAAAAAAATGAAAAAAATAAGTTTTACCAAAGGCTAGCTGTCCGAGTTTCCCATGGAGTGATGGTGCGCATCATGTTGCCAAAGAGGAGACATTCGCCCCATATATTTATTTGGCAACGATGATGACCCGACATTCAACAGCTAAATAGGAGGAACACTAGAGCCCACACCACGATTACATCTGGGCTCCACCATGTGTTCGTTGAACGCCGTGCAATCCCGATTCCTTGATATTCCACTACACCCTATAGTGGATCTATTTGGTTGCATGGTGGAGATTATTGGAAGACGAACCCGCCGCAACACCAGAGACATGAGCTTTTATTGATTTACCGCCAACAACAACTTTCCGTGTCCGAGCCAACTCAACGACGGTTGTGAATACCTTTCCGCTTTTCCCTGTGCTTCAATCTTTTTCTTGTCTTTCATTACATTGAGGACAATGCAATGTTTAAGCATGGGGGAGTGTTCTATACTTGCTAGTCATTGAGGGAAAACAAAAAATGAAGAAAAAGAAAAAGCCACAAATTTGAAAAAAAGGCAAAAATAAAAATCATGGGATAAGTCGAAAATCCGAAAGGGCGGCTTAGACAATAAGCAGGTGGCTTGGACCAGCATTAGGATGGGGTAATAATTGGTCAAAGAGTGATGTGAGTTTATGTGAGCCCATCTATTGAAAATGAAATGAGTGGCTTGGTGAAAACCCGAAAGGGCGCCTTGGCAAAATGAGTGAAAAGAAGAAGAGTGATTATTAGGATTCCTCATTTTTCCTGGAGTGGTGACATAAGAAGAGGTGATATAAGGAGGATTCGGGTAGGTCACTCTGGGAGGTATAAGAAGATAGATGGAGGCTAGGATTAGATGTTTTTCACTCTATGGTGTTTGGTAAAGCTTGGGGGAAGTACTCCACTTTCCTTTTAAGCTTGGTTGGTGTTATGTGTTGTGTTGTGTTGAGCTTATTGTATTGGTGCCTTGGAGATTCATGTTAGGTGCAATTCTTAGTGGAGATGGTTTCTCTATGCTTCCTGAGACCTTGGGGATTTGATTGGAGGAGTAGGTTTCTTTTAGCTTACTCGAGGACGAGCAAGGTTTAAGCATGGGGGAGTTTGATCATCGCTACTTTGTAGGGTTTAACTAGGAGTTGTTACCGGTGTTTTGGGTACCATTTGGAGATGTTTAGAGCGTTATTGTGGAGATTGGAGTTGAGGAGTAGAAGTGCGGATATGGTGGTTTAGAGAAGCTTAAACGATGACATTAAGAAGACGAGAAGAGAACCACTTGAGAAGACCGAGGAGAGGACGAATTTAGAAGAGAAGAGAAGCGACAGAGAAGAATCCGCGACCGCGGGCGAGCAGGAAGCTTGATCGCGGTTAATTCGAGAGCAAGGAGCCAGAAACGGTATTTTCCGCGACCGCGGAACTCCCTCCGCGATCGCGGAAATGGGCATCAGCGAAGCGGAGCGGCAGATTTCGTCCGAAGTCACTTTATGTTATTTTCCCTTTCTTTTATTTTCTTTATTCCGATTTCATTAGTTTATTTCCTTTTTAGATTAGGTTTATTATCTTTTTACTTTAGGTTTGGTTTCTAGGTTATTTAACCTAGTTCCATAGCAGCTTTTCAAGTATTCATTCATCGTTGTTTCCATTCAACATTCTTTCCCTTTGAGTTTTATTGTTTCAAGACTATGAAGAACTAAGCACCTTTGCTTAGTCCGACAATTGAAGCCTTCATTTGATTCATTATTGTGAGGTTATAACTCTATTTCCTATTCTTTTGGATTATATCTTTTCTCTTCAGCATATTCCTATTGATTCTTATTGATTTGACTAGCTTGATCACCTAGTTGATATTAGTAATTATCTATTGCTAGGGTTTGGATATTTCGGGTTGAGATTCCTTATCTTTTGTAGCATCCATGATATTCTAAGACTGGTAGGACTAGTTTATTGTGAAGAGAATTGATTACATGTCGAGTATTGACGGGTTGTTAAGTATTGCATGTATCCTGGTTAATTCCTATGCTCTATGCTACTGTTGTTCTAAATCTTGATGGTTTCTTGTGCGTTCAATAGTAAGGGTTGTCTGGACTGGTAGGACTGGTGACTATTTCAGAATAGGGACAGGAATAATCAAAGGAAGGAACAAAGGTAACCTAGGACCAATCAATTGAATGAATGGTGGATATTTGTTTGGCTAAGTGTTTTTCCCAATTTTATTACAAACCTTTGCTTTTGTTTCCCTTGTTTACTTGTTTTACAACCAATCAATCAAAACCCCCATTTGTTACTATTGCATGCAAACTGACATAAAGAAAGACAACTCCTCCCTGTGGGATTCGACCCTTGCTTGCCTATTCTACTAGTTTAGGTTGTTAAGGATTTTACTTTGTTTAGGTGTCATGATAACGCCTATCAATGTAATTAACTTTGACAAGTAGAGAAGAAGGAGAATACGACAAAAGTATGATGGTAGATATATATATACCTAACCGTAAGTAGCTAGGTTAAGAGAATAATTAGGTTAGTCCCAAAACACCAACTAAACATAAAAAAATATTAGAAAGCAAAGTAATAGTATTACCATAAGCAATATCCATTGATTTTCTATAAATGTTAAATGCCGAATCTTAAAAATATAGTTGCCCGACATTGCATACATGAAGTATAACCCAAAGTGTTGTACTAAACTCAAATATTAATTAATAATCTCCAAGAGTAAATAGCTTGACATTATTTTCGTTTATAATATTACTCCCTTCCATAAACTCCATAATTCCAAGTACGTCATTTAATTAGAAATAAGTCACTTATTCTTCGAAATAGATATAATCATCTCATGTAAAAACAAGGTTACCAATATCTATAAGAATGTTTAGCTCGATTCTATAAAAATATCTAATGCAACCCAAGATCAAGCGTACTATCGCTAGTGATACAAGCAATAAATGGAGAAGAATGTAATCCAATTTTCAATACAAATCAAACAAAGAAAATTTAAACCGAAAAATGGGGATATTACATATTCCCTTTCTTAAATATAGTTTCGTCCTCGAAACTAGAAAGCAAGCAACTGAAAACAACAAAACCGAAAAGACCACTCATTTTAGGAAGATGTCCGTAAGATATCCAAATAAGCCTCTATGCATATGCTCAAAATATTGCATAATTAATACAATGCTCTATCTATTTACGACGTAACAATCATCCAGCATAATTCATACCAATTAGTTAACTACGATCATCGAAATTAACTCAATAATCTTAAACCAATCACATATCAATAACGACTAAAATAACATAACTCACAAGTCTCAAACCAATCTCATAACAACAACCGTCCAACATAATTCGAAGTCTCAAACCTATCATTTGGCACCTTTCGGCCTCAATTCAAGGCCAATAATAGTCAGCGCGCAGCTCTACACGTTGCCCATTATCAAACCATCAACTTCTAACTCTAGTTGAATCTCTACTAGAGCACCTGCCAAGCTATTTTTTATAATATCGAGAAGGAGTCCATCCTAGCCACATGGTTATACACGAGGGTCACTTCCTCAAAACTTACCCCATGCCCTTTACCATATCGGTGGAAACCAATGCAATCAATCATTCAAGCATTTCTAAAGATCACTAAATAATTAGGGAGTACTATGTCCCAAAGTACGACCCTACATATGTGCCTGCAAATATAGCACATATAGGAATTGAACAACTAATAAAGAAGTAATTTACTATGCACCAATTACATGGAAGACGTTGGGGGCTCGACGACTCCTTGCTTTATTCCCGTTCCAAATGTCAATCCAAGACGTACCCAAATCACACACAATGAATAAATCATATTAGATAATTTATTCAATATCATAATTTAAAGGATACAATGTCTCGGTTTCTAATAGATTTTATTTTACTCATAAATAAATCAATTTCATGACTTTTCGATTAAATGATTATTTATACGATTAAAAATTAATTAGTCGTATATTCTAAATATATCATAAATAAATTAATAAAGTAATTCATTTATAAAGCTAAAATTTCCTAATTTAAAGTTTTACCTAAATAAATAGTTATAATTTACTCATTCATAATATAAGATAATATTATAAAAACAAATTTTCAATTTTATTTTCCATTAAATCAAATTAATCCTAAAATATTTTTCACTAATCTAGATTAATTAAATTAACCAAGACTAAGCCAAAAATAAATTAAAACAAACCCAAAATCGCAAATTGGGATTAAACCTGAACTCGCCCGATGCTCTTCTTGACACTTCGGCGGAAAACCGTGAAATTGGGCGGCGGCGGTGGATCTGTGGTGTCGGAAAGATGGGTCTTTTGAAGTAGACAAATAGACAAGGCTAGTGGTGAAAGAAATTGCAAGAACGAAACTCAAACAAGGTCGAATTTGGGGAAGAAAAGTTGGTTTCGGGATTTAGGGTTCATGAGATCGGATGGCAAAAGTGGATGAATTGGGGCAACGATTGAAGGGGCTTTTATAGGAATTTTGAAGCTTAGGATTCCCTCAACATGAACCTATGGTTAATGCCCTCCAATTGAAGATGATTTGATCCAATTTGGCATCACATTGAATCGGTCTCATGGACGACACGTTAGCTTTGGGGATAAAATTCCGTCAACATTTATGGCCTTTGAATCCAATTAATTGGTGAATTAGATGCGGGATAAGGTCGAATTACCGCCATGAAAGGGAGATCCAAGCTTGCGTTTTAATGGAGGAGAGGGCTGGGAAGAAGACAACTCCATTTTGACTATTTACATACGCCCCCCTTATTTGGCCTATTTGCACATTTTTGCCACAATTTAAGAAATTTGCGGCAAAAATGTCCTTATTTTAAATTTTAAAAATTACAAAACTTAACCAAATTTATTTATTTTAATATTTTAAGTTTATAATATTATTTTAACCCAAAAGTAAAGTATAGAAAATTTTACTTAGGTTAAGATAAGCTTATGTTTCTATTCTTATGAATTTGACCATACTTAAATTCTTAACAAAAATTTGTTAGACTTGATTTAAATATTCTAGGTCAAATTTGATTAGTTATATCTAGATGATAATTAATATAAAGTTAATCATAATTTAAATCATTCTTAGCTTACAGAAATAACATACTTAGGACAATTATTACTTTTATCTCTTCTTGGATAACATAATAATTCTATAACCTTTATAGTTATTTAAAGTTCTAAAATTACATTCTTTGTTGTACTTATTTATTTATTTTAACACCGTATTATTATTACTCATATGATACTTTGTACCAAAAATTATCATAACCCAACCTTTGAACCTAAATTCATGAAAGTTTAAATTATTCCTCTAAAAGAAATACAATAAATTTCAAAACTTTTACTTTTATCACTTTAGTACTATTTTACCCTTCTATTATAAGTGGGATACTACAATACTAATTAGACCTGTCAAAAATCGACCCAACCCGAAAACTCGACCCGACCCGAAAGGACTCGAACCCGAACCCGACCTGAACGTCACTGGGTCAAGAATGACCCGAAGGACCCGAACCCAAACCCGACCCGACCCGACTCGACTCGAACGCAAATCTGAGCTCGCGGGTCCGCTTTATTTTGTATATTTTATTTTATTTATATTATATATTTTAATATACTTTATTAAATAATAATATAATATTAATTATATTATTATAATTTTTTTTATTAAAGTTAAAAATCATAATAATAATCATAAAAAAAGGGCATGTTCGACCCGTTGGGTCAACCCGACCCGCCCGACCCGAAAATTTTATCAACCCGATCGACCCGAACCCGATTTGACCCGAACCCGACATGACCCGAACCCGACCCGCCCGACCCAGTTGACAGGTCTAATACTAATCCCTTAAAAATAGTTTTGACCCCGAAACTTGTAACACCCCCAAATACATATCCTTGAAAGGTATTACCGCCAGTGACCTCAGATTTCACATCCGAAGCCACCCCAGGCTTAACCCGTTTATATAAATCATAAAACGACAGTTATAATACAAAATATCATAAGTTTTGATTAAAATCAATGTCTCGGCATTACATCCATAATCCGAAATACAACTGAAATACAGAGTAGTCTTGACATAAAATATGTTTAACACATCGGAAGTCTTTAAAATAAAATAACACAAGGGTCTTGATCTAAACGATCACCCGCCAAGGAATCTCAACCTGGTAAAACTCTTCAAAATTCCAACTGCCTTCGTTGTCGTTTCTAGCCTTCATTGGAACTGCAGTTTATCTGATGTGCCATATGAGACGGATGACACCAGCCAACCATGCAAGGGAATATAACTGGTTGGTTAGTCTAATGAAAGACTATGCAAGGGTAAAACAGAAAGGTTCTAAGTAGTCGTATTAGGTTAGACTCATCGCTTCTCGAATAAAAGTCGATGACGATAGTCAACCACCATACTCCTACTGAAATATACGAAAAGGCATGATCAAGAGAAAGAACTCTGAAAGAATGAGTCTTAAGGAAACATATCAAGAGAAGACTCCAACGAATTGAGTCTTATCGGAAGTATGACAAGTGTTTGGGAACATTAAAGTTTCACGCAAACGTTTAAAAGCGACTTGACTATTTGGGTCCACGACCAACCTCACCGCATAATGCGAATTCAGATTCGGAAGGTGATCTTACTCTAATCGAAGCCCAGACGAGTTTCCACGTTGTACTTCTCGCCCAAGGTTCATTAATTATGTGCACTAAAGCACTTATCTTATTTAATTCCAAAACGTACATTTACGTTATAAGCTTTTAAGATCTCTTCACGAGAGATATCGGATCTCCTCACAAGAGATATCAAACATCCCAGGGAATACATCCCAAATGGCGGCACCAGCTGTGTGCACGTACCCTGAGTAAGGGTAAGGTCATGACCGAAGATACTAGGGAAAATCATCCTAGCACCATTATCAAGAAACCACTAAACCTCGCAAGGTACATAGTGTTCCTACGAATACTCGTTCTAACTAAACAGTTAAAACATAAGAGCAATAATTCACATCAAAGCCATCGAGGCCAATAACAGATATAATAGCGTTGTTTCTAGCAGTATATACAACCTATTATAATATCTGTATTTCAATCATATATATATATATATATAATAGCGTTGTTCTAGCAATATACAACCCATTATAATATCTCTTTTAAAATCACATACAGTTATCAAAACTGTTCCCAGACGAAAACAACAATTCATCCCAAATTAATAAACAATTAAACAATTTATAATAAATATAAATATGGAATGATAAGCAAGAGTGAACCGCCACTTGCCTTAGATTAGACGAAGCTCAACGAAGCTTGAGACGACGGGTTTCCGGGTCCGAAACGAGGAAGAACTCAGATTATGATTTCCTACGGAACGACCCATAACAAAACCCTAAGTTAGATTCGACAATAAAAGTACGAATATAAAGAAAAACGAACAAAATCGAAGGAACGAAAGTCCCAAACGAGATCACAAGCCCAAGCCACAACCACACACGCCCAGGCCCACCGCGGGTGCGGCGAGGCTACAGAGGCGAGACGCTGACAGCGAAAACTCACCGGGGAAGACGATGGGGCTCGACTTGGGTTGGTTTCGACTTCCAAACTCCTTGTGTCACTAACCACCACCTTGAGGGCACCTCCTTCTCCTATGGCAACTCCGGCGACGACCTTGAAGAACTCCGGCGACGCTTGCAACTCCGGCGATAATGGCAGTGAAAGAAAGAGAGATTTGAGGGAGAGAGAGAGTGGAATGGCCTCTCCTCTTAGCCCCCTCCTTTTATAGGCCATCAAGGAGCCAGAAGGAGTCCAGCTGGCCCCCTCTCCCACCGCCTCACCGGGGACAAGATCGGCAAGCAGCTCAGACGAGTTCGGCGGAGCAGAGAAGCCATCATCATGGCGCGGGTGCGGTGGGTCTCACCGCGGGGTACGGTGGCTACCAGTTCCAGACCGCGGGGTGCGGTGGGTATGACCGCGGGTGCGGTCAAGGCCAATTTTGTGCCTTTTGCCCATTCTTTGACCAGGAAGCCACATTTGACTGGGAAGAATTATGGTATGGGTTTTAACCCCGGGTTAAATATATTCGTACCCGAACAATTATTCTAAACCCCAAAAAATATGTCGAATGTGATTTATTCCACTCAAGGAATTATTACGGAGATCAAGTATTTAACAGAAAGTCTGAACTTCTCTGAAAATAATTCGACTACAATACGAGTGTTTGGAAAACTTACCAAAATACTCTTTACTAAAATGAGGGGTATTAAATCACCTCCCCCTTACAAAAAGTTTCGACCCCGAAACTTGGCCGAATAAACCAAAGAAAAGCGAGGCGTTACAACACTACCCCCTTAAAAAGGTTTCGACCCCGAAACTAGGCCGAAAATAGCTCGGGAAAACGTCTAAGCATATCCGCCTCCGTTTCCCAGGTTTCCCAAGTAACTTCTTCAGTTCCTGACTTGGACCACAAAATCCGTACCAATGGAACCACCTTGTTCCGTAACTGCTTCTCACGACGTTCGAGAATACGCACCGGTATCTCTTTGTAGGTACCATTTGTCTGAATCTCGATGTCGTCATAACTCAGCACATGAGTCTCACCTGGCACGTACTTCCTCAACAAAGATACGTGGAACACGTTATGCACTGGATGTGCCGATGGCGGCAATGCCAAACGATACGCTAGAGACCCCACTCTATCAAGGATCTCAAACGATCCCACGTAGCGAGGGTTAAGCTTCCCATGCTTGAAAAATCTAAACACACCCTTTGATGGCGACACTTTGACAAACACTTTGTCACCAACCTCAAACTCAACATTTCTGCGATTCAGATCTGCATAAGACTTTTGTCGACTCTGAGCGGTCAACATCCTTTGTCTTATCAAAGCAATGTCTGAGGCAGTCCTTTCGACTAACTCCGGTCCGAGCAGAACCTTGTTGGCATTTTCATCCCAACAAATCGGAGATCTACACTTTCGACCGTATAAAGCCTCGAATGGAGCCATCTTAATGGTAGCATGCCAACTGTTGTTGTACGTGAACTCAATCAGACTCAGGCTATTCTCCCAGCTAGTCGGACGATCGAGTATACAAGCTCTTAGCATATCTTCCAAGGTCTGGATGGTCCTCTCAGACTGTCCATCCGTCTGAGGATGAAATGCAGTGCTGAATCTCAACTCGGTTCCCATGGCCTTATGTAGTTCTTTTCCAGAATCTTGACATGAATCGGCCATCACGATCCGATACAATGGTCTTTGGAGTACCATACAAATGGACAATCTCGTGTAAAAACACTTCAGATAGCTTCTGGGTTCCCCATGTTGACTTGATAGCCACGAAGTGAGCACTCTTCGTGAGCATGTCAATGATTACCCATATAGCATCCTTTTGACTTTGAGTCTTTGGTAGCCCTGTGACGAAATCCATAGCAATATCCTCCCATTTCCATTCTGGCACTGGGAGAGGTAGCAACTCACCACCAGGTCTATGGTGTTCTATCTTGACCTTTTGACAAGTCAAGCATTTTTCCACAAACTCTGCTACGTCCCACTTCATGTTGGGCCATCAGAACTTCTTTCTGAGGTCCTTGTACATCTTGCTAGAGCCTGGATGTACAGAATAAGCTGACGAATGGGCCTCTTTCATCACCAACTGGCGAAGACCATCAATGTCAGGTACACAAATCCGGTCCTGAAACCAGAGTGATCCATCTTCCTGAATCACGAAACCGGGAGCTTTCCCGTCCATCACTTCACTGCTTAGCTTCACAATGACTACCTCATCAACCTGCTTCTCCCTGATTTGATCTAGTAACTTGGCCTGAATCTCAAGCATACTCAGATATCCTCTACGCTGATTGTATAAGACTTCCATCTCGCACAACCCTTGGTTCAGCTTGGTCTGAGAAGTAAGTAAAGCCACTATCGTCTCGTGCGGCGTCTTCTAGCTCAATGATCAGTGCTATTTTGTAGCACATTTCTAGGGATTATTACCAGGTTTGAGGCGCCATTTGGTGGGATTTTATGCGCAATTGGAGATTATGGAGTTAGAGCGGAGAAGTGTGGTTTTGGTGGTCTGGAGGAGCTTATTGGAGACATTCAGAATAAGAGAAGTTGATCACTTGAGGAGACAAGCAAGATCCATGAAGAAACCACGTGAGAAGGCGGAGAAGTGAAGAGCCGCGACCAAACCGCGAGGAGCCGAAGGCCGCGTCAAGATTTACGAAGGAGATGAGCGACAGCGAAGAGGCCGCGACCGCGGACAATTTCGGGGATTTAATTGTGCAATTCGAGAGCAAACCGCGACCGCGGCCAAAAGGCCGCGACCGCGGCCATCAGCGGGAGTCAGCCCGACGCGCTCCGAACTTTGTTTTCTTTTTCCCTTTTTCTTTATTTTATTTGTTTTCGAATATTAGTTATTTCCTTGTAGGATAATGTTTGTGATCTTGGAGGTTTAGGTTAACATTATTTAACCTAACCTTCACAGCCTCCATTCAGTGTGCCTATTATTATTCCATTGATTATCGTATGTTTAGTATTCAGAGTTTTTCCCTTTCAACAATTATGTCTTTCAGTACTATGAGTAGCTAAGCACCCATTGCTTAGCCCAGCATGTGAAGCTTTTTCTATGATTTGATTGCGAGGTTAATTCTCTATTTCCTATTTCCTTTGGGTTTATATCTTTCTTCTTGCACTTATTCATATGGATTGTTATTGATTTGACTAGACTGATCACCTAGTTAGGTTTAGTAATTATCTATTGCTAGGGTTTGGAATTGACCGGTCGGTGATCCCTTATCTAGAGTAGCATCCATAATTATCTAGGACTGGTAGGACTAGATTATTATGAAAGAAGATTGATCGCATGTTAAATTATTGCGGGTTGTGATTATTTGACATGTATCCTGGTTTGATCCTATTCCCAATGCTATTATTGTTCTAAATCTTGATTGTTTCTTGTGCGTTCAATAATAAGAGTTGCTAGGACTGGTAGGACTAGTAACTATACAAGAATAGGGACAGGAATAAACAAAGGAAAGGAATAGAGAGAACCTAGGACCAATCTACCATAAGAAAAGTGGATCTTGCTTGGCTAAGTGTTTTTCCCACATTTGATTACACTCTTTGCTTATTTGCTTTGTTTACTTTCTTGATTACAAAACCAACCAAAAATTCCCCCCTCTTGTTACTATTGCATGCGAACAACACATAGATTAATCCCTTCCTCCCTGTGGATTCGATCCTTACTTGCCCTAACTACTTGTTTAGGTTTGTCTAGGTTTATTTTGATTTAGTGGTATACGACAATCGCTTGTCACTCAATGCATCGGCTACTACATTAGCCTTGCCCGGATGATACAGCAATTCGATGTCGTAGTCTTTGAGAAGCTCTAACCAGCGACGTTGTCTCATATTTAGCTCCTTCTGAGTGAATATATATTTGAGACTCTTGTGATCGGTGAAGATCTGACACCTTACACAATAGAGATAGTGCCTCCAAATCTTCAGTGCAAAAACAACGGCTGCTAGTTCCAGATCATGCGTCGGATAGTTTGCCTCATAAGTCTTCAATTGTCGGGATGCATATACAATAACCTTGCCTCTCTGCATCAGCACACATCCCAAACCACTCTTCAAAGCATCACTATAGACCACATAACCATCATTCCCTTCTGGTAGCGCTAACACTGGTACGGAGGTCAGACATTGCTTCAACTTCTGAAAACTGGCCTCGCACTTGTCATCCTAGACAAACTTCTTATGGACTTTGCGGAGCAGACCGGTCATAGGTAGAGCGATCTTAGAGAATCCCTCTACGAACCGTCTATAATAATCAGCGAGTCCTAGAAAACTGCACACCTCCTTCACATTCTGAGGCCGCTTCCAATTGGCTACTGCTTCAATCTTTTGGGGATCAACCATAACCCCATTCTCATTAATCACATGGCCTAAGAAAGCCACTTCCTTGATCCAAAAGTCACACTTAGACAACTTTACGTACAGCTGATTTTGTCTAAGGACTGACAAGGTAATCCGAAGATGTTCCTCATGAGCTTCCATGCTCGGGGAATAGATCAAAATGTCGTCGATGAAGACCACCACGAATTTATCCAAGAACTGGTGAAAACATCGATGCATGAGATCTATAAAGATTGCCGGAGCATTGGTAAGTCCAAATGGCATGACTACGAACTCGTAGTGACCATATCTCGTCCGGAATGCAGTCCTCGAAATATCCTCCTCACGAATCCTGAGCTGATGGTAACCAGACCTCAGATCGATTTTGGAAAAGACCTTTGCTCCCTGCAATTGATCCAACATATCATCAATCCTCGGCAACGGATACTTATTCTTGATCGTGACCTTATTCAACTCACGATAGTCGATACAAAGTCGAAACGATCCATCCTTCTTCTTGACGAACAAGACCGGAGCACCCCAAGGCGATGCACTCGGTCTTATATAACCCTTCTCAAGAAGATCTTTGTTGGGGTCGGAAAATCGACCATTCGTCCAATGGGCATCGACTGTTTGACGCAATCGGTCGGACGCATCAGACCCGTCAGACGTGAGCCATGCGACCGTCGCCTGATTCCTAAACGCAACGGACCAGCGAGATTTTCTCCTTTATTACTCCGAGATCTCAAACGGTTGTATGCATTATTTCAGCCATCAAGGAGGGAATCAACCATCTTTGAGAGAGGATCAAGGCTTATTAAGAGTAGATCAAGCGTAATTAATGCAGAATCAAGGAGAGATTAAGATCATTTAAGGAGAATTCAAGTGCCATTAAGAAGGAGATCAAATCCTATTCAAGGGAGATTAATGCGGGAGATTCCTTCTCCTTAGCTATATATACAAAGCTCCTTAGCTATTCTAAAGGGATCCAATCCCACCCAAAAAGCCTTGTAATACATCTACTTTTCTCCATTTCGCGTAATTGGAAGAACTTGTAAGCATCCTCATACGATCGGAAGCTCTCACGCTTCGAACAGTGTTCTTATCTATCTAATGAAGATAAGTCTTTCTTATCTCGATTTACATTATATTCTACTACATTTTATGCTATTTTACTCTTTAAGTTTCATATATTCAATCTTGTCATTATCGTCGCCTTGACTCAACAAACTAGTCGTCGTTACTATTTTTATTCGATTCTCATGTCTAACGTTTGATCGATATGGATTTTTGCTATTTTACCCCGTCTAAGGCGATTTAGGTTATCCGATCTTTTCTCCCCAAAACAATTTGGCGCCCACCGTGGGGCAGATAGTTAAAATCATTTGATTAATCTATTCATCATCTATACATCTAATTGATTCACAATCATTTATCTAATATACTATATTGCATAACGATCAGGTATGATTCAACGCCTCATCTATGGAGACAGTATGAACAGATCTAACGATCCAACCAGATCTAACGATCCAACCAGATCTAACGATCCAACCAGATCTAACAATCCAACCAGATCTAACGATCCGACCAGATCTAACGATCTGACCAGATCTAATGATCCGACCAGGTCTACACGACCAACTATAGGTCTACACGACCGACTATAGGTCTACACGACTGACTACAGGTATACATGACCGACTACAGGTCTACACAACCAACGTCACACAAACAAAGGCAAAGGACTACTTGAAACGGTTTAACCGGGAGAATATCGGGATCCTCAATTGCGACGCCCCAACCTCCATAGAAGCGTTCCGCCAAAGACTCGATAAAGGAGGCGATCTCTACGAAGACCTCACAAGGTAGCCATGTAAGGCCTTTGAAGATGCTCAAGCTAAGGAAACGGCTCAAATTCGACCCGAAAGGACGACGCATCATCGAAGGGACAATAGGTTTCATCCATATCGTTTCTAAGTCATTTACTACGTATTATCATTATCATTTACTATTTGCACTCATCGCATCTTTGGATGATCACTTTTTGAATTACCAAATAATTTGACTTTTACATGTCGACCTACGATTACGTACGTATCATTTCAAGTCTAAATATATATATTCTTGCTAGATATTATTACATGAACCTGATTGCTAACATGAGGATTATCGATAAACTCGAGTACCAAATCCTACCATGTCTTTTTTATTCTACAAGGTACATGACGAATCTACTCAGTCCAACGCATACAAGATCATCATCAACAAACTCACGAAATGCCTCGCATGGGCTAAAGGCAAATGGGCGGACGAACTCCCGTTCATTCTTTGGTCCGACAGGACCACTCCAAAGAATGCGACACACCTGAAATTATACCATTTCTGAACCAACAAGGTAAGACATTAACATATCTTCATATGTCATACATTGCTTATCGTTGCATGCGCAATTACATATCTTCATATGTCATACATTTCTTATCGTCGCATTAGCAAATACATATCTTCACATGTCATACATTGCTTATTGTCGCATTACATTTACGTACATACGGGTGACGACCCTTAACATACACATTGGATCCAGTCATCCGCAAAAAGCGCTTACACTACATTTACACGATCGATCGGAACACGGGTAGAGATGCACAACACATGCACGTCGGCACCCCGCCTGCCTTACACATTACATAAGGTTAAGACACCTTATTACATTCACGCAATAAAACATAAGGCACAAACACCTTATTACATATTGCTTACCTCCCCGGCATAACGTCATGACTAAACACACATTACGGGTGACAAACCCTACATACGGTACCTACAAATACACAAACCTGCGCAGTACACATTTACAAAGTTAATGCCTCACACGGCTATAACTTACACACGACCCACCAACAAAAGCTTTTACACAAACGGTGGTACAATACAATATACATCTTAGTCTTTCTTTACATACATACGATAAGCCCTACTCGACGGAGCACACGGGCAAACCCGACATACATACGGCAAGCCCTACTCGACGGAGTACACGGGCAAACCTGACACACAAAACAACTACGCAAATCGACTTGACATGTCACATTACATTTACATACATATTGGATCCAGTCATCCGCAAAAAGTGCTTACATTACACGATCGATCAGTACACAGAGAGACGACTTACGGTTCAACGGCACATTGCCCACCTTACACAAGGGAACCCATCTTATTTACGCAGCAAACAAATTGCTTTCCTCCTCGATCTACACAAATGTCATGACTAACACACATTACGAGTGACAAACCCTATATATGGTACCTAAAAATACATAAACCAGCGCACTACACATTTACAAAGTTAACGCCTCATACGGCTACAACTTACACACGACCCACCAACAAAAGCTTTTACGCAAACGGTGGTGCAATACAAAATACATTCGCGGAGTTAAACGCCCGATGGCTAAAAACTTCAATTCAACGCTTTCAAAAGACAAAAGCTCTACACAAGCAACATCGCATCACTTCATCGACTATCTACACAGCAGGACGAGTTCAGACAGAACCAAATTACGAAAAAACAATCAAGGGTCAGGGTTTACAACATCATCAGCAGCAGGGGCTAAGTCGGGAGAAGACTGGGGCTCAAGCGGTACGAAGTCACCAGAATGGACCTCATCCCCACCGGCACTTTCGACCAGAGATTCCTATCCGACGCCGGCCAGATAGAAAAGCTCTGAGCCTGGGTTCCCCTTCGGAAACAAGATCTCCATTGTCTCCTTCTTCGCCTTCAAATCTCAGGTCCCCTGCTTACCCTCTCCAAACTCTTCCATCATCTCGACACGCAACTTCAACACGTAAAAAATGCCTACGTCGCCTGCAACTCGACCAGCCGGAGACGCTGACACGACATACAATACATAAATCACAAGCAAACAAAGAGAAACGGCATACTACGAACTGCTTACAAGACTTGTCCTGTCCAAAGGCACTCGTCTTTTCCTACAAATACATACGACTCTTCCCCGGACAGACAAAGTACGCTACATCACAGGTTGTCATGGCCAAACATCTCGCGTCACTACCAAGGCACGATTGACAAAACAAGTTGATCAAACACACACGACTACAGGTCTACACGACCAACGTCGCATAAATGACGATAGGTCTACACGACCAATGTCGCAAACACAGGTCTAGATGACCGATGACAGGTCTATACGACCGACGATAGGTCTATACGACCAATGACAGGCCTACACGACCAACGTCGTACAATAATTATAGGTCTACACGACCAACGTCGCACAAATGATGATAGGTCTACACGACCAATGTCGCAAACAATTATAGGTTTACACGACCAATATCACACGACTTGACCAGGAAGCAACTGGTGAGTCCACCTATAAAAAAAAACGACAAACAAGGAGCGGTCTCCTGACCCTTCTTCATCATAAGAAACGCCCTCAGTCGTCTTCATACGATTATTGGCTATATTGAGTTGATTCTCAGTTTGAGCAATACACATGACGGCCCCGTCGCCAGAACGCCTACAACAAAATCAAGATCATGCCAGAAGAAAGAGAAGTTATAAAATCAAACCGTCCCATCGCTTGACGCTCTGGCCCAGTTTAATTTTGGGGCTATTGTTGGGGTCGGAAAATCGACCATTCGTCCAATGGGCATCGACTGTTTGATGTAATCGGTCGGATGCATCAGACCTGTCGGACGCATCAGACCCGTCAGACGTGAGCCATGCGACCGTCGCCTGATTCCTAGACGCAACGGACCAGCGATATTTTCTCCTTTATTACTCCGAGATCTCCAACGGTTGTATGCATTATTTCAGCCATCAAGGAGGGAATCAACCATCTTTGAGAGAGGATCAAGGCTTATTAAGAGGAGATCAAGCGTAATTAATGCAGAATCAAGGAGAGATTAAGAGCATTTAAGGAGAATTCAAGTGCCATTAAGAAGGAGATCAAATCCTATTCAAGGGAGATTAATGCGGGAGATTCCTTCTCCTTAGCTATATATACAAAGCTCCTTAGCTATTCTAAAGGGATCCAATCCCACCCAAAAAGCCTTGTAATACATCTACTTTTCTCCATTTCGCGTAATTGGAAGAACTTGTAAGCATCCTCATACGATCGGAAGCTCTCACGCTTCGAACAATGTTCTTATCTATCTAATGAAGATAAGTCTTTCTTATCTCGATTTACATTATATTCTACTACATTTTATGCTATTTTACTCTTTAAGTTTCATATATTCAATCTTGTCATTATCGTCGCCTTGACTCAACAAACTAGTCGTCGTTACTATTTTTATTCGATTCTCATGTCTAACGTTTGATCGATATGGATTTTTGCTATTTTACCCCGTATAAGGCGATTTAGGTTATCCGATCTTTTCGCCCCAAAACAATCTTCGAGTTGCTTCTTCAACTCTTGCATCTCGGGAGGAGCCATCCGGTACGGTGCCTTAGAGATTGGCGCAGTACTAGGTTCGAGATCAATAGTAAATTCTACGTCACGATGCGGGGGTAAACCAGGAATCTCCTCCGGAAAGACATCCGGAAATTCACAAACAACCGGAATATCAGGAATTGAAGGTTCATCTTTCTTGGGCTCGTCCAGATAGCACAAGTACCCGACACAACCTTGTCGAAGTAGCTTAAATGCAGCCATCGCATTGATAAGCCTGCCGTTATCAACGTCATTCCGACCCTTAAACTTGCATACATACTGGCCCCCAAATGACACCGTCACAGTCATTGAGCTAAAATCGATTACCGCCCCATGACACGTCAGCCAATCCATATCGAGAATAATGTCGTATGGAGCCATGGCTATACAGATCAAATCTGCTTCGAACTTCTTACCCTGGATGGTAATCGGAAATTCTAACAGACGCTTGGTTCCAACCAAATGTTCACCATTAGGAAGATTCACAACGAAAGGTTCACAAACCTCGTTGCATACTAACCCTAACTTACTGACACAATTTTCCAAAATAAAAGAATGGGTAGCACCCGAATCAAATAACATACATACAGAAGTAGAATGAAGGTATAGAGTACCTTGAGCAATTGGAGCATTAGGTCCATCCGTCTCACGCATCTCGTAAAGGCGTTGACCTTGACTTCCAGAAGCAATGGGGGCTTTCCCCTTATTCTGTGCAGACGTCTGCATTGAAGGACTAGGAGCTTCCACTAGTCTGAACTTAGGTCGATTGTTCTGATTAACTGACCCTTGCTGCGACTCAGCTCCTTTCTGCCTTTGCTGTGAACAGAACTTTCGCAAATGTCCCACCTTTTCGCAGCCAAAACACGTCTTCTTCTCATTCGGACACTCATTACTCTTGTGTCCGTGTGTACCACAGTTATAGCATTGGATCAGACTCTTGCCCTAACCCGATTGACGTGTAGACCCTCCATGAGTCATATCCATTTTTTTCTCTGTCAGACTTGGTAAAATTAGACGGTAGCACGAGACGCTTGAATCCACTCGCCTGAGACTGGCCCTGCATTGACCTCTGGCGACTTCGTTTCTTTGTTGACTCCTCCAGAGTCACTTCTAACTTATAGGCAGCGTCCATGTACTGCTCCAGAGTAGAGCATCCGTGACGTATCATTAGTGGCTTAATATCTGGGTTCATCCACTCGTGGAAATGTCAGATCTTTTGCTTCTCATTGGATACCTCCGGCCCAGCATACTGCAATAGATGATTAAACTTGGTCGCAAGCTCAGTCACTCTCAAACCATCCGTCCTTGGATATAGAAACTCCTTGTGTTTCTCTTCCCTCATAGCTCGGGAAAAGAAACGATCAGTCATCTTGGCTTTAAATATTCCCCAATTCAAACCTGGGTGATCAGCCAAACCTGTACCTTCCCACCATTCACTGGCTACTTCCTTCAGCTGAAGGGATACAATGTGCACCTTCTCTGCTTCAGTGCACTCAACATTGCGGAATAGTCGCTCCATGTGCGAGAACCAATGTGCCACCCTGACTGGTTCTACCTTCCCATCATAGCAGTTGGGCCTCATAGAGCTTATGGCCTTCAGTGCTTGGCCATAGTCGCCCCTACTCCTGACTGCTTCTTCTTGCGACGACAACTGGCTCCTCAAATCTAGGAACCGCTGGAGGAATTGGCACAGCCTGTGCTTGAGGCGCAATTGGTTGTATGATGTCGGTGAATGCTTGCATTACAATCCCCTGAATTGCCTCTCGCGAGTCAGGACTCAACATTAGCCTTCTCTGAGCAGGAATAGGCTGTGAGTTCTGAGATGCATTTTATAGACCATTTCTTCTTTTGGGAAATACCACCTCGTAAAGTGTATCCCAATCGGCCGAAGTCAATGGCGAGTACTCTTGCTCAGGCGGCAACTCCGGACTTGGATAGATAAACTCCATTCTCGGGTCCTCGCTGCCTACCAACAAGCGCTCTAAGCCATCAGACTCGTGGCCCTGTCCCTTGAGGTCCTCCTCTTCTTCCGGATCCTCTTCTGGGTCTTCTTCAGGATCCTCTTCTTCTAGATCCTCCTCGGGAATCATCTCAATCATGAAGTCGTCGTTGTAATGCCCTATTGCATATCTTGACCACTCCTCTTCATTTTCCGTGTCCTCCCTTGGCTCCTCTGTAGGTTCTGCCACTGGAACCTTGGCCCTATCGGACACTAGTACTACTGACTCAGGTAGTACAGTCTTCACCTCCTCGGGTGGACTACTTGATTCTCCTCCTTCGAAGCATCGTAGGGGAACTGGAAACTCAAGCCTTAATGGAGATGGCGGAGCCACCTCGGCTTCTTCCGAGTCCCTTCGAAGAGAAAAGCATGCACCCATAACCTACGGGTGACGAGGAAAGAGTTAGTCTTTCTAAATATAGAAGTTCGCTTCCATATCAGACTAAAGTGAATACACGACTAGATCGGCAGAATAAAAATTTTACTTGGAAATTCAGAGCCTTCGAAAACATTTCTTAGTTTCAAACGAGTAAACGGTTTACAAAAAAATTCGTCCAAGAAAATGTTTAAAAACCCACCCGTTTTTAAAAAAAATCGACTCTGATACCAGATCTGTAACACCCCTAAATATATATCCTTGAAAGGTATTACCACCAGTGACCTCAAATTTCACATCCGAAACCACCCCAGGCTTAACCCGTTTATATAAATCATAAAACGACAGTTATAATACAAAATATCATAACTTTTGATTAAAATCATTGTCTCGGCATTACATCCATAATCCGAAATACAACTGAAATATATAGTAGTCTTGACATAAAATATGTTTAACACAGCGGAAGTCTTTAAAATAAAATAACACAAGGGTCTTGATCTAAACGATCACCCGCCAAGGAATCTCAACCTGGTAAAACTCTTCAAAATTCCAACTGCCTTCGTTGTCGTTTCTAGCCTTCATTGGAACTGCAGTTTATCTGATGTGCCGTATGAGACAGATGACACCAGCCAACCATGCAAGGGAATATAACCGGTTGGTTAGTCTAATGAAAGACTATGCAAGGGTAAAACAGAAAGGTTCTAAGTAGTCGTATTAGGTTAGACTCATCGCTTCTCGAATAAAAGTCGATGACGATAGTCAAACACCATACTCCTACTGAAATATACGAAAAGGCATGATCAAGAGAAAGAACTCTGAAAGAATGAGTCTTAAGGAAACATATGAAGAGAAGACTCCAACGAATTGAGTCTTATCGGAAGTATGACAAGTGTTTGGGAACATTAAAGTTTCACGCAAACGTTTAAAAGCGACTTGACTATTTGGGACCAACCTCACCGCATAATGCGAATTCAGATTCGGAAGGTGGACTTACTCTAATCGAAGCCCAGACGAGTTTCCGCGTTGTACTTCTCGCCCAAGGTTCATTAATTATGTGCACTAAAGCACTTATCTTATTTAATTCCAAAACATACATTTACGTTATAAGCTTTTAAGATCTCTTCACGAGAGATATCGGATCTCCTCACAAGAGATATCAAAGGGAATACATCCCAGGGAATACATCCCAGGGAATACATCCCAGGGAATACATCCCAAATGTCGGCACCAGCTGTGTGCACGTACCCTGAGTAAGGGTAAGGCCATGATCGAAGATACTAGGGAAAATCATCCTAGCACCATTATCAAGAAACCACTAAACCTCGCAAGGTACATAGTGTTCCTATGAATACTCTTTCTAACTAAACAGTTAAAACATAAGAGCAATAATTCACATCAAAGCCATCGAGGCCAATAACAGATATAATAGCGTTGTTTCTAGCAGTATATACAACCTATTATAATATCTGTATTTAAATCATATATATATAATAGCGTTGTTCTAGCAATATACAACCCATTATAATATCTCTTTTAAAATCATATACAATTATCAAACTGTTCCCAGACGAAAACAACAATTCATCCCAAATTAATTAACAATTAAACAATTGATAATCAATATAAATATGGAATGATAAGCAAGAGAGAACCGCCACTTGCCTTAAATTAGACGAAGCTCAACGAAGCTTGAGACGACGGGTTTCCGGGTTCGAAACGAGGAAGAACTCAGATTATGATTTCCTACGGAACGACCCATAACGAAACCCTAAGTTAGATTCGACAATAAAAGTACGAATCTAAAGAAAAACGAACGAAATCGAAGGAACGAAAGTCCCAAATGAGATCACAAGCCCAAGCCACAACCACACACGCCCAGGCCCACCGCGGGTGCGGTGAGGCTATAAAGGCGAGACGCCGACAGCGAAAACTCACCGGGGAAGACGATGGGGCTCGACTTGGGTTGGTTTCGACTTCCAAACTCCTTGTGTCACTAACCACCACCTTGAGGGCACCTCCTTCTCCTATGGCAACTCCGGCGACGACCTTGAAGAACTCCGGCGACGCTTGCAACTTTGGCGATAATGGCAGTGAAAGAAAGAGAGATTTGAGGGAGAGAGAGAGTGGAATGGCCTCCTCCTCTTACCCCCCTCCTTTTATAGGCCATCAAGGAGCCAGAAGGAGTCCAGCTGGCCCCCTCTCCCACCGCCTTACCGGGGACAAGATCGGAAAGCAGCTCAGACGAGTTCGGCGGAGCAGAGAAGCCATCATCACGGCACGGGTGCGGTGGGTCTCACCGCTGGGTACGGTGGAGACCAGTTCCTGACCGCGGGGTGCGGTGGGTATGACCGCGGGTGCGGTCAAGGCCAATTTTGTGCCTTTTGCCCATTCTTTGACCGGGAAGCCCACTTTTGACCGAGAAGAATTATGGTATGGGTTTTAACACCGGGTTAAATATATTCATACCCGAACAATTATTCTAAACCCCAAAAAATACGCCAAATGTATTTTATTCCACTCAATGAATTATTACGAAGATCAAGTATTTAACAGAAAGTCTGAACTTCTCTGAAAATAATTTGACTACAATACGAGTGTTTGGAAAACTTACCAAAATACTCTTTACTAAAATGAGGGGTATTACAAGGAGCCAAACCCGATTTGATTTGACCCGAACCCGACATGACCTGAACCCGAACCCGACTCGCCCGACCCAGTTGACAGGTCTAATACTAATCCCTTAAAAATAGTTTTGACCCCGAAACTAGTGTTAATAAGGTAAGGAACAATTACACATGTCCCAACACATTACACTATCCTTTATGAGTCCAGACAGTCCTTATCAACACGTGACTATACTGTTTTGGCACTCAAGGATTCTCGTATGAACGCATAACTCGCAATAGTCACGAATTTAGTAATTTCCGAAACAAGGAAATACTTCTTTATTATTAGAAAATTACATTAAAGCAAACTGAAGAGACGTCACACATACAAAATACTAAACTATTGAGACTATAAACACACAAGTCATCGCTCCTTATTCTTAAAAAGCTTTACAAAATATAACTACTCGTTCAAGGTTTCCTTCTCGTCGGATTGACGCATCACGAAGAGTCATTGCCGATGACTCAAAGATTCAATAGAAGTCTTGCCTTTATTTCGAGCAACAGATTGCACAGAAGCGGACACTTCCGGCATTGGGTTCTGCCTACTGCCAACATTTTATGCCAGGTATGATGGTGCCAAGCCTTGGTTGTTCCGTCGACAGTAAGTTTTCATGTGGCCTTCTTTGCCATAGTTATAGCACACACACTTCTCTTTTTGGCAATTAAAATTTGTATGCCCAACTTCACCACAGTTGTGGCATAGAATTGTACCGCTACTCCAACCTAAGCCTTTGGTGGAGTCAAACTGAGTCGTCTCGGTCTTTGCACGACCAAACTTCTCAAACTTGGTAGGCAAAACCGGCCGCTTAAATGTATTTGCCTTCCGGTTTTGTTGCCCACTCTTTGCTTTATTCTGATCCTCCTGCTTTGGGGCAGATTCTTCCAGCGTAGCCGCTATCTGATAGGCTGCATTCACATACTACTCCAAAGTAGAGCAACCGTGACGCACCATTAGCGGTTTTATTTCTGGATTCATCCATCCATGGAAGTACCAGATCTTTTGTTCTTCCGTATGCACTTCAAAACCAGCATAATGCAGCAAATGATTGAACTTTGCCGCCAACTCAGTCACCTTCAGTCCCTCGATTTTCGGGTAAATGAACTCTTTCAACTTTTCTTCTCTCATAGCACGGGAGAAGAATCGATCAGTGAGCTTGGCCTTAAACATTGCCCAGCTCAAATTTGGGCGGTCATCCAAACCAGTTCCTTCCCACCACTCACTTGCTCCGTCTTTCAGATGTAACGAAGCTATGTGCACCTGTTCAGCCTCGGTGCAGACCATATTCCGGAATAGTCGCTCCATATGAGAGAACCAATACGTAACCTTGACTGGTTCCCCGGTCCCATCGTACCTATCCGGACGCATTGAATTAATGGTCTTCAACGTGCAGTTGTAGTTCCCATCATTTCTTTCGGGAATCACTGGAGGTACAAGACCTTCACGTCCCCCAATATCAGTTACAACCTGAGGAACGGAAGCCGCTTGAGCTTGCGATATCCCCTGGGTCGTCAATACATCGACCACTTGCCTCACTATCTGCCCAATGACCGTCGCACCCAACACGATTGGGGCAGGAGGTGGATTGAGTGGAACTTCCTCACAACTTGAGGGTCCACTTGTCCTTGATGAATCTCTTCCCACAGGGGCGGGTTATTGTTGTGCGAGCCAGATCCCGCAACGTCCCCTTGCTGAGTAGCACTCCTCAGCTGAACTCGGGAACCATTGTTAGGACCTTCATTAGCTGCTTGGTTGGTGGATCGGGTGTTCACCATCTGTTGATGAACCATAACGTCAATTTAGAATTCTTCCAACTTGTACATGATACTTAATCACTTACGTTATGATACGAATTGTAGGGGTTCAAACCAATAACTCATATTAGATTGACTAACCCTCCACCATTATTTTTAAACAATCTTATCCTCTTACTCGAGAATAAGGCACATAAGAGAAATGTCAACCTTAGAATGACATTAAACCTAAGAATAGACGATATCCTCACGAATGAATCTAAGGAATAAGTAAAAGAATCGAAGCTTATAGAAGTTTGAAAACCACTTATTATTAAACGTTATACTTTCAAACTTTATACTTTTAATTACTAGTTTAATTATTTATATAATTAGTTTCTTAACCTAGTGACATTTATAAACTTTACCAAAACCAAAAGTTACACTTTCAAAGTTTGTAAACTTGATTTTTAACTTTACAACACCCTTTTTATAAAAGAACTATAAACACAAATATTAGTGTCTTAATAGTGAAATCTTTGTTTTTAAATTTTACTAAACCTTGAGAAATTTTAAAACCCTAAATTTAATACTAACAATTTACATTTTTTGAAATTCATTAATAAAAATAAAATAGTTTCAAAAATAATTTTGAAGATTCTCAAACCTAACAATAGGCCAAGAATTTTAAAACCATTGCTCTGATACCATAATTGTAACACCCCCGACTTATGTCGGTAGTGAGACATGCTAGTGACATCAGACTGTAAAGTCCAAAGCCACCTTAAGATTTAATTGGAACAATTAACTTCAAATTAACAAATAAGTATTAAATAATGATAGAGTAGCGGAAGACTTTTGTGGAGAACACTCAATACTTTTATTCAAAATTTCCTCTCGTAAATTGAGAAGAACGGTAATACAAACAAGTGAAATTACAGCTGAAGACTTTTTAAAGAAACCCTTATTACATAACTAATCTATATCAGCATCACATTTATTTCAAAACACACACACAATTAAATTTATTACTACTTAAGACACAACCTTCAACTGCAAGCGTTCTTCTTCGACCAGTTACTTCAAATCGTCGGGGATCAACCTCTGATGTGCCGTATAGGACGGATGACACCAGACAACCATACAAGGAAACAAAACGGTTGGTTAGTCTAATGAAAGACTATGCAAGGGTGAAAACATATTGGTTCTTGTAGTCGTAAATAATCACTAACCTTGTTTCCTGAATAAAATTCGGTAAACGGTACATGACTATAGACTTCTACTGAAAAGAATGAAGAGGTATGATTAAAGAGAAGACTCCAATGAATTGAGTCTTATGGAAAATAAAATGATTTTTTTTTGGGAATATTATCACACAAAGTGTTAAAAACATCTCGTTGAATATTTGGGTCCTCGACCAACCTCACTCGTAATGTGATTCCAGATTGGAAAGGGGACTTACTTTAGACAAGAGACCGGGAGGGTTCCATGTCGTACTTCTCGCCCTAGGGTATATTAATTATGTGCAAAATGACACTTATCTTATTTAATTCCAAAACGTACATTAACGTTAAGACTTTTATTATTATCCACAACTAGGGCTGTCAAAACTTGACCCGATCCGAATGACCCGCCCGAAACCGAACCCGTTCGATATCCGAAAAGAATTAAAATATTGTATATCCGAACCCGACCCGACCCGACCCAAACCGACTAGCCCGAACCCAAAAATAACCCGAACGGACTAGCCCGTTATCAACCCGGTACCCGAAGTAACCCGACCCGAAAACCCGAAGTTGCCCGATCCAAAATCAACCGAAAATATGAAGTTACCCGATCCGAAATCACCCGAAAACCCGAAGTTGTCCGATCCAAAATCACCCGAAAACCCAAAGTTGACTGATTTGAAATCACATGAAAACCCAAACTCGATAGCCCGAAATCACTAGAAAAATCAATGCCACCTGATCCTAAACATTCCTTATCGTTAGATCATAAACTTTCCTTATCGTTAAATCATAAACTCAAAGGTCTAGGTTTATCCTTACTATTTACCGTAAGAATCATCCTTACCAAAAGTCTTAAATATAGAACTCCAATGATAGGAGATTTTATAGTGAATATATATATTTATTGTAATTATGTTTGCCTTCAATCGAAAATCGGTTCCATCGAAATACATTTCAACCACATTTCGATTTATACGAAATGCGATTCTTTTGAGATCGTAAACGAAATCTTATTCATTCGAACTCATATTCATCTGAATTCTGACTCAACCAAAATATGATTTACACAAAATCTTGTTCAGTCATAATCCGAAATAACTCATCGAAATTGACCAGAATATCCAACTTCTCCCGATAAAATGAACAATTGACCCGACCGACCCGAATTGGATTGAGTTGTCAAAATACACATGATTACGTCATTAGCCGAGATCCAGATTAATCCAAAACCAAAATGACTTGACCCGAAATCGATCTGATTTGCCCGATTGACAGCCCTAAGTTTGACCGAAATCCAAATTAACCCGACCGAAATTGACCCGAATACCCGATCTCACCCGATAAATGAATATCCGATCCCACCCGACCCGACCCGATATGGTCCGACTTGTTATAATATCGGACATTGGCCCGAATCCGAACTGACCCGAATCCGAAATGACCCGACCCGAACCCGACCCGCCCGATTGACACCCCTGATCTCGTAATGAGATTTAGAATGTGATGAATCCCGAGTTCCGACACTAGCTAAGTGCACCACCACTTATATAAAATAAGGTTAGGTCATGACCAAAAGTATTAGGGCAGTTATCCTCCTATTACCAAGTTATAAAGAAACAGCTAAACCTCGCAAGGTAATAGCGTTTCTACGAATACTCGTACTAACAAGCAATTATTATCCACACCAAACCATAACAATCCACACCAATTATTATCTAGCACCCTATAAGAATAATATATATAAGGGTTATCGCTAGCATATATACAACATAATAAAAAAGGTTCATTTTACACAACATTTTATACACACAAGTTCCCAAACGAGAAATTAAGAATATTTACCCCAACTTAATTAAGAAATAGATTAATTGTCAATTAAGAAAAATATGGAATAAGTTAGCAAGAGTGAACCGCTACTTACCTTGAATCACGAAGCTTGAATGGTATTTTGGAGATGGTTGCTTTCGAAAAGCAAATCGACTCCCTACTTTATTCTCGTTTCAAATGTCAATCCGAGACGTACCCAAATCATGCACAATGAATAAATCATATTAGATAATTTATTCAATATCAATACTTGAAGGATACAATGTCTCGGTTTCTAGTTGATTTTATTTTACTCATAAATAAATCAATTTCAGGATTTTTCGATTAAATGATTAATTATACGATTAAAAATTAATTAGTTGTATATTCTAAGTATATCATAAATAAATTAATAAAATAATTGTACAATAAACCTAAATTTTTTTAAGTAATAATTATATCTAAATGAATAGTCATAATTACCCAATCATAATATAAGATAATATTATAAAAAATTTAATTAATTCAATTTTAATTTCCATTAAATCAAATTAATCCTAAAATATTTTCACTAATATATATTAATTAAATTAACCAAGATTAAGCCAAAAATAAATTAAAACAAACCCAAAATCGCAAATTGGGATTAAACCCGAACTCGCCAGATGCTCTTCTTATCACTTCGTCGAAAACCGTGAAATTGGGAGACGGCAGTAGATCTCCGGCGTCGGAAAGATGGGGCATTTGAAGTGGACAAATAGACGAGGCTAGTGGTGCAAGAAATTGCAAGAACGAAACTCAAACAAGGTCGAATTTGGGGAAGAACACTTGGTTTCGGGATTTAGGGTTCTTGACATTGGATGGAAAAATTGGATGAATAGGGGCAACGATTGAATGGGATTGTATAGGAATTTTGAAGCTCAGGATTCCCTCAACATGAAACTATGGTTAATGCCCTCCAATTGAAGACGATTTGATCCCATTTGGCATCACATTGAATCGGCCTCATGGACGACACGTTGGCTTTGGGGATAAAATTCCGTCAACATTCGTGGCCTTTGAATCCAATTAATTGGTGAATTAGATGTGAGATAAGGTCGTATTTATTGCCCAAGGAGTAATAGCTCTAATCGGGATCTAATAGAGTCGAATTGCTGCTATGAATGGGAGCTCCAAGCTTGCGTTTTAATGGAGGAGAGGGACGGGAAGAAGACAGTTCCATTTTGACTATTTACACACACCCTCCTTTATTTGGCCTATTTGCATATTTATCCCAACTTTCTTAAGTTATAGCAAAAATACCCTTATTTTAACTTTTAAAAATTATAAAACTTACCCAAAATTATTTATTTTAATATTCTAAGTTTATAATATTATTTTAACTCAAAATTAAAGTATAGAAAATTTTAACTTAGGTTAAGATAAGCTTAAGTTATTATTCTTATGAATTTGACTATACTTAAATCCTTAACAAAAATTTGTTAGACTTGATTTAAATATTCTAGGTCAAATTTGATAAGTTTTATCTAATTCATGTACATAAAATTAATCATAATTTAAACCATTATCAACTTAAAGAAATAACATACTGAGAACAATTATTACTTTATCCCTTCTTGGATAACAAAATAATTCTTATTACATTTATTGTTATTTAAAATTCTAAAATTACATTCTTTGTTATACTTATTTATTTATTTTAACACCATATTATTATTACTCATATGATACTTTGTACCAAAAATTATCATAACCCAACCTTTGAACATAAATTCATGAAAGTTTAAATTATTCCTCTAAAAGAAATACAATAAATTTCAAAACTTTTATTTTTATCACTTCAAAAGTACTATTTTACCTTTCTGTTATAAGTGGGATATTTCAAACCTAACCAGCTCCACTATCAAGCACCTACAACTCCTTCATATAGCTTTTCAAATTATGTAGAGCTAAAACATGTAATCAAAAGAAAATGAAACCCAACAGAAAACCCTAGAGTAACCTAGATTAGTAATGTGGATCTCATAAAAAAAAACCTCAATCGAATCACAAATCAAGAAACTAAACAGATAAGTTACAAATAAAGTTCATCCAAAGTTTAAACTCATTCAACGTAGCAAGTTTACTAAGATAATCAAACAAACACAATGAAATAACAACTTAATAACAACACACAAAATAACACAAAACACACACAACATAACACACCCAACACCTAACACCCAACACCCAACACACAACACAACACACAACATAAAACACACAACACACAACATCTATTGGCCAACCACACTAATGCCATACATACAAGCAACCTATGTTCTGTCGTGAGAGGCTAAATCACAATCCTAATACATTGTGTGCCACAAATAAGACACGTAAAAAGGTAACCACAAAAAAAACATTCACACACAGCAACTAAAACATAGAAAATAGAAAAATAACAATTTCAGCTAGAATCCATAAATGCAATCTTCATGCAGGTCAAGCCAAGGAAATCAACTAAATATATATTAGGAGACTTACCTTGAAAACAAGCAATAATACTCATTGAAGGGCGATTGTCATTCAAAACCTGGCAGTGTTTGGATGATGTACGCATTATAAATTAAGATCGAATGAACAATAGTCATAATTGTTGATTAATCAATTGAATACCAATGCAATTAACTTTGACAAGTAGAGAAGAGGGAGTATACGTCAGAGGTATGATGGTATATATATACCTAACCGTAATTAGCTAGGTTAAGAGAATAATTAGGTTTAGTCCCAAAACACCAACTAAACATAAAAATAGTAGATAATAAATACTAGTATTGCCATAAGTAATATCCATTGATTTAAAATACAGTAGCCCGACATAGCATACATAAAGTATAACCCAAAGTATTGTACTAAACTCAAATAATAATTAATAATCTACAAGAATAAATAGCTTGCCATTATTTTCGTTAATAAGATTACTCCCTTACATAAACTCTATAATTCCATATATGTCGTTTAATTCGAACTAAATTACTTAATCCTTGAAATAGATTTGATTATCTTATCCAAAAACAAGGTTACCAATATCCATAAGAATGTTTAGATCGATTCTATAAAAATATCTACTGCAATTCAAGATGAAGCGTATTATCTCCAATGATACAAGTAATAAATGGAGAAAATGCAATTCAGTTTTCAATACAAATCAAACAAATAAAATTTTAACTCAAAACGGGGATATTACACGTGTGATAGGTCTGATAGGTCCAAGTACCATTCTGAAGAATTTTCCCTAAATCCTGAAGAACATTTAACAATATATAATCCATTTGTGTATAAATACTACTTCAATAAACCATCTCCTTTGTCGGCGATTTTTGCTCCATTGTGATGTACATTTTTACATGTAGTGGCCGACGACTGGTGTTTGACTATTAGTAATCTCGACTAAAGTCAGTTTTGTGTTTCTCGTTTTGTTCTCCTCCGTTTTTTCCTTTTAACTCGTATGGTCTATAGACCTAAACGAGATAGTTTGATCCTTTTTTGTTGTACCATGATCCATTATGTTTTTTACATTCACTCCATCGTGTATATGTATTTCTACCTCATAATACCACATACAATATCTAGATTGTATATTTTAATCTGTAATTCATTTCAATGATGGTTTTTGTAACACCCCCGACTTACGTCGGTAGTGCCACACGCCAGTGACCTCAGACGTTGTTGTCCGATGTCACCCAAGGCTTTAATCGGAACAATTAATCTTAAATAAACATGTTAAACAACCAAGGATTAAACAGCGGAATACATTTTCATATAAACCTCAATACTTTTATTAAAAGATTTCTCCCAATACGAGAGGAGTGTTTTACAACAGAGTGAAATCACAGCGGAAAACTTATAAATTACACAGCGGAAGACTTTAAGAATAAACCTAATACATGACTAGGTTATAAAAATACATATTAAAGTAATACTTAACGATCTTGAAATACCGGCACTTAAATTTGCGACTGCAAGTCTCTTCTTCAATTTGTTTACTTCGAGTCCTCGGGAACCAACCACTGATGTGTCGTATAGGACGGATGACACCAGCCAACCATGCAAGGAATAAAACCCGGTTGGTTAGTCTAATGAAAGACTATGCAAGGGTGAAAACAAATGGTTCTAGTGATCGTAACCGTTTACTATCATTGTCCCTCGAATAACAACCGAAGGAACGATATATAACCCGGAACTTTCACGGAATGATTAAAGTTTAGACATGCACTGAAAAGAAGACTCCAAGGAATTGGGTCTTAAGGGAAACGTATGAAGAGAAGACTCCAAAAGATTGAGTCTTACGGGAAAGTATGACAAATGTTTGGGAACGTTATAATTTCACACAAGCGTTTAAAAAGACTTGACCATTTGGGTCCACGACCAACCTCACCGCGTAATGCGAATTCAGATTTGGAAGGAGGACTTACTCTAATCGAAGTCCAGGCGAGTTTCCAAGTTGTACTCCTCGCCCGAGGGTATATTAATTATGTGCATAATCGCACTTATCTTATTTTATTCCAAAACGCACATTTACGTTATAAGCTTTTATCATATAAATATATCATCTCGAGTAACTACGACAGTTTACGATATCGAGTAACTACGAAAGTTTACGATCTCGAGTGACTACAAAAGTTTATGATCTCGAGTGACTACAAAAGTTTATGATCTCGAGTGACTACGAAAGTTTACGATCTCGAGTACTTCAAAAGTTTATGATCTCGAGTGACTACGAAAGTTTACGATCTCGAATGACTACGAAAGTTTACGATATGGAAAGCATTTAGAGACTGGTTCCACTAATACTGAGTTATAAAGAAACGACTAATTCTCATAAGGAATTATCGTTCCTACGAATACTCGTGCTAATCTAGCATTAAAGTTCACATTTAAATCCACAACAAAACCATTACGGTCATTAACAAGTATAATAGCGTTGTTTCTAGCAATATATACAACCTATTATAATATCATATATTAATCACGTTATTTATAAAATCTGTTCCCAAACGAAAACAACAGTTCACTCCGATTTAATTAACAATTAAAAGCAATTGATAATTAATAGAATATGGAATGATTAAGCAAGAGCGAACCACCACGATCGCGATTGCCAAGGCAATCCACGGTCGCGGCTGGGATTCCGCGGTCGCGGGCGTCGAGGACATCGTCCGCGATCGACATGGCAGTGTCCGCGAGCAACAGGACGACGCCCGCGATCTCGGTGTTCATGTCCGCGGTCGCGGACATGAACACGACAACCACAGATCAAAAGGAAACTCACCGGCGACGTCTCCTTGTGGCTCGATTCGAGGGGGCTTCGCTTCCGGCCTTCTTTGCGCCTCCACTGCAACACACCAAGGCCACCACGAGAGCTCCGACGACGCTTCAAGGAATTCCGGCGAGGCTCGAACTCCGGCGACAATCGAACGAGAGAGAGAGGTGGGAGAGATCTGGTTTTGGTGCCCCTAAACCCTCTAGAATCACCTCTATATATAGCCAAGGAGGAAGCCCAGCCCCGACAAGATCAACGATGGAGCAGGAGATCAACGGCGGGGTGGAAATCGAAGGAGAGCTGGTGTGTTGGAGTTTTCCGCGATCGCGGAACCTGCACCGCGGTCCGGAACGGGAACGGAAATCGGATTATGTAACACCCCCGACTTACGTCGGTAGTACCACACGGTAGTGACCTCAGACGTTGTTGTCCGATGTCACCCAAGGCTTTAATCGGAACAATTAACTTAAATAAACATATTAAATAACAAAAGGTTAAAAAGTGAAAGGCATTGTATAAGTGAAACTCAACCTTTTATTAAAAGATCTCTCGTCACACGAGGAGATGATTTTACAACAGAGTGATAATACAGTGGAAGACTTTTAAGAATAAACCTATCACATGACTAGGTTATAAAAATATACATTAAAGTAATGTCTAACGACCTTGAAAGACCGGCAATTAAATCTGCAACTGCAAGTCTCTTCTTCAATTGGTTACTTCAAGTCTGCGAAAACCAACCACTGATGTGTCATACGGGACGGATGACACCAGCCAACCATGCAAGGAATAAAACCCGGTTGGTTAGTCTAATGAAAGACTATACAAGGGTGAAAACAGATGGTTCTAGTGATCGTAACCGTTTACTATCATTGTCCCTCGAATAACAACCGAATGAACGATATATAACCCGGTACTTTTACGGAATGATTTATTATTTAGATATGCATTGAAAAGAAGACTCCAAAGGAATTTAGTCTCAAGGAAAATATATAAAGAGAAGACTCCAAGAGATTGAGTCTTACGGGAAAGTATGACAATGTTTGGGAACATTATAATTCACACAAGCGTTTCAAAACGACTTGGTGTTTCGGTTCACGACCAACCTCACCGCACAATGCGAATTCAGATTGGAAAGAGAACTTTACTCTGACCAAAGTCTAGACGAGTTTTCCTAGCTGCACTACTCACCTGAGGGTATATTAATTATGTGCATAGCGGCACTTATCTTATTTACTTCCAAAACGTATATTCACGTTATAAGCTTTTATCATAATCATCTCATCCCTCAAGATATAGAGATATATAGTCGGGAATAAATCCCTAAAGGTTTGACGCCGGTAAGCGCACCTCCCCTATATTCGGATATGGGATAGTCATGACCAGAGAAACGGTGTTAGGCCTTGGAGATCCTATCCATCGGGTTATAAAGAAACGGCTACCTCTCAAAGTAAGCAGCGTTCCTACGAATACTCGTGCTAACTATATCTCAAGTTTGCATAAAAATCCACAACAATACCATCATGGTAATAACAGATATAATAGCATTGTTTCTAGCAATATATACAACCTATTATAATATTCATTTTAATCGTATCATTTTAAGAAAACTGTTCCCAACGAAACCAGTAATTCATCCCAATTTAATTAACAATTAAACAATTGATAATTAATAGAAATATGGAATGATAAGTAAGAGCGAACCGCCACTTGCCTTAGATTTAGACGAAGCTCAACGAAGCTCAAAGACAACAGGTTTCCGGGTCTGGAACGAGGACAGAACTCGGATTTCAGATCCCTACGGAACGACCCATAACGAAACCCTAAGTTAGACTCGATAATAAAATATACGAATCTAAGGAAAGATGAACGAAATCGAAGGAACGAAGCCTCGATCAAAACCACAAAGCCCAAACCACAACCATAAGCGCCCAGGCACACCGCGGGTACGGTGGCCTTGACCGCGGATGCGGTCAAGCCACAACGGCGAGACGACGACGACGAAAACTCACCGGGGAAGACGACGGGGGTTCGACTCGTGGTGGCTCCAACTTCTGGATTCCTTGAACCACCCAAGCACCACCTTGAGAGCACCTCCTCCTCCTATGGTAGCTCCGGCGACAACTCCGGCGAAAGATTGCAAATCCGGCGACAATGGAACGAGAGAGAGATTTGAGAGAGAGAGAGATTGAGATGGCTTCCTCCTCCAAGTCCCCTCCTTTTATAACTCCGGTCCTCGAATACATACATAGAATTCAACTATAACTCAACTTAGTACTTCTTTTGTCATATAGACCTTACTTCTTTCATACACGACTCATCTATTCATTGGTTACCTTAATCATATTTGGCCCTTGTGCCATATCTTTAATTCAAAATCTTTACTCATATCATCCCACAATTGGTCACACCACAACCTCTGTCTGATTATCTCAACATGATTCATTAATCCATTCCTCAGGATTATACTCTTATCTTACCCAAACGTGCTATATGATTATCTTAACAACGTGGGTCACCTTTTTACTCAAGTCTACTCGATATCATCCGCAAACCTTATCTCTATATATTATGTCATGTAATCATTCTCACTATATCCACAGACCCTGACTACTTTATAATGATGGTCTCTAAGATCATCATGTTGACATTAATGTACCTTAAATAGGAGAACACACGTTTCTCTTCAAATTTCTCTATATAAACAATCCCAAGGTTCACACCTTAACTCCTTATAATTCAAATATCAAATCTTAGTAACCTCAAAACATTACACCTTTAATTTCCTTAAAGATATCTTCCATAATTCCGTCATTTATTTGAAAGTAAGTTTGACCTTATGCCATCTCTAACCAAAAATCCTTACGAGAATAATTTAACGCATCCCCTTAAGCAATCTCTAACTTAAATCCTTTAAGATTCCTTAATTTTCTCCAAGAATAATCACGACATTTATTCATATGTTCTCCAAACAAATCACATGAGATCTTACTCTTATTTCCTCAAAGTATCATATTGCTAAATGATTCATTATCAACAGAATCAATCACTTGTGTCCTCATCCTTCAATAGATATACACAAGTAGCATTGTTACTTTACTTCTTAAGCACACACAAACTTAATCTATGTACTAAATCCTTTAGTTTATTGGAATCATCAATATGATATATCCTTAAACTGTAATCCTTTCATTTAAGTGGCCTTTTCCTAACTCAGTGACTTAACAACTTGATCTTTCCAATAAGGGTTCTATACGCCTTATGGATGGTCCATTCACATAAGGTCCAAATATCGAACCTTGTAAATTCCTAAGTGTCATAACTCTTTATTCCCTAAAAGGACAACTTCCCAAATTCAATCATTTGGTCCACTTAAATTTGGCCCTAAAGCTCATTGCCAACTCAGATTTCTAGTTTCCTCGAAACAAGATTGCGATAAATTGATTAGTACAGTTGTGCCTAATCACTTTATTTCCCTTAACGTGACATCAAATCGTCGTAACACACATAAATTACTCTCTGTCCAATTCTTTTATCGCTTCTTTCAAGGAAGCCTCATAACGAATCTTAGGTACATCTTCCAAGACAATACCTACGACCTCACACCCTTAGCTTTTCCGAACGTCTAATCCTCTAGTCCGCAATGGACATACTCACTTACAACTTCCATAACCAAAACCCTTGGGTTCTAAAGTTCTACTCAAGGTCGTAACAGAGTACGATCGGTTTAGAGAAACTAAATTCCCTATGAACTATCTCTTATATATATTTCCTCTTCCCAGCAGCCTATCCATATACACGACTACAGTATGACCTCACAACGAGGTATTCTGAACTTCATGCAGTTCACTCATACGTACTTCTACCAAAACAAATGTTTAGGGTACACATATGAGAGAAAAAAAAATTCCATCCCATAGAGCATTAATCACATACATTTGTTTCCTCTATAATACAGAATTTTGGTAAAGCTCAAATCACGAGATAACGATCATCCGCTCAACGAAGGGAGTAATTAATGTCATACCAATGTGACATTATCTCAAGAATAAAGAGATTCCTAAGGATGGATCTAAAAATTCCATAGTGGAGTCAACCCTGGTGTTAACCATGTAGGGAACGAACACCTCTATTCCATACGTTACCCCTCTTTTGTGAGTCCTGACAGCCCTTATCCACACGTGGCATAACTGTTTTTGGCACTCACGGAGTCTCGTATGAACGAACAATTTGCAATAGTGACGAATTTAGTAATTTCCGAAACAAGGAAACACTTCTTCATTGATCGAAACATTACACAAAACATCTGATAGAAAGTCGGATAGACAGATTACTAAACTATGGAGACTATTGACACAAGTCATCGCTCCACATCTAAAAAGCCTTACTAAACACTACCACTTGTACAAAGCTTCACTTCCGTCGGGGTGACGTATCACAAAGAGTTGTTTTTCTTGACCCGAAGATTCCATAGGCGCCTTGCCTTTATCACGAGTAGTGGACTGCCCTGGAACAGATACTTCTGCCCTTGGATTCTATCCACTGTCAACATTTGAGGCCTGATTTACTTGCTTTAGCTTTAGGTCCTTCTTTCTACAGTATGTCTTCATGTGGCCTTCCCTTCCACATTTGTAGCATACCCGCTTCAACTTTTGGCAACCAGGGCTCGTGTGCCCAGCCTTACCACAGTTATGGCATATAATCCCGTCGCTATTCCAGCCTGAGCCCTTGGCGGAATCAGACAGAGTCGTCTTGATCCTAGCACGACCAGACTTCTCGATCTTGGTGGGCGACGCCGGGCGCTTGATTGAGCTAGCCATGCGATTCTGTTGCCCATTCCCTGCCTCAATTTGCGCCTCCATACTGGCTGCGACTTGAGGTATGGGGGCCGTTTGAGCTTGCGGTATCATCTGGGCCGTTAGTGCCTCGACCACCAGCCCTACTATCTGCCCAATAGTCGTTGCATTCTGCATGATCGGGGTAAGAAGTGGAACTCCCCTTGCAGCTTAGGGGTCCATTTGTCCCTGAGGAACATTCTGGCGCAGGGTCGGGTCACTGCTACGTGATCCAGATCCCGCGTCTCCCCCTTGTGGAGTGGCACTCATCAGCCAAACTCGAGAATCGTTGCTAGGACTCTCGCTAGCTGCTTGGTTAGTGGATCGGGTGTCCATCGCCTGTTGATGAGCCATAACGTTAGTTAGGGACTGTTCCAACCTTGTACATGACACTGAGTCAATTACGTTATGATGCAGATTATAAGGGTTCAAACTAATAACTTTATATTAGTCTGACTAACCCTCCACTGTTAACCACAAAAATGATCTTCTTCTCTTTCTTACTTGGAAAGTGGAAACTCTATAAGAAACGTCAATCTTTAAATGACATTCCATCTAAGGAGAAATGATATTCTTAAGAATGGATCTAAGGAATAAGTAACAACTTGAATCCTGCAGAAGTTTGAAAAATCTCTTAAATCTTATATCTTCAACTTCATACATTATATCTTTAAACCTTATATCTAAAAATAGTTATTCATGACGTTAGTTTCTCCAAAACTAGTGATATGATTATCACAAAACTTCTTATTAAAAAAATTTAATTTTAATTTTAATTTTAATTTTTTTTGCACTCTTAAAGTTACAATCATAAACTTATTTTGATTGCGTATAACACGCCTTTTATAAACCAACGATAATTAACTTTTGAAGTTCACAATTAGCTAAATCATTAGTTTAAATTAAATTCCAAGAAATAATTAAAACTTTTAAATCTGACAGTTAAATCCTTAAAGTTCTTTTTAATAGAAAAATAGGTTGAAAATAGGTTCGAAAATAATTTTTTTTTTGAAAATTCTCAAACCTAACAATAGGCCAAGAATTTTAAAACCATTGCTCTGATACCATAATTGTAACACCCCCGACTTACGTCGGTAGTGCCACACGCCAGTGACCTCAGACGTTGTTGTCCGATGTCACCCAAGGCTTTAATCGGAACAATTAACTTAAATAAACATATTAAATAACAAAAGGTTAAACAGCGGAAGACATTGTATAAGTGAAACTCAACCTTTTATTAAAAGATCTCTCATCACACGAGGAGATGATTTTACAACAGAGTGATAATATAACGGAAGACTTTTAAGAATAAACCTATCACATGACTAGGTTATAAAAATATACATTAAAGTAATGTCTAACGACCTTGAAAGACCGGCACTTAAATCTGCAAATGCAAGTCTCTTCTTCAATTGGTTACTTCACGTCTGCGGAAACCAACCACTGATGTGCCTTATGGGACGGATGACACCAGCCAACCATGCAATGAATAAAATCTGGTTGGTTAGTCTAATGAAAGACTATGCAAGGGTGAAAACAGATGGTTCTAGTGATCGAAACCGTTTACTATCATTGTCCCTCGAATAACAACCGAAGGAACGATATATAACCCGATACTTTCACGAAATGATTTATTATTTAGATATGCATTGAAAAGAAGACTCCAAAGGAATTGAGTCTCAAGGAAAATATATGAAGAGAAGATTCCAAGAGATTGAGTCTTACGGGAAAGTATGACAATGTTTGGGAACATTATAATTCACACAAGCGTTTCAAAACGACTTGGTGTTTCGGTTCATGACCAACCTCACCGCACAATGCGAATTCAGATTGGAAAGAGAACTTTACTCTGACCAAAGTCTATATGAGTTTTCCTAGCTGCACTACTTCCTAGATGTACTACTCGCCTGAGGGTATATTAATTATGTGCATAGCGGCACTTATCTTATTTACTTCCAAAACGTATATTCACGTTATAAGCTTTTATCATAATCATCTCATCCCTCAGGATATAGAGATATATAGTCGGGAATAAATCCCTAAAGGTTTGACGCCGGCTAAGCGCACCTCCCCTATATTCGGATAGGGGATAGTCATGACCAGAGAAACGGTGTTAGGGCTTAGACATCCTATCCACCGGGTTATAAAGAAACGGCTATCTCTCAAGGTAAGCAGCGTTCCTACGAATACTCGTGCTAACTATATCTCAAGTTTGCATAAAAATCCACAACAATACCATCACGGTAATAACAGATATAATAGCGTTGTTTCTAGCAATATATACAACCTATTATAATATTCATTTTAATCGTATCATTTTAAGAAAAATGTTCCCAACGAAACCAGTAATTCATCCCAATTTAATTAACAATTAAACAATTGATAATTAATAGAATTATGGAATGATAAGCAAGAGTGAACCGTTACTTGCCTTAGATTTAGATGAAGCTCAACGAAGATCAAAGACAACGGGTTTCCGGGTTCGAAACGAGGACAGAACTCGGATTTCAGATCCCTACGGAATGACCCATAACGAAACCCTAAGTTAGATTCGATAATAAAATATACGAATTTAAGGAAAGACGAATGAAATCGAAGGAACAAAGCCTCGATCAAAACCACAAAGCCCAAACCACAACCACAAGCGCCCAGGCACACCGCGGGTGCGGTGGCCTTGACCGCGGGTGCGGTCAAGCCACAACGGCGAGACGACGACGACGAAAACTCACCGGGGAAGACGACGGGGGTTCGACTCGTGGTGGATCCGACTTCTGGATTCCTTGGACCACCCAAGAACCACCTTGAGAGCACCTCCTCCTCCTATGGTAGCTCCGGCGAAAGCTTGCAAATCCGGCGACAATGGAACGAGAGAGAGATTTGAGAGATAGAGAGATTGAGATGGCTTCCTCCTCCAAGTCCCCTCCTTTTATAAGCCAAGCAAGGAGCTCAAGAAACCAGCTCCCCCACCGCCTCAGCTCCAACAGGGGCGAAGCAGCTCAGGCGCACGACGGTCAAAGTTCGGCAAAGCAGAAAAGTAATGATGACGGTGCGGGTGCGGTGGGTCTCACCGCGGGGTGCGGTGGGTCTCACCGCGGGTGCGGTGAAGGCCATTTCTGACCGCGGGTGCTGTGGGTATGACCGCGGGCGCGGTGGAGGCCAAATCCTGCCTCTTTCACCCTTTTTCGTCCGGGAAGAATTATAGGTATGGGTCTTAACCCCAGATTAAATATATTCGTATCCGAACAAATATTCTAAACACCAAAAATACGTCAAATGTATTTTATTCCACTCAGGGAATTATTATAGAGATCAAGCTTTTAACAGAATATCTGAACTTCTCTGAAATTAATTCGACTTCAGTACGAGTGTTTGGAAAATTACAAAAATGCCCTTACTAAAAATGAGGTGTATTAGAGATTACAGATACCTATGACGACGACCCACAACGAGACCCTAGGTTAGACTCGACAATAAAATGATACGAATCTAAGGAAGAACGAATGAAATCGAAAGAACGAAAGTCCCGCCCGAGGCCGGATCGTCCAAGGCCACGATCGCGATTGCCAAGTCAATCCGCAGTCGCGGCTGGGATTCCGCGGTCGCGGGCGTCGAGGACATCGTCCGCGATCGACAGGGCAGTGTCTGCGAGCAACAAGACGATGCCCGCGATCGCAGTGTTCATGTCCGTGGTCGCGGACATGAACACGACGACCACAGATCGAAAGGAAACTCACCGGCGACGTCTCCTTGTGGCTCGATTCGAGGGGGCTTCGCTTCCGGCCTTCTTTGCGCCTCCACTGCAACACACCAAGGCCACCACGAGAGCTCCAGCGATGCTTCGAGGAATTCTGGCGATACTCGAACTCCGGCGACAATCGAACGAGAGAGAGAGGTGGGAGAGATCTTGTTTTGGTGCCCCTAAACCCTCTAGAATCACCTCTATATATAGCCAAGGAGGAAGCCCAGCCCCGGCAAGATCAACGATGGAGCAGGAGATCAATGGCGGGGTGGAAATCGAAGGAGAGCTGGCGTGTTGGAGTTTTCCGCGATCGCGGAACCTGCACCGTGGTCGCGGAAAAATTCAATTGTTCCGCCTCGCTGTGCACGATTATTCCGCGGTCGCGGTGGCTCTGCCGCGGTCGCAGAATTCCCTTTTTCGCGCCTAATTGCCTGGGGAAAGGTTGGGCATAGGTTAAACCCCGGATAATAAATATTTGTACCCAACCAAATATTCTAAGCTTCCAAAATACCTCTAATGAATATTCCAAGGCTCAGGGAACTACTACAGAGATCAAACACATTACAGAAAATTCCGAACTTCGCCAAACAAGTCTTGCTTTCCCAACGAGGGTTGGAAAATTCCCCAAATACCCTTACTAAAAATGAGGGGTATTACAGTTTTGATGTGTTTTTTTTTATAGATATTTGCAAAATATGGATATTAATAATGGAGATGAGAATGGCAACTGACGTTTGGAATACTTGATGTAGGAACACTAATTCGAAGGGTTTGTATTTACATCGTCGAATATTTGTACATATGGTTGATTGTAAAGTTATATGGGTTTCAGTATAATGTGCGTGTTGGTATGTGCTAACGTGCAAGTCTACAAAATTAAAAAATATTATAGAATTTAAAATATTGAAAAAGTTATATCTCTGCCAGCGTGCGTGTTGGTATGTGTCATATGTGTTTTTCAAAACTCGTATATTGGTATGACAATTCATCTTGTAAATTGCCAGCAGGGATTCGAGTCGTATAAGTAAGATTGATTACCTCGGGGGGTTTAACGAAGGGAAGATCTACATGAACAAGGTGGACCTATACTTCTTCCCTTCTCAAAAGTTGTTTATTGAATCGCCTACTGTAGATCGAGACTGAATGTGCAAACGATGGTTTTCATTAAGCGGCGTGTCGTGTTAATGGGTGTTGTTTTATGTGATCACCATGTTACAAGTTACGATTGTCCGTGTTCTTAGGAATGCTTCTGGTGTTTCCAAGGGGTCCCTTTTCCAAATAATGGTGGTCAACCTTAACATTATGTGACTTAGGATGGGTTGCTCAGTTTGTTTGAGTTTGTTAGTGTTTATTTGGTTGTCTAGGAACCTTCAACCGGTCCTAGGAATAGTTTGGATATTATCATAATTTGAATCTTTCGCATCGCTTCTCTAGTTTTACATGAGTTATTGCATGTATGTTGGTTTTCATTGATATTATTTAATAAATAAAAATTGGATAGTTTTCATTGTTTTGTCGTCATGACTTTGTTGGAAGGTCCCATTTAGTGAATTTGTCGTCAACTAGGTTTGGCGGACCCAGGTGTAATGCACTACCATATAACGCCTCGTAATTCTAGTCGGGGTGTTACAATTTATACCTTTTTTTATTTACAATTTGAAATGATAATGAATTCTACTCATAGTTTATATATATGTAATTTTTTATTATAATTTATCGTTTAATTAGACGTGAATAAATTTTGATAAATAGTGTATTAGAATAATAAGATTTACGTCGAATCATTTTTTATTGGTATTATATTCAAACCGAATTCCAATATCATACAATATTTCATGACCTTATTTTCTTTTTGTTTTATATGTCGTGGAAAATCCAAATAAATCTTCCACATTTATTCTGTCGAATAGATTGATCGATATGTTTGACAAGATTTTATTGACTTTTTCACATATTCTGAAAACTGTATTACTTGTTAATTTATCAATTCTATCACACAAATATTTAAAAAGTGAATTCAGTTTGTTCTTTACGTTGATATTTTAACAACATGAAAAGAATTTGCAAATCCCATTTGTGAACTTCGCCAATGTTATTTAACATGTAATTGGTACGTTGCTTTTGCCTTGTATTGATGATTCTCATGGAAACACAATTAAACTACTTTTCTTTTCTTTTAAAATAAAGTAATATTGTAAATTACGTGAATTTTGTTTACCACTAGAGAAACATAAGTTCGAAAATAAGTTAAGTTAGTAGTAATTATTAAAAAATGCCTATAATAGAAATCAAATTACATGGTCTAAAACTTCAACTAAAAACAACAAGAGAATAGCAAATACAAAATACAATGACTTTCAAATGCACATTGTAGGAATGTTTTAGTTATCGTCTATAAGCATGTTCTAGGATTGATAAGTTGATCTATCAGTTTTTGTATAGCGTCAAAACTAGATCGCTTTGTAGTTGACTACGATCTTTAGTGTAAATGATAGCCCTTTGACGAGTTATTACGATTGAAAACATTCACTTTATATTATGTTACAACGCGATTAACCTCAATATATTATAGCGTAATTGTAATTGCAAGTGACGTGATATGCCTAATATTTATTATTATATTACATTTATCATTGGAGTGTTAAAACGTGATTATAGATTATAAAGAGTTGCTACATTTAAAATTTCTTCTAGAGGTGGATTCTTCATGTCAAGTGCGCGACATTGTTAGCTCTATACGACACAATGTGACTAGTCAACTCTCACTACGTCATAACAAATGCCTTGTGTGACAGAACGTAATCTCTATGTACGACCTACAATTACATCATGCTTCTTAGTACAAGTCGTACATCTGTACAATGTTATTAAAATTAATATCTTTATATTTGTAGAATATATCACGCAAATAAGTTGTCAGAAGAAAAGATCTTATTTTCTTTATAGAGTTACATGCTTCTGGTTCATCCTATCACCGTATTGGAATTCTATGGACAACGAGTACACTTGTTTATAAGACTCAGTAATAACAGTCATAAAAAAAACAAAATGTACTCTTTAACATTGATCTTATGTGATGATATGAAATGCAATAATGCATAGTTATCCGTTTGTGGAATAATAAAGTGAGTATTATGCACCCTCACTGGGTATATTACATAAAAATGACACGCGAGCAAGATAAGAGGTAGATAAAATCAACACAAAATCTATGCACAAGTCAATGTTAGGACTACCGAAATGTTGGATTGCTCCCAACAAAATTTGACAAATTAAAAGATGGGAGTAATAAAAATCCATGACAATATATAGGACGAAAACGATTCCACAGAAAAGACGTGAAATAGATATAAAAAAAAAATAGCAATGGCAATTCCCTTGAAATAAAGAGGTACCTGATCATGCACTATCAACTAAATGTGTGTTTCAGATTGTTTGTATAAATCGTGATTCCTTGTTGTTCCCCTTTATTTCACCTATGCGTGGGTTGATGCATCTTGACCACTGTCCTATATGTTTTTAGCGTAGTCTTTTGTATTTTCATCGATGTGTTATTTTACATATACGTACAAGGACTAAGGATATTCTATGAGGTAATATATATATAGATTTTCTTTTTCTGCGTACTGTTCAAACATGGTGATTGCTGAAAACTACGTAATATATCTGCTCTTAACACCTCTGGTTAATTTTCATGTATATAAGCGATATTTTTTATACACTCATGTCCACCTAATTTACGAACGTTACAACCAATTTATCCTCGCGCGTAGCGTAGGGCCTTCGACTAGTTTTAACAAAAAAAAAAGTACGTGTGTATATATAGGGGGTGCTCGGGTGTGAACTAGTGCTCTCGCGAGAGTAGTGAGAATGCTCCAGATCTGTCAAAATCCCGTGATACGGATTAAGATAGGGGGTATTTCGGGATAATTTTGTAATTATAGGCAACTTCAAATAAAAAGACTCATTGGCTCAAAAGTCTATCAAGGCCCAAATAAGTCTTCATCTAAATGACCATGTGTCATGCACTAGATCATTTAAATAAGTTCAGTATTTAACATGGATGGTCTCAAGTGTTGATCGACAAACCTTATACATTGTAAATGCACATAAATTACTATTCAAAATGCACATACAATACAATTCGAAATGCACATCCAATACAATTCATTGTTAGAATCACATTTAAAATGCAAAAAAAAAACATTCAGTCATTTTTAAATGCATATATAGTTGAAAATGCTCATTTAATATGTTTAGTTCAAAATGCACATCTAGTTATATCAAAATGCACTTCTAGTTATATCTAGATGCACATCCAATGAAATCCAAAGTGCACATCTAGTTATATACAATGTACATTCATTATCCAATTACACATCCTATAAAATGCAAATGCACATCACATTATATCCAAGTGCACATCACATTATAACCAAATGCACATAGACAATAACTCTAAATGCACATCTAGTTTTATACAAATGCACATGTGCAACATTTTGAGCTATATGTATTTTTGTATTGTATACTATATGCATTTTGATTGTACACTATGTGCATTTGGATTTTACAAAACAACTCAACGGGTCTTGACCTTGCGATCTCACGCCTAGGATCTCAACCTTGGATAAACACAAGAAAATGCCAACTGCCTTCACGTCGAGTCCTTGCCTTTACTGGTGCGGAAACTTATCTGATGTGCCGTATGAGACGGATGACACCAGCCAACCATGCAAAGGAATTTAACCGGTTGGTTAGTCTAATGAAAGACTATGCAAGGGTAGAAATAAGAAGGTTTAAGTGACCGTAACCGTTTACTATCATTGTTCCTTGAATAATAATTGAAGGAACGATACATAACCCGGAGTCTTCTAACCGAAGTCCGGGCGGTTTCCACGTTGTACTCCTCGCCCGAGGGTATATTAATTATGTTCATAATCGCACTTATCTTATTTAATTCCAAAACGTATATTCACGTTACAGCTTTTAACATATATATATCATCTCGATACGAGAGATATCTTGGGAACATTTCCCGAATGTTTGGCACCAGCTGTGTGCACCACCCCTATATTCGGATAGGGGACGGTCATGACCAGGAAAGGGTGTTAGGGCTTGAACATCGTACGCACCACGGTTATAACGAAACGGCTAGATCTCGCAAGGTATATAGCGTTCCTACGAATACTCGTTCTAACTACATATTTAAGTTCACACATAAATCCACACCAATACCATCACGGTAATTAACAAGTATAATAGCGTTGTTTCTAGTAATATATACAATCTATTATAATATCATATTTTAATCACATCATTTATAAAATCTGTTCCCAAACGAAAACAACATTTCATTCCAATTTAATTAACAATCAAAATAATTGATAACTAAAGGAAAAATGGAATGATTAAGTAAGAGCGAACCGCCACTTGCCTTAGTCTAGACGAACGAAGATTATCCTACGGAACGGAAGGACTAGACACGTGTTCAACAACCTATAGGAATTCCCGTCGAAATCCACCGTCGTCCCAAGGTCCATCCCGACGACGCACGCGAAACGAGGTATGAAAACCCAAATTAAATGCAGTACAAAAACCGAAGCACAATGAAGGAATTAGCCTGACCTAGGCAAATTCCACGGTCGCGGAATTAATATCCGCGGTCGCGGAATTCTGGGCAAAGCCGCGATCGCGGCAGTTCATACCCGCGATCGCGGTTCGCCCTCCCGACGATGGCTTGGAGGCATTCGAGCTTACCAACGACGACGAAACGGCTCTTCGCTCCTACGACAACTGCGCACCACCACCGCTACTTCCTCTTGGCTTCACGATACCTCCGGCGAGCACTCCGACGATGCATAAACTCCGGCAAAGGCACGAACGAGAGAACGAGATAGGTGGAAGAAGATGGATGATGGATAAGCTCGGATTCCCTCTTATTTATAGGTTCAGAAGGGATCCTCCAACCTCAACGCCGGCACTCCAATCGATCCACCTCCCCCCGGCGTTACGAGCACGAGGAGCAAGCCGAGCGTCGATCCTTTAGTGTCCTCAAAACAAGATCGTGATAAATCAATTAGCTCAATTGTGATCGTCCACTTTATTTCCCCAAACGTGACATCAAATCGCCTTAATAGACATAGATCACTTTTCATCCAATCTTGTAGACAAAATTCCATCCACTTAAGTTATCACATACTCTAAATCCTTATAAATTAGAACAACCTTTATCAACTGAGTTGTTATTCACCCATAAATCTTTAAACACTTAATCGTCCTCATACGATTTATTATCCCAAATCAAGTGACCTTTTGCTTTATCGGAACTCAATATTCATCCAAGACGTGATCGTCCTAATACTCCTCCTATCCTTATATCGTTTCCCTTAAGAAGCCTCACAATAAAACCTCAGATAAATATTCCAAGATAATACTTATGACTTCACACCCTTAGCCTTTTCGAAGCTTAAACCACTGGGCCTACAATGAGCATACTCACTTACAAACTCCATAACCTTAATCCTTGGGTTCTAAAGTTTTACTCAAGATCGTAATAGAGTACGGTCTTGTTTAGAGAAGACGAATTCCTTATGAACTATCTTTCTTATACATTTATTCTCTTCTCAACAATCTATCCACATAAATGCCTACAGAATGACCTCACAACTAGGCATTCTGGACTTCATATGGTTCACTCTCACGTACTTTTACCAGAACAAATGTTCAGGGTACACATATGAGAAATAATTCTTAATCCCATAGAGCATTAACCACACACAATTGTTTCCTTCGAATTAAGGAATTTTGGTAAAACTCAACTTACATGATCACGCTCGTCAGCTCAACTGAGGAAACAACTAATGTCATACCGATGTGACATTACTCCAAGAATAACGCGAGATTCCTATGAATGGATCTAGGAATTAAGTAATAGAGTCGACCCTAGTGTTAACCACGCAAGAGACGAACACCTAGGCTCCATACGTTACCCCTCCTTTATGAGTCCTGACATCCCTTATCCACACGTGACATATACTATTTTTGGCACTCACGGAGTCTCGTATGAGCGAACAATTTGCAATAGTAATGAATTTAGTAATTTCCGAAATAAGGAAACACTTCTTTATTATTCGAAACATTACATTAAAACAATTGACAGAAAGTCTAACAGACAGATTACTAAACTATGCAGACTATCGACACAAGTCATCGTTCCATATTCTTAAAAAAAAAAGCTCACAAAAATACAACTACTCGTCCCGAGTTTCAGTCTCATTGGAGTGACGAATCACAACGAGTCGTTGCCCCTGACCCGAAGACTCCATAGGCGCCTTGCCTTTATTACGAGCAATAGATTGCTCAGAAGCGGATACCCCTGGCTTTGGGTTCTGCCCATTTTCAACATTTGAGGCTTGATAAGACTGCGTTGGTCCTTGACCCTTCTGCCTACAGTATGCTTTCATGTGGCCTTTCTTCCCACAATTGTAACATACCCTCTTCTCTTTCCTACACTCATTGCTCTTATGTCCAGGAGCCCCACAGTTGAAACACGGAACATAACCCCTATTCTGACTTGAGCGTTGAGTAGAATCGGACTGGGTCACTTCGGTTCTAGGCCAATTAGATTTGGAGAAGTTGGAAGGCGGAGCTGGACGCTTGAACCCACCACCCTGTTGTTGATTACCACCGTTGCTCCCCGATCTCTGTCGGTTATGCTTCATGGCTGACTCCTCCAAAGTCACTTCCAGCTTATAAGCGGCGTCCACATACTGCTCCAGAGTGGTACAACCATGATGCGTCATCAAGGGCTTGAGGTCGAGATTCATCCATTCGTGAAAATGCCAGATTTTATGTTCCTCGCTGGACGCTTCCGCTCCAGCATAGAACAACAAGTGGTTAAACCTGGCAGCCAACTCTGTCACCTTCAACCCATCAGTCTTTGGGTATAGAAACTCCTTGCATTTATCCTCCCTCATAGCCCGAGAGAAGAACCGATCAGACATCTTGGTCTTAAATATTGACCAGCTCAGTTTGGGATGATCAACTAATCCCGTGCTCTCCCACCATTCACTGGCCCCACCCTTCAGATATAACGAAGCAATGTGTACCATTTCAGCCTCAGTACACACAATGTTCTTAAACAAATGCTCCATGTGAAGGAACCAGTATGCCACCTTGACGGGTTCTCCAGTACCGTCATACGGGTTAGGCCTCATGAAGTTGATCGCTTTCAGCGCACGACCATAAATTCCTCCATCTCTCGGAGTACTCATTAGAGGCGGGTTATTTGTTGTATCCTCAACGTTAGCAGTACCCTGAGGGGTTGGATTCCCCTGGGCTCGCTGAACCCCTGGCCTCACCAACTCGGTGACCGCTTGCATTACGATCTGCCTGATTACCTCTACAGCAGCTGTACTGAAAACTATTGGACCCAACTTCGCCCCAAATATCCTTTCTGAGGCTCCCTGGACTTGCCCATATCGCCTTTCTGAGGCTCGGAACTCCGCCATCTTCGCCCCAAATATCCTCATTACCGGGCTGATCTAAAATCCAGAAAAACTCTTCCCACTCCTCGTGGAAGGGATCCACCGACTCCTTCTCATCCTCTGGATCCGCCATTGAGTCCTCATCTTCATCAGAGACCTCGGGGGTAGAGGTTTTCTTGGATTGCATTTCTCTTCCTTCCCCGCTCTCGGACTCAGACTCTTCGGTCAACGGGGTGAACTTACGCACCGATCCGCCGACCACTGGAACTTCTACAGAATCAGGCTCAGACTTAATTGTCGGAGCGGTCTCAGATTCATCTTGGGTCTTAAGTTGGGCTCTAGGGAATATCATTGTCTGTGAAGAGACAAGGAGAGATTTAGAACTTTCTTGTTTATAGAAATTCTATCTTCCATAACAAGCAGGAATGATAGGACTACGTACGTTGGCAGAAGTTTGAAAACGCCTTTTCCACAAAACCGTTAAGGTAAACTGAAACTCGTTTGTTAAATCTAAAAGTCTTTTCAACAAAACTTGTTAAAAACAAACCGAGACTCGTTGGTTAATTCCGTTTCTACTAAATTATTGTGATTTAAAATCTACTTCATATACGTTTTATCTTTAAACCTTACTTAGGGCTATATTAAAAAAATCCCATACACGAAGTTTTTGTTTTATAAAACCCCAAATAAACACAAAATGGTTTAAAAGTTTAGAGTTTTAAAAAAACTTTTAGCTCTGATACCAAATCTATAACACCCCCAAAATACCCTTTGGAAATATTACCGCCAGTGACCTCAGATTACACATATGGGGTCACCCAAGGCTTAACCATTTTATAAATAACTGTATAATAACATAAGCTTTATTAAATGACATGCAACTGCCCAAATAATCTTTTATTCAAATGTTGAAAATTACAGTTCGATAACAAGATCGAGTACAAATATTTATTACAGCGGAAGTCTTGAAATAAAACGACTCAACGGGTCTTGACCTTGCGATCTCACGCCTAGGATCTCAACCTTGGAGAAACGCATAAAACGCCAACTGCCTTCACGTCGAGTCTTTGCCTTTACTGGTGCGGAAACTTATCTGATGTGCCGTATGAGACGGATGACACCAGCCAACCATGTAAAGGAATTTAACCGGTTGGTTAGTCTAATGAAAGACTATGCAAGGGTAGAAATAAGAAGGTTCAAGTGATCGTAACCGTTTACTATCATTGTTCCTCGAATAATAACCGAATGAACGATACATAACCCGGAACTTTCACGGAATGATTAGAATTAGACATGCACTGAAAAGAAGACTCCAAGGGATTGAGTATTATTGGAAACGTATGACAAATGTTTGGGAACGTTATAGTTTTCACACAAGCGTTTAAAAAAACGACTTGATCATTTAGGTCAACAACCAACCTCACCGCGCAATGCGAATTCAGATTGGAAAGAAGACTTACTCTAACCGAAGTTCGGGCGGTTTCTATGTTGTACTCCTCGCTCGAGGGTATAGTAATTATGTGCATAATCGCACTTATCTTATATAATTCCAAAACGTATATTCACGTTACAACTTTTAACATATATATATCATCTCGATACGAGAGATATCTTAGGAACATTCCCCGAATGTTTGGCACCAGCTGTGTGCACCACCCATATATTCGGATAGGGAACGGTCATGACTAGGAAAGGGTGTTAGGGCTTGAACATCCTACGCACCACAGTTATAAAGAAACGGCTAGACCTCGCAAGGTACATATCGTTCCTACGAATACTTGTTCTAACTACATATTTAAGTTCACACATAAATCCACATCAGTACCATCACGGTAATTAACAAGTATAATAGCGTTGTTTCTAGCTATATAAATAAAACAGAGATAATGCAAAAAAAAAAATTACAGTCTTATGTTTATCGAAAAAACCCTGCACGCTTACTGTTTTCATCTTCCCTGGCTCTTAAGATAGTCGGAAAAAGGGATAGGACCTTTTACATCGCGAGGGGTGGACTCGGAGATAAGGGAGGATGATGATATATACAACCTATTATAAAATCATATTTTAATCACATCATTTATAAAATCTGTTCCCAAACGAAAACAACATTTCATTCCAATTTAATTAACAATCAAAATAATTGATAACTAAAGGAAAAATGGAATGATTAAGCAAGAGCGAACCGCCACTTGCCTTAGTCTAGACGAACGAAGATTATCCTGCGGAACGGAAGGACTGGACACGGGATGATCAACTAATCTCGTGCTCTCCCACCACTCACTGGCCCCATCCTTCAGATATAACGAAGCAATGTATACCATTTCAGCCTCAATACACACAATGTTCTTAAACAAATGCTCCATGTGAAGGAACCAGTATGCCACCTTGACGGGTTCTCCAGTACCGTCATACGGGTCAAGCCTCATGAATTTGATCGCTTTCAGCGCACGACCATAATTTCCTCCATCTCTCGGAGTACTCATTAGAGGCGGGTTATTTGTTGTATCCTCAATGTTAGTAGTACCCTGAGGGGTTGGATTCCCCTGGGCTCGCTGAACCTCTGGCCTCACCAACTCGGTGACCGCTTGCATTATGATCTGCCTGATTACCTCTACAACAGCTGTACTGAAAACTATTGGAATGGCAGGAGGTACCTGCACCCTTTCCCCTCCTATCTGGGGTGGAGCATTCCTTGCTGGGTTGTTGTGGGAACCGGACTCAACTTCCTCCTGGTCCGCTGCATTTCCAATCGGAATCCGAGAAGCATTACTCGGTACAGGCGCATGACGTGCGGTGTTTCTAGCGTTCATAATATGATTGTGTCTACGTATATTAGATAGGTACCAACAAATTTAAGTTGCAAGTAATAACTACTTTAAAGTGCAATATCTGAGGAGCCTTCTGCTCCAGTGTTGTTCGAAATGGGAAAACACTAGGAAGAAAACTATAACTAGGATATTATTCATTGCTTCTTTTCTACCGGAGGTAACTCTTCCTCCGAGTCATCAGTTAACCCCTTCTATTTTTGGATCACTTGATCCTTCAGAAGGCACTGATGGCACCCTGGACTTGCCCATATCGCCTTTCTGAGGCTCGGAACTCCACCATCTTCGCCCCAAATATCCTCATTACCGGGCTAATCTAAAATCCAGAAAAACTATTCCCACTCCTCGTGGAAGGGATCCACCGGCTCCTTCTCATCCTTTGGATCCGCCATTGAGTCCTCATCTTCATCAGAGACCTCGGGGGTAGAGGTTTTCTTGGATTGCATTTCTCTTCCTTCCCCGCTCTCGGACTCAGACTCTTCGGTCAACGGGGTGAACTTACGCACCGATCCGCCGACCACTGGAACTTCTACAGAATCAGGCTCAGACTTAATTATCGGAGCGGTCTTAGATTCATCTTGGGTCTTAAGTTGGGCTCTAGGGAATATCGTTGTCTGTGAAGAGACAAGGAGAGATTTAGAACTTTCTTGTTTATAGAAATTCTATCTTCCATAACAAGCAGGAATGATAGGACTACGTACGTTGGCAGAAGTTTGAAAACGTCTTTTCCACAAAACCGTTAAGGTAAACTGAAACTCGTTTGTTAAATCTGAAAGTCTTTTCCACAAAACTTGTTAAAAACAAACCGAGACTCGTTGGTTAATTCCGTTTCTACTAAATTATTGTGATTTAAAATCTACTTTATATACATTTTATCTTTAAACCTTACTTAGGGCTATATTAAAAAAATCCCATACACGAAGTTTTTGTTTTATAAAACCCCAAATAAACGCAAAATGGTTTAAAAGTTTAGAGTTTTAAAAAAACTTTTAGCTCTGATACCAAATCTATAACACCCCCAAAATACCCTTTGGAAATATTACCGCCAGTGACCTCAGATTACACATCTAGGGTCACCCAAGGCTTAACCATTTTGTAAATAACTTTACAATAACATAAGCTTTATTAAATGACATGCAACTGCCCAAATAATATTTTATTCAAATGTTGAAAATTACAGTTCGATAACAAGATCGAGTACAAATATTTATTACAACGGAAGTCTTGAAATAAAACGACTCAACGGGTCTTGACTTTGCGATCTCACGCTTAGGATCTCAACCTTGGAGAAACGCAAAAAATGCCAACTGCCTTCACGTCGAGTCTTTGCCTTTACTGGTGCGGAAACTTATCTGATGTGCCGTATGAGATGAATGATACCAGCCAACCATGTAAAGGAATTTAACCGGTTGGTTAGTCTAATGAAAGACTATGCAAGGGTAGAAATAAGAAGGTTCAAGTGATCGTAACCGTTTACTATCATTGTTCCTCGAATAATAACCGAATGAACGATACATAACCCAGAACTTTCACGGAATGATTAGAATTAGACATGCACTGAAAAGAAGACTCCAAGGGATTGAGTATTATGGGAAACGTATGACAAATGTTTGGGAACGTTATAGTTTTCACACAAGCGTTTAAAAAAACGACTTGATCATTTAGGTCAACGACCAACCTCACCGCGCAATGCGAATTCAGATTGGAAAGAAGACTTACTCTAACTGAAGTCCGGGCGGTTTCCACGTTGTACTCCTCGCCCGAGGGTATAGTAATTATGTGCATAATCGCACTTATCTTATTTAATTCCAAAACGTATATTCACGTTACAACTTTTAACATATATATCATCTCGATACGAGAGATATCTTGGGAACATTTCCCGAATGTTTGGCACCAGCTGTGTGCACCACCCATATATTCGGATAGGGAACGGTCATGACTAGGAAAGGGTGTTAGGGCTTGAACATCCTACGCACCACGATTATAAAGAAACGGCTAGACCTCGCAAGGTACATATCGTTCCTACGAATACTTGTTCTAACTACAAATTTAAGTTCACACATAAATCCACATCAGTACCATCACGGTAATTAACAAGTATAATAGCGTTGTTTCTAGCTATATAAATAAAACAGAGATAATGCAGAAAAAAAATTACAGTCTTATGTTTATCGAAAAAACCCTGCACGCTTACTGTTTTCATCTTCCCTGGCTCTTAAGATAGTCGGAAAAAGGGATAGGACCTTTTACATCGCGAGGGGTGGACTCGGAGATAAGGGAGGATGATGATATATACAACCTATTATAATATCATATTTTAATCACATCATTTATAAAATGTGTTCCCAAACAAAAACAACATTTCATTCCAATTTAATTAACAATCAAAATAATTGATAACTAAAGGAAAAATGGAATGATTAAGCAAGAGCGAACCGCCACTTGCCTTAGTCTAGACGAACGAAGATTATCCTGCGGAACGGAAGGACTGGACACGGGATGATCAACTAATCTCGTGCTCTCCCACCACTCACTGGCCCCATCCTTCAGATATAACGAAGCAATGTATACCATTTCAGCCTCAATACACACAATGTTCTTAAACAAATGCTCCATGTGAAGGAACCAGTATGCCACCTTGACGGGTTCTCTAGTACCGTCATACGGGTCAGGTTTCATGAATTTGATCGCTTTCAGCGCACGACCATAATTTCCTCCATCTCTCGGAGTACTCATTAGAGGCGGGTTATTTGTTGTATCCTCAATGTTAGTAGTACCCTGAGGGGTTGGATTCTCTGGGCTCGGTGACCGCTTGCATTACGATCTGCCGGATTACCTCTACAGCAACTGTACTGAAAACTATTGGAACGGCAGGACGTACCTGCACCCTTTCCCCTCCTATCTGGGGTGGAGCATTCCTTGCTGGGTTGTTGTGGGAACCAGACCCAACTTCCTCCTGGTCCGCTGCATTTCCAATCGGAATCCGAGAAGCATTACTCGGTCCAGGCGCATGACGTGCGGTGTTTCTAGCGTTCATCATATGATTGTGTCTACGTATATTAGATAGGTACCAACAAATTTAAGTTGCAAGTAATAACTACTTTAAAGTGCAATATCTGAGGTAGTCGTCTAATAAACTCAACTTTTCATTAATGAAACACACACCAAGCGTCACTCAACAACTGAAAGGGAAATATGGAAAAAGAACATTAGGAGACTTCTGCTCCAGTGTTGTTCGAAATGGGAAAACACTAGGAAGAAAATTATAACTAGGCTATTATTCACTGCTTCTTTTCTACCAGAGGTAACTCTTCCTCCGAGTCATCAGTTAACCCCTTCTATTTTTGGATCACTTGATCCTTCAGCAGGCACTGATGGCTCCCTGGACTTGCCCATATCGCCTTTCTGAGGCTCGGAACTCCGCCATCTTTGCCCCAAAGATCCTCATTACCGGGCTGATCTAAAATCCAGAAAAACTCTTCCCACTCCTCGTGGAAGGGATCCACCGGCTCCTTCTCATCCTCTGGATCCGCCATTGAGTCCTCATCTTCATCAGAGACCTCGGGGGTAGAGGTTTGCTTGGATTGCATTTCTCTTCCTTCCCCGCTCTCGGACTCGGACTCTTCGGTCAATGGGGTGAACATACGCACCGATCCGCCAACCACTGGAACTTCTACAGAATCAGGCTCAGACTTAATTGTCGGAGCGGTCTCAGATTCATCTTGGGTCTTAAGTTGGGCTCTAGGGAATACCGTTGTCTGTGAAGAGACAAGGAGAGATTTAGAACTTTCTTGTTTATAGAAATTTTATCTTCCATAACAAGCAGGAATGATAGGACTACGTACGTTGGCAGAAGTTTGAAAACGTCTTTTCCACAAAACCGTTAAGGTAAACTGAAACTCGTTTGTTAAATCTGAAAGTCTTTTCCACAAAACTTGTTAAAAACAAACCGAGACTCGTTGGTTAATTTTGTTTCTACTAAATTATTGTGATTTAAAATCTACTTCAAATACGTTTTATCTTTAAACCTTACTTAGGGCTATATTAAAAAAATCCCATACACGAAGTTTTTGTTTTATAAAACCCCAAATAAACGCAAAATGGTTTAAAATTTTAGTTTTAAAAAAACTTTTAGCTCTGATACCAAATCTGTAACACCCCCAAAATATCCGTTGGAAATATTATCGCTAGTGACCTCAGATTACACATCTGGGGTCACCCAAGGCTTAACCATTTTATAACAAACTGTATAATAACATAAGCTTTATTAAATGACATGCAACTGCCCAAATAATCTTTTATTCAAATGTTGAAAATTACAATTCGATAACAAGATCGAGTACAAATATTTATTACAGAGGAAGTCTTGAAATGAAACGACTCAACGGGTCTTGACCTTGCGATCTCACGCCTAGGATCTCAACCTTGGAGAAACACAGAAAACGCCAACTGCCTTCACGTCGAGTCCTTGCCTTTACTGGTGCAGAAACTTATCTGATGTGCCGTATGAGACGGATGACACCAGCCAACCATGCAAAGGAATTTAACCGGTTGGTTAGTCTAATGAAAGACTATGCAAGGGTAGAAATAAGAAGGTTCAAGTGATCGTAACCGTTTACTATCATTGTTCCTCGAATAATAACCGAAGGAACGATACATAACCCGGAACTTTTACGGAATGATTAGAATTAGACATGCACTGAAAAGAAGACTCCAAGGGATTGAGTCTTATGGGAAACGTATGACAAATGTTTGGGAACGTTATACTTTTCACACAAGAGTTTAAAAAAATGACTTGATCATTTAGGTCAACGACCAACCTCACCGCGCAATGCGAATTCAGATTGGAAAGAAGACTTACTCTAATCGAAGTTCGGGCGGTTTCCACGTTGTACTCCTCGCCCGAGGGTATATTAATTATGTGCATAATCGCACTTATCTTAATTAATTCCAAAACGTATATTCACATTACAGCTTTTAACATATATATATCATCTCGATACGAGAGATATCTTGGGAACATTTCTCGAATGTTTGGCACCAGCTATGTGCACCACCCCTATATTCGGATAGGGGACGGTCATGACCAGGAAAGGGTGTTAGGGCTTGAACATCATACGCACCACAGTTATAAAGAAACGGCTAGACCTCGCAAGGTACATAGCGTTCCTACGAATACTCGTTCTAACTACATATTTAAGTTCATACATAAATCCACACCAATACGATCACGGTAATTAACAAGTATAATAGCGTTGTTTCTAGTAATATATACAACCTATTATAATATCATATTTTAATCACATCATTTATAAAATCTGTTCCCAAACGAAAACAACATTTCATTCCAATTTAATTAACAATCAAAATAATTGATAACTAAAGGAAAAATGGAATGATTAAGCAAGAGCGAACCGCCACTTGCCTTAGTCTAGACGAATGAAGATTATCCTGCGGAACGGAAGGAATGGACACGTGTTCAACAACCTACTGGAATTCCCGTCGAAATCCACCGTCGTCCTAAGGTCCATCCCGACGACGCACACGAAACGAGGTACAAAAACCCTAATTAGATGCAGTACAAAAACCGAAGCACAGCGAAGGAATTAGCCTGATTTGGGAAAATTCCGCGGTCGTGGAATTCTGGGCCGAGCCGCGGTCGCGGCAGTTCATAAACACGATCGCGGTTCGCCCTCCCGACGACGGCTTGGAGGCATTCGAGCTTACGAACGATGACGAAACGGGTCTTCGCTCCTACGACAACTGCGCACCACCACCGCTACTTCCTCTTGGCTTCACGATACCTCCGGTGAGCACTCCGAAGATGCACAAACTCCGGCGAAGGCATGAACGAGAGAAAGAGAGAGGTGGAAGAAGATGGATGATGGAGAAGCTCGGATTCCCTCCTATTTATAGGTTCAGAAGGGAGCCTCCAACCTCAACACCGGCACTCCAATCGATCCACCTCCCTCCGGCGTTACGAGCACGAGGAGCAAGCCGAGCGTCGGTCTTCTAGAAGTTCAGGAAGATGACGATGAACAGTTTTCCGCGATCTCGGAACCTCTTCCGCGGTCGCGGAAATGCCGTGAACGCTCCCCTTTGGCCTCTGGTCGCGGATTTCGTTAAAGGACATGCCAAATCTTTATTTTTAGTACTTCTAAAAATAATCCAAGACCCACTGATGTATTAAACGTGTATTCAAACGTTTCAAAATATTTACTACAGAGATTATAGAAGTTACGGAAATTCCGAATATGCCAAACGCGTGTCGCTTACAGAACGAGGGTTGAGAAAATTACCCAAATACCCTTACTGAAATTGAGGGGTATTACATATGTATATGCTCTACATATAATGTGTTACACTATACATGTATATATATAAGTGTACTAATATATACATCACAATCAATGTTCTAAAAGACGTTAGGCGGGAGCTTGGCGGTGAGGGGGGACTAGCGCTTAGGCGGGGGCCTATAATTTGTCAACTAACTTACAATTTATGAAATTAGTATTATGTTTAGTTGATAGTTAATACTTTATATTATTTAGAGTTATTTATTCCAATATCAATGGAAATGGGTAATTATATATACTTACAAATAAAATAAAAATTTATAAAAAAAGGTCTCGTGTAAGGCACGGGTTCATCAACTAATTATTATCCATGTGTATAAACCTTACTCTCACACTAAGGCTATGTTCGGCGCATGTTATAGAAGGCTATTAGAGGTTTGTACTATTCAAAACCTATCTTTGTATGTGTTTGGTAGTACAAGATTTTTTAGAAGGTTAAGATTTTAAGAGATTTTTTAGGAGGTTAAATAAGAACCTCCTAAGAGAAAGGTTATTGAATGTTTTATAAGGTTATCATAATTTTATTTCCAAAATATCCAAAATCTCATACTAGTGTTAGTTTTGTTTAAAAAAAAAACAACCCTTATGGTAATTTTTATTTGAAATATATTGAAAAACTTTGTCTCACCAAACACTCAAATAGGTTTCTACAAGGTTTTGAAATGTTACAAAACATATCTAAAAAATCCTAACCTTGTAAAAAACCTTTCAGAAAACCTCAACCTCTTCAAAAACCTTGTTTTACCGAACAGAGTCTAAGGTTCGTATTTATCATCTAAAGTTTGTATTTAATAACATCAAAGTTCATATTAAATAATAATAAGGATGTTTATAGACCAACATGTAATTAGTTTGGACAAAAAAATAGAGAATAAATATTTTTTGAATGAAAACTATAATTGTATTTGATGAAAATAAAATAATATTTACTTAATATTTTAATGAATGAGTAATTATACACGCTTGAAAGATTAAATGTAAGGGAAAATAAAGAATTGAACAAATAATTGGGGGGAGGGGCTCCTGGCTCCATCAAAGAGTGAACCTCTGATCCCCATGATTCGTTACCCTAACACTACCAATTGTGCTATGCATTCTTCTTATTTCATACGAGAAGCAATTACTCTTTAACCCGAATTTATATTAGTAGTTTACGATATCAATTAAACATACACAAGTAACATAATCTTGTAATTAAATATTGGAAAATTTCTATTGATACCTCCTGAGTTTAGGATTATACTTTTTGTTATCTCATGATTAATTTTTTTTAATTGATGCCTCTAAGGTTTTGTGTTTGTTACTTCGTGACCAAGTTTTTCTATATTCCTATTCTTCCGGTTTGAATCGATCAAATTTGAGCTCACAGTTATTTTTCTCACCCTCAAATTAGTAGGATTTGACTACACCTAAATCCATATCCAAACCATCTCGATTTAAATTTCGAAACAACAACCCATTTTTGAACTTAGGAATTCAAATTGAGATAGTTCGGGTATGGGTTTGAGTGTTTTAGGAGTTGAATCATATCAATTTGAGCACAAAGAACATAACGATGGGCTTGGATTTGATCAATTCGAACCGGAAGAACACGATTATGAAAAAACTTGGAAACGAAGTAAACAAACACAAAACCTTAAGGGCATCAACCGGAAAATTAATCAATCATGGAACACTAACAAAAATAACTCCAAACTCAGGGACACCAACAATAATTTCCCTTAAGTATTCCCTCCATTTGGGTTAGATCAGTCTTGGTACAACTCATATATGCAACCCGAACATTTATCCGTTCGATTTTTCCTTTAATTGTATGCAATAATATTATATTATTCCATGTAATAATAATACTTGTCACTTTAGCATTTGACAAGATTGTTAAGGAATACAATAATTAAACTCAAATACTACTCCTTCCATTCAATAATAAGTGTCATTTTAGTCATTAATTTTGTTAAGAAATATTTGTCATTTTAGAGTTTTAGGTATTGGTTTATTGGTTAGTTACGAGATATGTTATTGAAAATTGCACATATGGACACTTTTTATGCAGATTCATTTTATTCATTGGTTAAAAATGAGGTGTGTGGTTTTTAAATTGTTTTTATAAAACTTTTGTAATGTTTTAGCTCAATTATTACATTCCTTAATAATTGTATCAAAGGTTAAAATGACAAGTATTGTTAAACGAGGGAATACAAACTTTTCCTAAAATTTACAATTTAATAACTATCACCTCATTTTTACCCAATGAAGAATTAAGAAAATTTACATCAGAAAGTCTCAATATGTACAACTTTTAATAACATACCTCATAAATCACCAATAAATTTATTATCTAAAATTCTAAAATGACAAATATTTGTGAACAAAGTTAGAAAGCTAAAATGATGCTATTACTCAACAAGGGATTAGTTGCAACTATGATTGTTAGGATATTTGAAGTCGTTGAAGTTTAAGTGATAAACATGACAAATTGACAATCCATAACTATAAGGTCACCACTTTAATTTCTCTTTTTTCGTTATTAACTTAGGAATCAAAAACAATAAAAAACATAATTAAACTATTGCGATAATTTAGGTTTTTTTTATAGTGTAATGATATCTTCTGTTTGTCATATATAAAAAAAAACATAATCAAACCATGATAAAGGTTCCCATGAGAAGTAACTTTAGGGTGAGAAGTAAGAAAAAAAACATGAGCCATTGGATGAGGGGATCAAGGGCTGAGATTAGAAGGGGGGGAATTTTAAGTGATAAAAATGCGGTGGCATTTTCCGTAATTTCGGCAAACTTGTTTTTTTTGTGAACAATACCGTCCCTTGAATATTATCGCCCAGATAATGAACATTACCGCCCAAATAATGACCATTTGGTGTCAATTTATGAACGCGACCGTTTCACACTTTGTACCGTAAGAATATTTCACACCCGAACCTCTCTCATCAAACCATATCAGATTGCTCGTGAGAGGACAACATGATCATATCACATCATCATTATATATTTAAACGAAAAGGCTATATGCATGCGATTTCGTGTCTAAACGGACGCAAAACTGTGTGCGTAGCTTAGCAGCATGGTTTCGTACGGTTAAGCTACGCGCACAGGGGTAAAATAGGCATTTTTGAAAAGTTTGGACAAAACCTGTTCGCGTACGTTACGCGCACAAAGTGATTTGTGACAAACCTGTGCGCGTACGTTACGCGCACAAAGTGATCCATGATATTTAAAAAAAAATCCAAGGTTACTTGGTGCGCGTAGCTTACGCGCACCCAAAACAAATTGCACTTTTTTCCATAATCATGTAGAGAATTTCAATACGAGTCCGTACATATAAAATTCGTCCAAAACGGACATCGTTTGCCCCTCCAAAAGCTCAAAAAACGAAGCCTTCCTATCCATTTTTTTTACAATTTGGTGTCCGACATATAGCGCATTGTATTGAAATTTTTTGATATTTTTTGCATTTTTCTACTATAATTTTGTATAAAATTTTAATACGAGTCCGTACATATAAAATTCATCCAAAACGGATATCGTTTTCCCCTCCAAAAAGCAAAAAATCGAGAATAAAAACTTTATATATTATAGTATTTTATTATATTTGATATATTTATACTTATATATTATAGTATTTCATTATATTTTATATAGTTACACTTATGTACTATTGTAATTCATTAAATTTCATACAGTTACACTTATGTACAATAGTATTTCATTAAATTTCGTATAGTTACACTGATATACTATAGTATTTCATTGTATTTCATATAGTTACACTTATGTATTATTGTAATTCTTTAAATTTTATATCGTTACACTTATGTACTATAGTATTTCATTAAATCTAGTATACTTTGACATATATACTATAATATTTCATTATATTTCATATAGTTACACTTATATACTATTAGTAGTTCATAAAAACTAGTATACTTAGACTTATTTATTATAGTATTTCATTATAAATCATATAGTTACACTTATATAATATAGTATTTCATTAAATTTCATATAGTTACACTTATGTATTATAGTATTTCATTAAATCTAGTATACTTAGACTTTTATACTATAGTATTTCATTATATTTCATATAGTTACACTTATATAATATAGTATTTCATTAAATTTCATATAGTTACACTTATGTACTATAGTATTTCATTAAATCTAGTATACTTAGACTTATATACTATAGTATTTTATTATATTTTATATAGTTACACTTATATACTATAGTATTTCCTTAAATTTCTTATAGTTACACTTATGTACTATAGTATTTCATTAAATCTAGTATACTTTGACTTATATACTATAGTATTTCATTATATTTCATATAGTTACACTTATATAATATAGTATTTCATTAAATTTCATATAGTTACACTTATGTACTATAGTATTTCATTAAATCTAGTATACTTAGACTTATATACTATAGTATTTCATTATATTTCATATAGTTACAATTATATACTATAGTATTTCATTAAACTTCATATAGTTACACTTATGTACTATAGTATTTCATTAAGTCTATTATACTTAGACTTGAGTACTATAGTATTTCATTAAGTCTATTATACTTAGACTTATATACTATAATATTTCATTATATTTTATATAGTTACACTTATGTACTATTGTAATTCATTAAATTTTATATAGTTACACTTATGTACTATAGTATTTCATTAAATTTCGTATAGTTACACTTATATACTATAGTAATTCATTATATTTCATATAGTTACACTTATTTACTTTGTAATTCATTAAATTTCATATAGTTATACTTATATACTATAGTATTTCATTAAATCTAGTATATTTAGACTTATATACTATAGTATTTCATTATATTTCATATAGTTATACTTATATACTATAGTATTTCATTAAATTTCATATAGTTATACTTATGTACTATAGTATTTCATTAAATCTAGTATACTTAGACTTATATACTATAGTATTTCATTATATTTCATATAGTTACACTTATATATTATAGTATTTCATTAAATTTCATATAGTTACACTTATGTACTATAGTATTTCATTAAATCTAGTATACTTAGACTTATATACTCTAGTATTTTATTATATTTTATATAGTTACACTTATATACTATAGTATTTCATTAAATTTCATATAGTTACACTTATATACTATAGTATTTCATTAAATCTAGTATACTTAGACTTATATACTATAGTATTTCATTATATTTCATATAGTTACACTTATATACTATAGTATATCATTAAATTTCATATAGTTACACTAATGTACTATAGTATTTCATTAAGTCTAGTATACTTAGACTTATATACTATAGTATTTCATTATATTTCATATAGTTACACTTATGTACTATTGTAATTCATTAAATCTAGTATACTTAGACTTATATACTATAGTATTTCATTAAATTTCATATAGTTACACTTATTTACTATAGTATTTCATTAAATCTAGTTTACTTAGACTAATATACTATAGTATTTTATTAAATCTAGTTTACTTAGACTAATATACTATAGTATATAAGTCTAAGTATACTATATTTAATTAAATACTATAGTACATAAGTGTAACTATATGAAATATAATAGTACATGTGTAACTATATGAAATATAATAAAATACTATAGTATATAAGTCTAAGTATACTAGACTTAATAAAATACTTTAGTACATAAGTGTAACTATATGAAATTTAATGAAATACTATAGTATATAAGTGTAACTATATGAAATATAATGAAATACTATAGTATATAAGTCTAAGTATACTAGATTTAATGAAATACTCTAGTACATAAGTGTAACTATATGAAATTTAATGAAATACTATAGTATATAAGTATAACTATATGAAATATAATGAAATACTATAGTATATAAGTCTAAGTATACTAGATTTAATGAAATACTGTATTACATAAGTGTAACTATATGAAATTTAATGAATTACAATAGTACATAAGTGTAACTATATGAAATATAATGAAATACTATAGTATATGAGTGTAACTATACGGAATTTAATGAAATACTATTGTACATAAGTGTAACTATATAAAATTTAATGAATTACAATAGTACATAAGTGTAACTATATGAAATATAATGAAATACTATAATATATAAGTATAAATTTATGAAATATAATAAAATACTAAGTATATAAAGTTTTTATTCTCGATTTTTGGCTTTTTCGAGGGAAAAACGATATCCGTTTTGGATGAATTTTATATGTACGGACTCGTATTAAAAGTTTATACAAAATTATACTAGAAAAATGCAAAAAATTCACTACAATGCGCTATATGCCGGGCACCAAATTGTAAAAAAAAATGGATAGGAACACTTCGTTTTTTAGGCTTTTGGAGGGGCAAACGATGTCCGTTTTGGACAAATTTTATATGTACGGACTCGTATTGAAATTCTCTACATGATTTTGGAAAAAAAAGTGCATTTTTTTTGTGCGCGTAAGCTACGCGCACCAGGTAACCTTGCATTTTTTTTAAATATCATGGATCACTTTGTGCGCGTAACGTACGCGCACAAGTTTGTCACAGATCACTTTGTGCGCGTAACGTACGTACACAGGTTTCTCCAAACTTTTCAAAAATTCCTATTTTATCCCTGTGCGCGTAGCTTATGTGCACGAAACCATGCTGCTAAGCTACACACACAGATTCGCATCCGTTTAGACACGAAATGACGTGCATATAGCCACTGCCTATTTAAATGAGATATCCACATCATAACTTATAATGTTGTACCATTTAATTCCTGATATTATTGCCTTTTGGCCCTTTATTTAGTTCTTTCTAATTTGAAAGAAACAAAAATAGTTATTTCTAATTTATGCTTTGATGTTGTACCTGTAAGCTGATGGTGAAAAACATGAATGATTCTATCCAAGAATACAATCCACATAACACAATAGTTTTATAATTTTTTTATGGAAATAGTGTTATAGTTAGGTTCAACTATGTTGTAAAAATCTACGTTGACCAATCTCTAATACTGACACGTTTTATATATAAAAGCACGTATAGCAGGTATGTTTTTCAACCATAATATAATTAGAAGAATAAGTCTTAAGAAATGGCCCATGACAGGGCTAAAGTCGTGATGCCTATCAAATAAATTCCAAAATACCTACTAAGTAGTATAGCAAGCAAGTCATGGTCGATCCCACAGAGAGTCAGGTTATCAACTTATGCAATTTGTTATCACCAACTAGGAACCAGGGGGGGTTTGTTTGTGTTTCTCGTAACAAGCAATAAGGAAACAAGTAAATAAGTTCGCAGGAAAAGGTTGTAAATATGATGGGAAAAAGCGCCACACTCAACAGAGATCCACACAACAATAGATAGGTCGATCACGGAATTCTATCAATCTCAAGTTCTTAATATTCCTATAGTTGTTCTTATCTCGATCTTAGATAACTATTAGTTCTACCAGTCCTAATAGTACTTATTACTAAATCAAATCCGAAAACCTTCAGAACTCAATAAAGCAATAGCATTCAACCAAGGATTAACAAGACACATGTAATAGAAACAACCCGTTACTATAAGCATGCAATTAACTCTCTCTCACAATTATGCGCTCGGATCCCCTATACGCACAATCGTGTTCGCTACTAGATATGCAACCCGAACCCGGAATCACAAGTCCTAGCAATTAGGAAGATATCAATAAACCTAGGTAGCTACTCTAGATAAATCAACATAAACCAATAAACATTTAAGCACAAGAGAATTAATCCAACTAGATAGGAAAACGAACAAGAGTAGAAAACTTGCAACCAATCAATTGCTGGCTTCAAACTGTCAAGTGCAACAATGGAGGTTTAGTTCTCCATTAGGATTTGTGAGAGGAGAAATATGAAAAGTGGCAATTAGGGTTAGAGAAGTTTTTTTTCTAAAAGAGTCTTAAACCTAACTTAAATACTAAGGAAATAAAGAAAAGAAAATAACAAACTTGGAAACAAAGTCTCGGAAATAAAATAAAACGGGAAATAAAAACTCGTAAAAGACTTTCAGCGCGTCTCCACCGCGGGTGTTGTGGCTCCACCGCCGGGTGCGGCCATTTAACAGAAACTCCAATTCTCTGACGACCTCGCCGCGGGTGCGGCAGTGCCCACCGCTGGGTGCGGTGGGATTCCAGTACTTCAGCTTCTGCGACACTTCAGTAAAAACACCATAACTTTTGATTCCCAACTCGGATTGCGCTCATATTTTGAGTACTTGTAGTAGACTTCAAGATCTAACTCCTCGAATTGGAATCACTCCATTTGGACATCTGAGTAGAGAGAACTAACCATTTGAATTCAGCCCACTGTTCTTCTACTCTTCTCTTCACTTCCTTGGCGTCTTCTAGTGGTGACTTCTTCCTCAATGTCTCCTATGATATCCAAAATAGCTCAAACACCTCCAAATACACCAAACTTCGCCCCCAAACGCCATACACATGAATGTGTCTAAATCTACCCGAATGGCACCAATAAACCCTCTAAAGACTCTTACTTAAGCCCTACAAAGTAGTGCTTATCAAACTCTCCCATGCTTAGACCTTTGCTCGTCCTCGAGTAAACTAATAAAGAGTCTACTCCTCCAATGCAGCACCCAAGGTCTCAGGAAGCATATCCTCCAACTAAGAGTCACCTAACCCATGCCAAAGCTCCTGGCACCAATCTCATCTACAACACATCCATACTCAACAAGCTTAAGGGGCAAGCAGAGTACTTCCCCCAAGTTTAACCCGGACATCCAATAGTGTGAGTAACCTCTAATCCTAGCATCCATCTATTGCTCCTTATGCCTCCCAGAGTGACCTACCCGACAATCCTTCTTTGACTCCTCTTCTTATGACGCCTCGCCAAGAATAAAGAGAAATCCTAAAATCACTCTTCTTCTTTTTCGCTCATTTTGCCAAGGCGCCCTTTCGGGTTTTCACCAAGCCATTCATATTTTTTTCATAGATGTGCTCACATAAGCTCACGTCACTCTTGACCTCATATTACCCCAGCCTAATGCTGGTCCAAGCCACCTGCTTATTGCCTAGGCCACCCTTTCGGGTTTTCGACCTATCCCAGGATTTTTATATATGCCTTTTTTCAATTTTTGGCTTTTTTCTTTATTCTTTTTCTCCTCAGCGACGTAGCAAGTATAAAACCCTTCCCCATGCTTAAACATTGCATTGTCCTCAATGTAATGAAAGACAAAAGAATAGAGCACAGGGAAAAGCAAAAAATAACTCACAACGTCGCCGAGCTGGCTTGGACATTTCCTTTGTTGCTGGCGGTCTTCAATATACGCACATGTCTCGGGTGTTGAGCGTGCGTCTTCATTACTCCATGATCTTCATCTACCGTGCAACCATACGAAGCCACTTTGGTGAATAGTGGTAATCAAAGAATTCAAGGCTGCACGGCCTTCAGCGAACACAAAAAATGGGCCCAGATGTCATCGTGGTGTGGGCCCTGGTGTACCTCCTCTCCAACTGTCGACTGTAGGGCCATCATCGTTGCCAAATAAAAATGTGGGGCGAATGTCTCCTCCTTGACAACATGATGCACACCTTCTCTCCATGGGAAACTCTGGACAGCTGGCCTTGATACAACTTTTTTTTTTTATAATTCCGATTATTCTTTTTTTTTTTCGGATTTTTTTTTTGCTCCCCGTTTAAGGTTTTTTCGGGGAGTTTATTAGTGCAGGGAAGGAAAAGACTTACATTAGTGTGGAAACACCTTCTTCAATAGGCATAGGTCTCATCCCTGTAGGTTAGTTAGAAACAAAGACAAGAACAAAAACAAAAACAAAGCAAAAACACACTAAAGAAAATGCAAAAACAAAGAAAGAAAAGCAAAGAAAGAAAAACATACCTCGAGTTGCCTCCCGGACAGCGCCTTAGTTATTGTCATGGCTTGACATATTACTCCATCTCAACTTGGGTTGCTCATAGCAACTAAACTCCTGGGGCCTGGATCAGGGGGATGCCTCTTTGTATACTCCCGATTGAGTGTGACCCCCATGCTTGTGCACTTCATGATGATTGGGCCGCTGTTCATATCTATGAATGCACTTGCCATCTTCAAAAACGGTCTACCCAGCATCTCAGGGCCTGCATGCCTATCTTGCCCCGTATCCAGTATGTAACAATTCGCTAATTGGATCAAGGCCTTCTTCTTGTGCTTCCCCTTCGGTTTCTTCTTGATCGTGCCCAACACCTTTAACATTTCCTTGCAGCGAGGGGTGCTATCTGCCAGTGTGACCAAGGGAACGGTTTTGATGCAGTCACTGAAGGCCTCATAGATATCCTCGTTGTTCTTTAGTCTTTGAGTATCTCGGGAAGCCTCAAGGAAGGGTGCGACGGGTTGTAGCGCGACGAGCGGGAAGGAGTTAAGACGCACAAACTCATCATAGGTAGCCTCCAGAGGGTCGGGGACTGTCGGGGCATTTTCGGGAGAAACGGTTGTCTCTGGAGTATTTCCGCGATCGCGGCACTCCTCCTCATTATCGCTGAACTCTTCTAGTCCCAAAAAGTACTCCTCTTCCGAAAGCACCTCTGGGTATGGGGCGGGTGGCTTTTCGGGACCGAGAGGGGGAAAGTATGGTCGAACGTAGGTGTCCACATAAGGTTCATCAACAGCTCCAGATGTCTCGCCGCGTGTGCGTCCAGAAGCCACCGCCGGGTGCGGTGAATCCCCAGATTTTTCTCGAGAAACAGTACCGCTTGCCGTGGGTGCGGTGGTTACCACCGCTTGGTGCGGTGAACTTGATAGAACATTCTGTTTTTCCAAATCATGCTCATCGGGGGTGCGGTCACCTTGCCGCTGCGTGCGGTCATTCTCCAGAACACCCTCTTTTCCTGAGTCGTCCTCTTCAGCATTAAGAGCGACATGCAATTGCTTTCCACTTCTAAGAGTTACCGCGCTAACGTTTGCCCGTGGGTTAACTACCATTTGAGATGGTAGATTTCCAGATATCTTTGCATCGATCCTTGTAATCGCCTCAGCCATCTGTTCCATCTGTGTCTCAATGTTCTTGATACTCGACGTCGTAGCTTGGACGTGAGTGCTGAAATGTTTATCCAGAGCTTGGAGCATATCTTCAGTTGACATGGAGGGACTCGGATTGGAAACTGGTGGGCTATGCTCATAGGCCGGATTGTACTGTTGTGGAGCACCCTGCTGGTAGAACGATTGTGGCTCCGGGTAGAACTTATGGTAGTCATGACCAAATGGAGGGTATTGTTGGTACCCATAACTCGAGTTGGGGTGATCTCTCCACCCTGGAGTGTATGCGTAGGAGTATGGGTCATATCGCGATTCTCCCCAGAAATTCATATCTGTATCAAAAGCAAAAAAAGAAAATACAAAAATCAGTAGCACGGGTGTGGACCGTAAGATAGCTCCACACCAAGGTAGGCAACAAACAAATCACAAAAACAGAAAATTTGACTCCCCGGCAACGACGCCAAATTTGACAGGGCTAAAGTCGTGATGCCTATCAAATAAATCCCAAAATACCTACTAAGTAGTATAGCAAGCAAGTCAGGGTCGATCCCACAGAGAGTCAGGTTATCAACTTATGCAATTTGTTATCACCAAATAGGAACCAGGGGGGGTTTGTTTGTGTTTCTCGTAACAAGCAATAAGGAAACAAGTAAATAAGTTCGCAGGAAAAGGTTGTAAATATGATGGGAAAAAGCGCCACACTCAACAGAGATCCACACAACAATAGATAGGTCGATCACGGAATTCTATCAATCTCAAGTTCTTAATATTCCTATAGTTGTTCTTATCCCGATCTTAGATAACTATTAGTTCTACCAGCCCTAATAGTACTTATTACTAAATCAAATCCGAAAACCTTCAGAACTCAATAAAGCAATAGCATTCAACCAAGGATTAACAAGACACATGTAATAGAAACAACCCGTTACTATAAGCATGCAATTAACTCTCTCTCACAATTATGCGCTCGGATCCCCTATACGCACAATCGTGTTCGCTACTAGATATGCAACCCGAACCCAGAATCACAAGTCCTAGCAATTAGGAAGATATCAATAAACCTAGGTAGCTATAAAAGGAAACTATCTAAAAGAAGCAATAATACCAAATATAGAAAATGTCTCAAAACTATCAAAAGGACGCGTTGAATGTATGGATGCAAACACCGCGAGGAACAACGACTAAAGGTCGATGGCCTGAGATGAACGCGTTCTTTCGGTGCCGATGGTGGCGAGGACGACGAGTCTTGGGTTGGCGTCTGGGCTTCCTAGGCCAGTGACGATGCGTGCGACAAGTGACGCGACGGCGGCGGAGATGGCTTTGGACCTAGACCTTATCACTGGGCCCTCTGAGCGTAGGCTCATGGCTTCTTCCTCGTCTTGTGCCGTCATGGGAGGCAGGGTCACATCATAGCATCAACTGCGGATTAAGGGAGATGCTAAGGAAGATTTGGCTTGAGGGTTCAAGCAATTGCCGTAGCGTCGGCGACAGAGTGAAGGGGATGCGAAGATAGAGGGTTTTGACATCCGATCAAGGGAAGGAGGATAAACACTCGACTTGAAACCTTGAATTAAATTGAACGTGAGAAATAAGAATAACAACGGGGGCTTTAAATGCCAAAGAAACTCGGCCAAGACCTAATGTGCTTGGACCGAGACGAACCTATGGACTAGCCCATGCAAGCATGCAAAAAGGCACAAACCCAAAAATAGAAAAGACTATAAAAGGAAACTATCTAAAATAAGTAATAATACCAAATATAGAAAATGTCTCAAAACTATCAAAAGGACGCGTTGAATGTATGGAAGCAAACACCGCGAGGAACGGCGACTAAGGGTCGATGGCCTCGTGAGTGGGTGGACGCGATGCCGGCTGAGATGAACGCGTTCTTTCGATGCCGATGGTGGCGAGGACGACGAGTCTTGGGTTGGCGTCTGGGCTTCCTTGGCCAGCGACGACGCGTGCGACAAGTGACGCGACGGCGGCGAAGATGGCTTTGGACCTAGACCTTGTCACTAGGCCCTCTGAGCGTAGGCTCATGGCTTCTTCCTCGTCTTGTGCCGTCATGGGTGGTAGGGTCACATCATAGCATCGACTGTGGATGCAGGGAGATGCGAAAGAAGATTTGGCTTGAGGGTTCAAGCAATTGCCGTAGCGTCGGCGGCGGAGTGAAGGGGATGCGAAGATAGAGGGTTTTGACATCCGATCAAGGGAAGGAGGATAAAGACTCGACTTGAAACCTTGAATTAAATTGAACGTGAGAAATAAGAATAACAACGGGGGCTTTAAATAGCCAAAGAAACTCGGCCAAGACCTAATGGGCTTGGACCGAGACAAACCTATGGACTAGCCCATGCAAGCATGCAAAAAGGCACAAACCCAAAAATAGAAAAGACTATAAAAGGAAACTATCTAAAATAAGTAATAATACCAAATATAGAAAATGTCTCAAAACTATCAAAAGGACGCGTTGAATGTATGGAAGCAAACACCGCGAGGAACGACGACTAAGGGTCGATGGCCTCGTGAGTGGGTGGACGCGATGCCGGCTGAGATGAACGCGTTCTTTCGATGCCGATGGTGGCGAGGACGACGAGTCTTGGGTTGGCGTCTGGGCTTCCTTGGCCAGCGACGACGCGTGCGACAAGTGACGCGACGGCGGCGGAGATGGCTTTGGACCTAGACCTTGTCACTGGGCCCTCTGAGCGTAGGATCATGGCTTCTTCCTCGTCTTGGGCCGTCATGGGAGGCAGGGTCACATTAATTTTCCACCACTACATAGAGCCCAAGAAGGTTGCGGACTACTTAACCACTCATCACATTAGTTCTACATCAGTTAGGAACTTCTTATGAAGATTTGCAATGTGGGACTCCTCAAACTTTGATATGTATTCTATTAGACATGAGTTCGTAAAACTAAACTCGACAAGTGAGGTCATTTGTGAAATTCTTGTAAAATCATCCATTGTGGTGATTTATGGATGCCCTTTATTTGAAAGGGATCATAATATTTGCCTTGTAACAAAAGAAAAACATATATTCTATATACTAGTACTAGAGTCTTTCTTATCTATTTCATGTGTTATCCTATGAATTATTCCTAGTGAACAAAATTAAATGTACAATTATCTCTTCATCCTTTTAATATTTATTAAATTATATTGTTTTTTACATTGACCAATTTACATACTTAAAAAAAAACTATCACCACATAATAAATTATTTTATTATATATATTACTAAATACACTCATCATATCTTTATTACCAAAAATATTTCACCCTTCACATATGCTCCACCAAGATTATACCAAGCATTATTTTCTCCCTCTTGGTATTTTACAAAATTAGTCCCCCTTTCCTTATTTCTATATGATGTATACTCATCTTAGGTCATATAGAAAATTTATAATCTATACCGAGAGTATACCATAGGTAAAATTATTAAATAAATATACCAAATATGAAACCTATAATATCATATTTGATTTTTTTAACATTTATTTTTCAAAATTATATTTATCATATGTATGGGGTTGATCGAGTAAGAATAGACGTAAAGGTGCGAACGTGCTAAGAAATCTCAATAAATCAAATAAAAATGGAAAAAAAGGCATGGCCGAAATCCATCTGGATACTTTGGGTATAAATTTCACTAGACGCGCATAAACTTTTGTGCACCACATTGTACTAATTTGTGCACCGAAGTGTGTTGAAATGTTCACCGGAATTATATTGAATTGTGCACTAGTATTTTATTAAATTATGTGCATTGGTATGTAAGATTATGCATTTTTGTGAGAAAGTACGGGTTGGGATTGAATTTTCATTGAAATGGTGCACATTCTTACGTCGATAAACATTTATTTATCACATGGTACACATTTGTTTATAACATGGTGTAAATCCATCTCAGTGCACATTTATTTGTAATATATTGCACATTTATCTCTACCCACATTTATTTGTAACATGGTTCACATCAATTTGTTACATAGTGCACATATATTTATAACATGGTGCACATTCAAAAGCGGTGCACAATTATATGTAAATGTGGTACACTAATCGGTCAAGTACTGATCAACATTGGTCAATGCCTGAGACAACAGTTCAATGTGCATCAATATATTTGTGAACCAAATTACACATAAAATGTGCACCACATAACACTTGTGCACCACATCACAAAGGATTGTGTATCTCCATTCGCATTTTAACAAGATCGCACGGGAAGGACCGTTCTCACAAGATCCGCGTACGTGGAAAGGACCATTCGCACCAGACACAACTCCATCCTATGTATAATATATTTTCAAAGATTTATTTTATATGATAAGGAATATATCTCATTACAAGTATAATAATAATATTTTAATGCCACATAAATTTTACCGTATGAATAAATCATTCTCAATAAATAAATAAAAACTTAATTCTTTTATACATGCAAGTATGGCATTCAATAACCGCCTCACCGGCCCGCCTCACAGGCACCGCCTAACCGGCACCGCTTAACCGGCACCCGCCTAACTGGCACGCCTCACCGGCACCCGCGACAGAGACTCGCCACCACCACCAGATGCTCCGCCTCTGGGGAGGGAAAAAATGCGTTTGGCCACAACCTTAACCCCCTTTACCCTTCTTCTCCAACAAAACACCACCTCCCTCCTTGTGCAACGGTGACCTTGCTTAGATGGAGTGTTTGGTCCTCTTGGAGTGTTTGTTCCACTTGGAGGCTGTACTTCTCTGATCTATAAATCAATTTGGTTCCTTGGTGAATCAATAAACCAACACACTATGGGCTTAACCCCAATTTTTCTAAATATATTTCGTACTGAGGCTTCACAAACCATTATCAGTGTCATTTTCTCAATCATAAATACCGAAAAAGGAGGTACAAAATATCAAAATGCCTTGAGCTCTTCGACAACCAAGTTTCCAGATCTTATAAAAAAAAGAGTAATTGTTTGTGCATATGCTACTCTTGTTAAAGGCATTTTTCTTCCAAATCCCCCAAAAATCAAAGGGTAATCCCCTCTAACAATATGAGACTTTCGTCCCTCTCCTTACATCGTTTGTGTTTGCAACCGATCTGGTTGGTCGAACGGGACCCAACAATGGCCGAAAGGCACCCAAATATACGCAAATAACAATTAATTGTCCGAACTGAACAAATCGACCTCACAAGTTGTTCTCAAAATCAAGCGAACAAACGCATTAGATGATTTCTGAAAACTCATTTACAAAAATAAAGTTTTAAATCCAAAAGTGCCTATTCTCTACGCCGAAGGTTGGAAATACTAAAAATAAAACATATAAAACCAGTAGAATAACAAACTAGCAGTAAACCAAACAAAGGCTTCTTTATTACAACAAGGACTTCTTCATATTTTAGCAATCATCAATCGTCAACCAATTTCTGGGTATCACCATACACCAATCCTATCATTCGTGGTAGTTCATCAAGATCAAATTGATGAATTCAATCTCATCAATTTTCACCCTTGTTGACCCCTTTGTTTTCTGTTTTGTTCAAGTATGGGTGGCAAAATTCTCGTGGCCGTTTGGAATTTATCTTCAGTTCTGGCTGAGCCGCCGGTCGTGGTCGTGGTCGTGTCTGTGGCTGAATGAAGACCCCTCTCGAACGAGAGCAACGTCATGGTTGAGGCTCCTGAAGATCCTTCATCTAGGTGAAGGCAACGTCAATGCAGCCCGTTCAGCACTTCCACAGGTTTTCCTGTTTGGCCATTTCCCGGTGGCACCCTTGAGTCTCCTGACTCATTGCCTGCCTTAGATTGTTTTGTTCCTTTCTGTTTCGTTGTAATTTTCATGCTTGTCTTTGGCTCTGTCTGTTCGGTTTGTACCGACGCCGATTCTATCGGCCTCTCGAGCTACCCGATGTTGTTATGTCGGATATCTTGAAATCTTTCCTCATAAAAAAAAAAAGTATGGCATTCAATACCTTTTTTCTCCTCCAAGTTGGTACGAAGGAAGTCCATTCTTGGATTCTTCTTTTCAATTGTGCACGGTCCGTGGATAAAAACGAACGGGCCCTCACGCCTCTGTTCACACTGCTTGAATATCCATAGACTGTGATTTCTCGCTGCACATTTTGTGCGGTCCATTGAACTGTTGGTCTCCTATGTGTAGCTTTTTGCTTCGTGCATAAGACCGTGTACTGTCGCCCCTTGATCCATGTGATCCACTTCAGAGTTGTGATTGGCTTAAGATGGTCTAAATGTCTCCTTTAATCTTGCTCTGTCCTACCATGACTCCTAAATTGCTGACCCAAGGCGATCCACTTCACTGTATTACCTGAAATTGTGTAACTTTTGAGTGTAGACATCTGAATTGAGAAATTGAGAGCTAATACTAGATAAACAATGTGAAACGCACGAAATTACCTAGATTATAAAATAGAATGCATGAGCTATACATGAAAATAGATACAAAATAGATGTTATCGAAACCCCATGCTAAAACCTTGGTTAACCTCATACTAGAAGAAGGTTAGTTGATCCGCAAAACATGCAAAGACTGCTTTTACCATACCTTACCTTCAAAACGATGCCCTTTATAATATTTCTTTTTCTTTTTCTTTTTATTCCTCTTTTTTTTTATACCTTTTTTATCATTATGTTATATATCTAAAAACTATGAATCACATGTGACCTCCCCAAGCTTGGCTAATTAGCGGCATGGCTACTTGCGCCTTGACACGGTGCTATTTGCACCGTGTCAGTGGCGCGCGGCACTCACTGCCGCGCAACAGTGAGTGCCGGCCGGCGGTGGGTGTCGGCGGAATCCGTCGTAGGCCGGCGACGGGTGCCCTGGGCGCCGCGTGGAGGGAGTTCGATATGGCGCCGCCGCGCGGTGGTGGTACCGGGAGTTCGATCTCGCCGGTGATGGACGTCGGTGATGGGTTTAGGGTTTATGGTAGAATATTCGGTGGATTTCAATCAGAATTATTGTTGCGTCCGTGAACGAATTACTTTCGGTGGATTTCAATCATAATTTTTTGGTGAATTTTAAGAACCCGACTCGACCCGAACCTGACTCGATATTTTTTAAGACTCGATATAATTTGAAAATTCAATATTTTTTAAATATCAAAGAAGAACCCGACCCGAACTCAACCCGAAAATTTGTACGACTCGATCGATCCAAACCCGATCCACCGGGGCCCACCGCCGAGGCCTACCGCCGGGACCCACCGCCACGCGGCAGCCGGCGCCGCGCGGCACCCACTGCCGCGCACCACTGCAGGGCCCAAATAGTGCCATGCAGTGGTGCAAATAAGTTCTGCCCTAATTAGATGAAACAAATCTAATCAACTATCCTAATTCCTAGATGAGTAAGGTGAATAATTAGGCTAGGGATGCTTTTGTGAAGTTTCCAATGAAAAGTCCATTAAGGAAAAAAATGATGCGACCCCGGTCACGACATTCTTCGGCACCCCTCGTGCCATTTGAGTTGTTTTGGTATTGTGAGGCTCACATGCTAATTTCGAGACATTTTGAGACACTTTCTATTTTTAGTATTTTTCGTATTTAGCAGTTTCCCTTCTTAGCAGTTTCCATTCTTAGAATGTTTCTAAGTTTAGAAAGTTATCGTTTTTAGTATTTACTACATTTGGATGTTGTCGTGTTTGGCAAGTTTCTATTTTTGGATGTCGGGCCTCTCTTGTGCCAAGAGGGCCGATCCACTTATGTTTTTAGGCCCATCGGGCAAGAACCTTGTTTTGGCTGCTATATAAGCCATTCTATACCTAATTAATGAAGTACGTTGAATTGAGAGTTAAAGCCTAGTGCTGCCGTTGAGCCAAGCTCCCGCCCCTAGGCCTAGCTCCTTCAACCGAGCCTTCATCGAGCTGCCATTGCCGGCCACCCGAACCACTCCCGCAAGCCACCGAACCCATCACCATTGTCTACAATCCCCCTTCACCAACTTGGCTCTTGGCCCTAGCCGAGATCCCCACCATCCGAACCACTTCGTGATTCTCAATCGAGGCCACTGTCGCGAGACCCGCGATCGGACCCGCGACCGCCCCGCGGTCGCGGTTATTCCCGCGACCACGGTCACACCCGCGAGAGCCTCCAACCCTTCCGCGACGATCTAGTCTTCAATGAGCAAGAGAGATTCGTCCGCCTTTCTACCTAGATCCGCTCTGACTCGCGTTTTGGGAGCCCGGAACGCATCAACTGGTATCAGATTTCAGGGGTACAAGGTTGGTCCTTTCTTACTCGCTTTGTTCTCACGTTAAAATTTTAGTATTTTTCCTTGCTTCCGCCTTTCGTTTGTGTGGCTTGTCGCCATTATTGTTGCTTCCTTTTGTTTCAGTTTATGTTGTTGTTAGTTGCCACCAACAATCCCCTTCGCTAGGTTGAATTTGTGGCTTCCTAAGTCCTTGTTCAAGACCGAGAGCGTTAAAAAAAAGAAGAGAGATAACCGTGCGAAACCCTAAACCCTAGTCGTGGACTTTGCTTGCCCTAAATCATATTAATTTTGCATATTTGGTTTGCTAGAGTTCGTGATTACTGTTGGAATTTTTCTACGTTGTTCTCTCCTAGTTTTCATACAATCATTACTTCTTTCTAGTCTTTGCAATTGCTCTTCGTCTACAATCAAAACTTGTGTCAATTTTTTAAAAAAGGCATTCGGTTTACAATTTTTTTAAAAAAAATCAGCCACCGAATTAGAAAAACAAAAGCCTCAGGCGATCTCGGCGCAACCGATTCACTATTGACACATGTCCATTAAGCCTACCTCCCTGTATTCTTTCTCTGTGGATTCTAGGATTTGCATGCTTGATTACTTCTTACGTAGTCACTGATTTTTGGCTTTTGAATTATGAGGTTAGTGTGGTTTTTGTGTTGGTTTAGTCCACGCTGAGTCAGCCTAGCCACTCCGCCCTCACGACTTTACCCAGATTAGTGACCTACACGAGACATTGTGGGTTTGATTTGATCTATTTTGTCCTTTGTTTTTGTTACCTTTTGTGTTTGTTTCTGCTCTTTTTGCGTGTTTTCCATGGTGTCTTTAGGGACAGAATTGGATGAAGTTCTCACAGCTCGCCAGGACGTTGACGATGCTCATGCCTGGGAGATGGCGGAAATGCGTGCCCAACTCGAGGAGGCCCAGAGGAAACTTGCCTCCTACGAAGCGGCCACCGCGGCCACAGCTCCCATGACCGCGGGCCACACCGCGACCGCGGCTCCTTATGTTCCAGCCGACACCGCTGTTATTGATCTTCTTTTGGCGCCCGCGATCACTACCGACACCACGCGGTGCCTGGACAAAGGAAAGGGTCCGATGCCCTCGAGTTCGCAGCTCTAGTCGGGTCTTCGCCGCCTGGACTCCATCATCGAGTCACAGCAGGAGGACCATGGCTTCAACAGATACCGACCCCTGCGCTCGCCAGCGGACGACTTCGCCTACGACTCCGCCGAGCATGAGTCCCTCGCCACAGAATTGGGGCTATACCCTTACGTCGACGCCACTGACCGACGTCGGCGTTACGAGTCCATGCAGTGGGATGAGGCAGGCCAGGATTCCATTGAGCGCCGCCGAGATGTAGCTTACGACCACACCAGCGGCAGGGCACCACAGACAGCACCGACGCGTCCCACGACCAGCCGTGATCCCGGCATTGTTCCACGTTCTGCACTGCGACCCAGGTATGTGACTCCCATTGCGTTTACTAAATATGATGAGGACGATTTTGAGGTTGCAGGTGTCCCGAATCCGGGCAACATTCATCCACCTTTGGGCGACCCCGTAGAGAGCCAGCTATATCCGTCGGATTACATCCCGCCTAGGACCCCGACGCCACCACCCTTGCGCCAGCTCGCAGCCCAACAGCAGCACCACGCAGAGGATCATGATCGTAGTTGCCAACGTCGCCCTCGCCCCGTCCAGGATGACTTTGATGATTATGATGACGAGCTGGACGAGCCTTACCCTGAGCCGGATCCTGCAGCTCGACATTTCCCTGACCGCTGACACGCGCCCAACCCCTATGCCAGTCGTCGCGAAATCAAGGTAACTATAGAGCATTTTCATGGTGATTATGATCCTGCTGTGTTTTTAGATTGGTTGCAGGCTACAGAACACACACTGCGACACTGTTAGTATGATAAGTACGAGAATGTCGATGTTGCCACTCTGTAGTTTCGTGGCGCGGCCCGATGTTGGTGGCATCGTTTCTGTACTGACATGGAACGAAGAGGTCTTGAGCCTATTGACCAGTGGCATCAGCTGAAGTTCATCATGCGTCGCAAATATGTTCCAGATGACTTCCAGAACCACATGCGGATGGAGATTGCACTCGCTCGCCAGGGCACCCAGACGCCACTTGAGTTTTTCACCAAACTCGAGGATCTATATTACAAGGCGGGCATGAGCATCGCCACATCTACTATGCGGACCAGGTTTTTGAGTGGGTTGAATCCCAATATACGAGACCAGCTGGAGATCCTACCTATCCGGGACTTGAACCAGCTCACTCATACGACGATGATGATCCACCAGCAGCATCAACACCGGAGACAGAACCCCTGGCCTAAGACTCAGTCACGCAGGTATGACACTAACCCTGTTCCTTCCGTTTCTACTGATGTGTCCTCCCCAGTGCAACCCAGACAGACTCAGCCCCCGGCCCATGGACATGGGGCATCGCGCACCAACGTACCGCCTGCATCGATTCGGAAGGCCCCCACACAGCAATGAGAGGACGAGAGACCATGCATGCTTTCATTGTGGCGGTCGTTGACACATCCAATGCGACTGCCCCAACCCGAAGAAGATTCTTTTCACCCAGGCCGCAGGATATGAGTCCTTTGATGATGAGCCGGACGAGGAGATAGCTCTCGCGCCGCAAGACTACGCTCCTCGTGACGCTGGGTACACCTGTGCACCCCATGATTTATTTGCAGGTACCCCACTGAGCCTCTTCATGCAACATGCCCTTACTGTCACGGAGGTGCCCCTGATGGACTAGAGAGAGACCATTTTCCATACCCGATGTCTGGTCCAGCATGCATCCCTCAGCGTGATAATACATGGTGGTTCGTGCTGCAACATTGTGAGTGAGAAGGTTATCCAACACCTTTAGTTACCGACGCAGCCACACCCTCAACCCTATGGTCTTCAGTGGTTATCTAAAGGTAAGGGTGATGCGGTACATAGGCAATTCCGCATCCCTTTTCAAATTGGTCAATACCATGAAACTGTTTTATGTGATGTTGTATCTATGGATGCTACTCATCTTTTACTTGGTAGACCTTGGCAGTATGACAGGAAGACAGTCCATGACGGGTTCCTCAACACTTACGTCTTTTTGTAATATCCCTCATTTTATAAGGATAATTTGGAATTTTTCCAACTCCCGTATTACAAGTCGGATTAAATTCAGAGAAGTTCGGACATTCTGTATCATGTTTGATCTCTGTAATATTTTTTCCGAGTAATATAAAATACAGTTGACATGTGTTCAAGGTTAAATAGTCGTTCGTGTACGAATATATTTAACCCGGGGTTAAATATAATTAACCCAAGTTTAAAACGGACAAAAGGGGTAAAATTTGGCCTTGACCACACCTCGCGGTGGAGTTGCCGCACCCGCGGTGAAGGCCAAATAGGTGAGGCGGTCAGAGGAGGCCACCGCACCCTGCTACACCCTGCCGCACCCCGCGGTGGGATATATTTTCTTCTGCAGCGTTATCCTCTTCCCTTGCAAGTGGTGCCGGTTGTCAGGCCTAGGCCGCCTGAATTCGCCCCTAGCCGTCCCATCTGTTCCCTTGCAAGTGGAGGTGGGTTGGGGATATAAAAGGGAGGAGCTGGAGAGGAGGATTAGCCCAGCTGAACGTCTTCTTCCTCCTCTGTTTTCTCCATTGCCGCCTGAGCTTCCAAGCTTTCGCCGGGGTTTCCCTTGAGTGGAGAAAGTACTCCCAAGTGGTGTTGGAAGGTTTAAGGTGTTTGGAGAGTGAACCATAATCGAATCAAAAGCAAACAACTCGATTTGGGTGAGTTTTCTGAATCTTCGTTGAAGCCCCTCTGCCTCTGTTAGCTCACCGCACCCGCGGCAAGGACCCCACCACACCCGCGGTGAGTTGGGTTCATGTTGTGGCTCATGGATGTGTGGTCTTGAGCGAGGCTTGACTCCTTCGATTCTTTCCGTATTCTTTTAGATTCATATTTGTGGATATTGAATCTAACTTAGGGTCTCGTTATGGGTCGTTTCTTAGGGGTTTATAATCCGAGATTTGTTCCAATTTCAGACCCAGGAACCCGACGTTTCTAAGCTTTGTTCGAGCTCGACTAATCTAAGGCAAGTGAAGGTTTGCTCTTGCTCATCATTCCATACTTCCATTAATTATCAATTGTTTAGTTGTTAATTAATTTGGAATGATTTACTGTTTATGTTGGGAACAGTTTTGTTAAATAATATGATTAAAATAAGATATTATAATAGGTTGTATATCTGCTAGAACAATGCTATTATATATATATATGATTAAATACAAATATTATGATAGATTGTATATTTGTTAGAACAACGCTATTTTATCTATAGTTGGCCCCGGTGGCTTTGATGTGAATTATTACTGTGTTGAACTGTTTAGTTAGCACGAGTATTCGTAGGAACTCTACTGTGTATCTCGTTACGAGTGCTATTCGTTTCTTTATAACGTAATGGTTAGGATTCTGTTCCTACCATTCTTCTCTGGTGCCAATCTTGGGGTTCATCCCTTCTGCATCTCTTGAGAGGAGATGTCATCTCTCAGGGTTCATCCCTTCTGCATCTCTTGAGAGGAGATGTCATCTCTTAGGGTTCATCCCTTCTGCATCTCTTAAGAGGACATGTCACTTCTTAGGGTTCATCCCTTCTGCATCTCTTGAGAGGAGATGTCATCTCGTGAGGTTCATCCTTTCTACATCTCTCGTGAGGAGTGGTTATCTCTTGTAAGGAGATATTATAAAAGCTTATAACGTGATGCGTGTTTTGGAATTAAATGAGATAAGTGCCGTTGTCGCACATAATTAATATACCCTCCGGCGAGTAGTGCAGCTAGGAAAGCTCGTCTTGACTTTGATCAGAGTAAAGTTCTCTTTCCAATCTGGATTCGCCTTGGGCGGTGAGGTTGGTCGTGAGCCGAAATATCAAGTCATTTTTGAACGCTTGTATGATATTATTAATGTTTCCCAACATTTGTCATATTTCCGATAAGACTCATTTCGTTGGAGTCTTCTTTGGGTTGATTGCTGTAAAGACTCGGTCTTTCAGAATCTTCTCTTGATCATGTCTTTTCATAGATTTCAGTAGAAGTATGGTGGTTGACTATCATCATCGGTTGTTATTCGAGAAACGATGAGTCTAACCTAATACGACTACTTCGAACCACTCTGCTTTGTACCCTTGCATAGTCTTTCATTAGACTAACCAACCGTAATTATTCTCTGCATGGTTGGTTGGTGTCATCCGTTCGATTCGGCACATCAGATAAGTTGCCATCCCGTGAAGGCTAGAATGACTATAAAGGCGAACGGTGTTTTGACAAGTTTATTCAGGTTAAGATCCTTGATGGGTGATCATAGCGATCAAGACCCCTTTTGTTGTTATTTCAAAGACTTCCGCTGTAATGAATCTGATTATGTATTTTGATGTATTTTGAATTGTTAAAATTCCGAGATGTTGGTTTTAATGAAAGTTATGATAATTTTGTATCATAAATTGTTTCATGAATTGTATTTAAACGGTAAAGCCTGGGGTGGATTCGGTGAGGAAAACCGAGGTCACTGGCGGTAATACCTTTCCAAATGGGTTAAGATTTGGGGGTGTTACACTTTTTGCATGGCGGTAGGCGAGTCACTCTTCTCCCTATGACGCCTCATGAGATCTTACATGAGCACGTGGAGAGGAACCGCGCGAAGGCCGCCAAAGCGCGACATATCGTTTCTATCGAAACCGCGGCCTATACAACCGCAACCGCGACCGCGGCACACAAAACCGTGACCGCGGCCCTTCAACTGTCAGCTTCCGCTCCTGCGACAGCACCACAAACGCGCTCGCAGCCCCTTGATCCCGATGCCAGCACCCTAGTGCCAACACTCTAGGGACGAGTCGAGCATCGCGCTTTGCTGACTCACTCACGGATGTTTACTCCATCTTTTCAGGGACGTTCTTCTATTACTCCTTCTGTGTGTCTTTCTTTATTGGAGGATCCCTTTGACTTACCCCCTGTTGTGCCATCTCTCTTGCAGGTGTTTGATGATGTCCATCCTGATGAGCTCCCACCAGCTACCAGTGTTGCTCAAGCGCTCGACCTGTCCCCGGATTCGTCTAGGCAACGACGCATGGCAGACCGTGTTAGACCTGAGAGGAGCACTGCACCGCTAGATAGGCACACAAGGACGACCGCGCAACAGCTGGACATGCACCAGCGTCGCTTTATTTTCGAGCCCGGAAGCTTGCGGCCTAACGAACCCCCGGACGACGACATTGGCGAAACAAGGACATTTCGCAGCCAAGGGGGGGGAGAGTGATGCGACCCCAGTCACAACATTCCTCGGCACCCCTCGTGCCATTTGAGTTGTTTTGGTATTGTGAGGCTCACATGCCAATTTCGAGACATTCTGAGACACTTTCTATTTTTAGTATTTAGCAGTTTCCCTTCTTAGCAGTTTCCCTTCTTAGAATGTTTCTAAGTTTGGAAAGTTATCATTTTTAGTATTTACTATATTTGGATGTTGCCGTTTTTGGCAAGTTTCTATTTTTGGATGTCGGGCCTCTCTTGTGCCAAGAGGGCCGATCCACTTATGTTTTTAGGCCCATCGGGCAAGAACCTTGTTTTGGCTACTATATAATCCATTATATACCTAATTAATGAAGTACGTTGAATTGAGAGTTAAAGCCTAGTGCTGTCGTTGAGCCAAGCTCCCGCCCCTAGGCCCATCTCCTTGAACCGAGCCGCCATCGTCGGCCACCCGAACCACTCTCGCAAGCCACCGAACCCATCACCATTGTCTACAATCCCCCTTCACCAACTTGGCTCTCGGCCCTAGCCGAGATCCCCACCATCCAAACCACTTCGTGAATCTCAATCGCAGCCACTGTCGCGAGACCCGTGATCGGACCCGCGACCGCCCCGCGATTATTTCCGCGACCACCCCGCGACCGCGGTTACCCCCGCAAGAGCCTCCAACCCTTCCGCGACAATCCAGTCTTCAGCGAGCAAGAGAGATTCGTCCGTCTTTCTACCTAGATCCGCTCTTACTCGTGTTTTGGGAGCCCGGAACGCATAAAAAATGGCTTCAAGAAGAAGTAAACACGCGCGCACGCACACGCACACACAACACACACAAACACAGACACACATATAGGTGGTCAAGGATGCAATTGGTTGAAAGAAAAAGTGCATCAATCATTTTAATGTTATACACACGATTCATAAATTGTAGTCTAAAAAAAGTTCTTATGTGAGCTCTAGAGAAAGCATACAAAATTAAATTCACAAACAATAAGAATAGGTGGACTTATGATGGTTTAGTCATTAGAAGTCTTAGAGCTCACCAACTAATTGTCTCTAACTATCCTCAATTAATGGTCACATGCTCAAGCAAGTTTTAGAACATTTAAACTCTCATAATCATGCTAAAAAATTAAATGAAATATCAACAACCAAAACATGTAATAACAATTTGTTTCATGCATCAAAAAAATTTAAGCAAGGGAGTTTAATCCAACATATATGATGCCAGTATGTAATGCATAAGAATAAAAGCAAGAAAGTAAGTTCGCAGAAATAAAAGGAATAAATGAAACAAAGTGTAGAATGGCCTAAAATGAATATACAAGAGTACATATAAATTACATCCTTACATGCTAAAACCCTATATTGTTCCAAATTTACAAAAATAAAAAACATGAAGTAGCTCACATCAAAAGTCTATTGAGGAGGTGGAGGTGGAGGTGGATATGGGGCATCCGGATCAAAGTGATACCCAAACATGTGATGATACATCTGCTAATTCATGACCCGTTCTTGACTCTAAACTCCTCCCTTGTGTCAAAACGACGCTCCGAAACAGTGAAGCAGTAACCAAGAGAGGCCATATATAGGCCGATTTAGTCCACACATTCCCAAATATAAGTGACGTCATCAACGAATGTGGACGAAATTGCAGAAGAAGACTCACCGCACTTGAAACACACCCAACTTATGTCGATAGTGTCACACGCCAGTGATCTCAAATTTTAAAGTCCAAAGCCATTCTAGGCTTTAATCTAAACAATTATACTTTAATACAATCATAATAAATAGTAAATAGAGGAAGACTTTTTAAAAGAAATACTTAACCTTTATTAAAATTATTCCTCGTAAATTGAGGAGATAAGTTTTACAACTCGAAATCACAATATAGCGGAAGACTTCGTGAATAAACCCTAAATACATGACTAATTTATATAAGTATTACATTTATTTAAGAATATTAAATCAATACTAAATATCTTCAAAATAATATTACTTTAGAACACAACCTTCAACTGCAAGCCTTTGTCTTCGATTATTACTTCAATGTTGTCTGAGACCAACCAAGATGTGCAGTATAGGACGGATGACACCAACCAACCATGCATGGAATAGAAAGGTTGGTTAGTCTAATGATAGACAACACAAGGGTGAAATAGGAATGGTTCTTGTAGTTATATATAGTCGCTACCATTGTTTCTTGAATAATATTGGGTAAACATTATATGACTACTATACTCCTACTGAAACAAAAGAAAAGACATGCTTCAAGAGAAGACTCCAATGAATTGAATCTTATCGGAATTAAATGAGTTTGTTTGAGAACGTTTAAAATAGTCACATCAAAGTTTTGAAAACGACTACTTAACTATTTGGGTCCTCGACCAACCTCACTACATAATGCGAATCCAAATTGAAAAGAAGACTTACTTTAGACAAGAGTCTAGGCGGGTTTCACATTGTACTTCTCGCCCGAAGGTATATTAATTATGTGCACAAATGCAATTATCTTATTTTAATTCCAAAACATGCATCTACGTTAAAGCTTTTAATCCACACCAATATCGATACTAGATATATCAAGGGACGAATCCCGAATAATGATACTAGCTAAGTGCACCACCATATTCGAATAAGGGTAGGTCATGACCAAAGGTATTAGGGCAATAATCCTCCTAATATCAAGTTATAAAGAAACAACTAATGTTGGCAAGGTATATAGTGTTCCTACGAATACTCGTGCTAACTAAGCATACAAGTCCACACCAAATCCACACCAAAGTTCACCTAGCACCCTATGGTAATATATATATATATAGAGGCACGCTCAGGTAAAACGACTCTTATGGTGAAACGAGTATACAATTATGGAGCGTCGGATTGAGAGTATTGGATGGTTGGATTTGGAGAGTATAATAAGGGTGTATGAGGCGGTTTTCATGGGATAGAATATCCTTACTGATTTTCTAAATTTCTAAAAATTAAAAACCTCCAAAATAGGCAGTTAGAAGGAGATTGGAGAGAAAAAACGTAAATCCTCCAAAATAGACAGTTATTCACCACCATCTTCCACGCAGAGCTTCGGTCCAGAAATTTCTAAACCGTTCTGCATATCGACACGAAAAAGATGAATATTGTCATATATCATTTGCATATATGTTAATCTTGTTCATGTTCCATCGTATATAATGCATCGACTGAATTGAAATACAATGTGTGAATATCAAAGCACATTATCTGAATATCGTTCAAGTATTATTGAATAACTGTTATTTGTGATCATGGTCAATCGTATATATACTGATATTCAAAAACATTGAACATATATGCACATTGTGGTCATTGATAATCCAATTTAAAACATACAAGTATATTTTGCATATCACTATACAAAGAGAAGGAGATTGGAGAGAGAAAAACTGCATATCATACAAGTATATTTTTGCATATCACTGTACAAAAAATGCATATCCCATCCACACAAATGAATATCATATTCACGGCCAATGAAATAATCCATAATTACAAATTGCATATCACACAAGTATATTATGCATATCACTATACAAAAAATGCATATCCCATCCATATAATTGCATGGCTGGACTCAGCGAGATCTTCCTTGGTCGCGCCTGCGGCTTCCTTTCCGCGCCCGCGGCTTGTTCCTCTCAGCTTCTGACGACAATATCACTCAGTGAGATCTTCCTTGGCCGCGCCCGCGGCTCCCTTTTCGTGCCCGTGGCTTATTCTGCATATCAATGTATAGAAAATGCATATCTCATCCACACAAATGAATATCACAATCACAACCAATGAAATAATCTATCATAAAAAATTGCATATCATACAAGTATATTCTACATATCAATTTATGGAAAATGCATATTTCATCCACACAAATGAATATCATATTCACGGCCAAGGAAATATTACGTAATTACAAATTGCATATCATACAAGTATATTTTGCATATCACTGTATGGAAAATGCATATCCCTTCCATACAATTGAATATCACATTCACGGCCAGAAACATAATCCATAATCACAGAATGCATATCATACAAGTATGTTTGAATATCATACATAGACGATGAACCATGGCACGAAGACGATAAAATCAACCAGCGATGAATGGAGGTCGGTGACAATCTGTAACAATGGTGATTACATGAGCAAAATCGACTGAAATTTCTATATTAGAATTCCAAATTGAAGAAATCGTTTACAAAATTGAATGGAAATTGAAGGCGAAGACGAAAACGATTTTAGGGTTACCTTTAATCGGCGACCGAATACGAAGATGACGGCGGCGCTGTAGAGATCGATGCAAGGGATGACGGCGCGCTTCTACTCGATAGGAGGAAGAAGACGAAGAGGGACACATGACGAGGACCCAGCCGGAGAACAAGAGGAAGGTCTGGGCGCGAGGGTCGTGCAGGGGCTCGCGACGGTGGCTCGCGGCGGGATGAGGAGGATCTGGGCGCGAGGGTCGTGCAGGGGCGAGGCCGGGCTGGTGGCTCGCGAGCGGGTCTGGTGGACAGGGTCGAGGTCGATCCGGGGCTGGTGCGGCTCGGTTGGTGGTTCGAGCGGAGGTTCAGCGGTGGCGTGGTTGGGTGCGGTGGTGGGAATAGCCGGTGGATCAGGTGGGAGGGAGAGATGGCGAGATGGGTTCGGTGTTGGCGGGCTGCACGGAGGAGGCTTGCATGGTGAGGGATGGTGAGATGGTGAAGTGAAATCGGGAGAGGTGGAGGTCGAGATGAGGGAGAAGGGCAATCGGGGTACCAGGCGGCGGTGATTACAGGAAAAGAAACAGAGGAAGAAAGAAAAAGAAAAGGGAAATATCAGAAATATCAATTCAACCAAAGAAATCACCCATTCAAACAACACAACGAACTAAAATCCAGAATCCGTACCTAAATCAAACGAATCGATGCTCTTCGAAATCGATGAAAATCCCAGCCGGCGCTTTCTCATCACCGTTGCTTAGAAATCAATGGAGGTGGAAGAATTTTCGAGAGAGAGAGAGTATTGAGGGAGACGATGAACGGTTTTTGGAAGGAGAAAGGGAGAGAAGATTTAATGGGAAAGTGAATCGGTGGATTGGAGAGAGAGAGTAAATTGGGGAAAACAAATCCCATAAAATTAGGTAATCTAGTGTGTGTCTTCTATTTAAATTATTGTATACCTCCTTCCATTAAATCTTGTCCGTCAATCTCATCAACATCCAACGCACTAGAATCATTCACCCGTTTCACTATAAGAGCCTGTTTTACTAGAGCATAGATCTATATATATATACACACGAGCGTCATTGCTAGAAAAATATACAACCTAATATATATGATTCATTTTCCACACCAATTTATCACAACAGTTCTGATGAGGCGTTGTCATGACACCTAAACAAAATAATCCTAACAAACCTAAACAAGTAGTAGAGGCAAGCAAGGGTCGAATCCCACAGGGATGAAGTGATCTTTCTAAGTGTTTATAAGCATGCAAGGTAACAAGGGGGTTTTTGGTTATCAAACACAGAGCAAAGTAAACAGGTTTAGTTGACTTGAGAATATGAATGGGGAAAGTAGTTCCACTAGAACGAGATCCACAATACAGAGATATAAGTTGATCACTGAAATCTATTCAATCCAAGTTCTTTAACTATTCTTATGGTTGTTCCCACCCTGATCTTAAGTACTATCGATTCTCACAGTTGTCGATAGACTTATCACTATGCCAATGGTAAAATACCTCCGATTCACACAGTTGTCGGTATACTTTACCACTAACACAACAATAGCAATACACACAAGGATATAGGATACATGCAAATAGAAAGACGTATTAATACTCGCATGTAACTGATTCTCACTCACGATTGTACGCTCGGAACCCCTATACGCACAATCGTGTATGCCACTAGATATGCACTCGGAACCCCTATATGCAATCCTAGCAATTGATAAATATTACTCAACTTAGCTGGCCAGACTATGAAGAACAATGATAAATCAATAATCAATATAACCAAGAGAATCAAACCAACACACATAAGAATAAGAACAAGGAATAGAAATCTCACAACCGAATCAACTGTATTGCTTCAAACGTCTAGCGAAACAAAGGTGTTTAGCTCTCCATGGGTTGAAAACCCTGGAGGCAGAATGAAAACGATCTTCTAAAACTAAATTGTAAATTGTAAAGTGTCTGCCTCTTAACCTAGAAAGAGGTCTTAAATAGGTTTAGGAAATAAGTTAACCTAATGAAAATAACACAGGAAATAAAATAATAAAAAATAAGGAAATCCAAAATAGCAAAAATAAGGAAATAAAGTCTTCTGGCCGCGAGGCGCTACGTGCCCACCGCGGGGCGTCAGTCTTCTCTGAGATCCACCGCCGGGTCGCGGTGGCTTCCACCGCGGGGCGGCGGTGTCTTTTCAGCTTCTGTGACACTTTAGTAAAAATGCCATAATTTTTTATTCCCAACTCGGATTGCGCTCATATTTTGAGGACTTGCAGTAGACTTCAAGATCTAACTCCTCGAATTGGATTCACTTCATTTGGACATCTGAGTAGAGAGAACGAACCATTTGAATTCAGCACATTGTTCTTCTACTCTTCAATACACTTCAAACCTCTATAAATCCCATGATTTCTTCACTTCTCCACTCTAACTCCATAATCCACGATTGTGCTCTAAATCCTTCCAAATGGCGCCTCAAACCTGGTAAAAATCCTTAGATATGTGCTATAAAATAGCACTTATCAAGTTCCCAAACACAAATTAAGAATATTTATCCTAACTTAATTAGTACAATTGATTAATTGTCAATTAAGAAAAATATGGCATAAATTTAAGAGCGAACCGCCACTTGCCTTGAGTTACGAAGAAGTTGAACGGCGTAACGGAAATGGTTGCTTTCGAATAGCAAATGGACTTCCTACTTTATATCCGTTCCAAAAGCGATTCCGAGATGTACCCAAATCACACAAAATAAATAAATTATAATGAGATAATTTATTCAATATTAAAATTTGAAGGATACATGTCTCGGTTTTTAATTGAATTTATTTAACTCTAAGTAAATCAATTCTCAAGGCTTTACAATAAAACGGTTATTTATATAATACACTTAGTCATATATTCTAAATAATCAAAACACCATCATTTATGAGTCCAAACAATCCTTATCAACACGTGACATGTACTATTTTGGCAATCAAGGATTCTTGTATGAACGCAAAACTCAAAATAATAACCAATTTACTAATTTCCAAAACAAGGAAGTACTTCTTTATTATTTGAACTGTTGAATTAAAATCAATCGAAGGAATGTCAAGTGAACAAACTAAACAACTACGAAGACTATAGACACACACGTCATCGCTCCCTATTCTAAGAAAGGCATAAAACCAATTAATCGTTCAGGGTGTCCTGCTCGTCGGACTAACGCATCATAAAGAGTCGTTACCCTTGACATAAAAATCCGATAGGCGCCTTGCCTTTTTTTAGGGCAGCAGGTTGATTAGAAGCGGAGACTTTCGGCATTGGGTTCTGTCGACTGTCAACACTAGATGCCTGGTATGGTTGTGTCAACCCTTGGCTTTTCCGCCGACAGTAAGTTTGCATGTGGCCTTCTTCCCTACATATATGGCATACCCGCTTCTCTTTTTGGCAATTAAAAATCTTTTGCCCGACTTCACCATAGTTGTGGCATTGAATTGTACCACTACTCTATCCTATTACATTGGTGAAGTCAGACTGAGTCATCTCGGTCTTATAACGACCAGACTTTTCAAACATGGTAGGCGATGTCGGCCGCTTAAAGGCATTATACTTCCGATTTTGTTGCCCACCTTTAGCCGTATTCTTTTCCTCCAGTTTTCTGGTGGATTCTTCCAACGTAACCTCTATTTTATAGGCTGCATCCACCTACGATTCCAAAGTAGAGCAACCATGAAGCACCATTAGAGGTTTGATTTCCGGGCTCATCCATCCATGGAAGTACTAGATCTTCTATTCTTTAGAATGCACTTCCGAACTAGCATAATGTAGCAAATGATTGAACTTTGTCGCCAACTCGGTCACCTTTAATCCATCAGTCTCTGGGTAGAGGAATGCTTTCAACTTGTCTTTTCTCATAGCAAGGGAGAAGAATTGACCAGTGAACTTTGCTTTGAACATTGCCCAATTCAAAATTGGATGGTCATCTAATCCAGTTCCTTCCCACCACTCACTTGCTCCGTCTTTCAAATGCAACGACGCTATGTGCACCTGTTCAGCCTCGTTGCAGACCATGTTTCGAAATAGTCGCTCCATATGTGAGTACTAATAGGAAACCTTGACTGGTTCCTTGGTTCCATCATAGCTATCCGGGTGCATTGAATTAATCATCTTCAACGCTCGGTTATAGTTCCCTTCATTTCTTTAGGAAATCACTAGAGGTGTCGGATGTTCATGTCCCCCAATATCAGCTGCAACCTGAGGAACGGGAGCCGCTTGAGATTGTCCTATTCCTTGAGTTCTCATCATCTCGACAACCTACCTCACTATCTGCCCTATAACAATAGCATCCAACACGATCGGGGTAGGAGATGGGTAAATGGAACTTTTCCCGCAACTTGAGGATCCTGATGAACATTTTCCCGCAGTGGCGGGTTATTATTGTGGGAGCCAGATACCGTGTCATCCCCTTGCTGAGCAGCATTCCTCGACTGAATTCGGAAACCATTGCTAGGACATTCATCGGTCGCTCAGTTGGTGGATCAGGTATTCACCATCTGTTGATGAACCATAATGTTAATTTAAAATTTCCAACTTGTATCATATGGTACTTAAACCAACCACTTTATGATACGAATTATAAGGATAAAACTAATAGATCATATTAGATTGACTGACCCACCAACATTATTCTTAGAACGATCTTATTCTCTTTCTTGACAACAAGGCAACAAGAGAAATGTCAACATTTGAATGACATAAAACCTAAGAATGAAAGATATCCTTATGAATGGACCTAAGGAATAAGTAACTGAATCGAAACTTACAGAAGTTTAAAAACTACATATTATCAAACCTTATACATTATACTTTCAAACCTTATATATTTTACTTATTAAAATAATTATTCATATAGTTAGTTTCTTAAACTAGTGACATTATCATTTCCTTATAACCTTTACCAAAACCCAAAACTATACGTATAAGGTTACAAAACAAACTTCAAGTTTGAACACTTTTTACTACCATTGTTATAAAGCAACTATAAAATTTATATTAGTGTCCTAATATTTAAATCATTACTTTTAAAATTTTCTAAACCTTAAGCCATTTTAAAAACGTTAAATGTAGTACTAACAAGTTAAATTCTCAAAATTCCTTTATATAAAAATAATACTTTTGAAAATAGTTTTAATTTTATTTTTTTTTGAAAATTCTCAAACTTAACAGTAGGCCAAGAATTTTAAAACCATTGATTTGATACCATAATTGTAACACCCCCGACTTAATTATGTCGGTAGTGTCACACGCCAGTGACCTCATACTTTAAAGTCCAAAGACACCCTAGGCTTTAATCTGAACAATTATACTTAAATACACTCATAATAAAGAGTAAACAACGAAAGACTTTTTTAAACTAAATACTTAACCTTAATTACAATCCATCCTCGTAAATTGAGGAGATGAGTTTTACAACTCGAAATCACAATACAGTGAAAGACTTCTTAAATAAACCCTAAATATATGACTAATTTATATAGCTATTACATTTACTTAAGAATATTAAATCGATATTAAACGTCTTCAAAATTATATTACTTTATAACACAACCTTTAACTGCAAACCTTCGTCTTCGATTGTTACTTCAATGTTGTCTGAGACCAACCACTGATGTGTCGTATAGGACGGACGACACCAGCCAACCATGCAAGAAATAGAAAGGTTGGTTAGTCTAATGAAACACTACGCAAGGGTGAAATTGGAATGGTTCTTGTAGTTATATATAGTCACTACCCTTGTTTCTGGAATAATACTTAGTAAAAAGTATATGACTACTATACTCCTACTGAAACAAATGAAAAGACATGCTTCAAGAGAAGACTTCAACGAATTGAGTCTAATGGGATTTAAATGAATTTGTTTGGGAATGTTTATAATAGTCACATAAAAGTTTTGAAAACTACTACTTGACTATTTGGGTCCTCGACCAACCTCACCGCATAATGCGAATCCATATTGGAAAGGGGACTTACTTTAGACAAGAGTCCGGGCGGGTTCCACGTTGTACTTCTCGCTCGAAGGTATATTAATTATGTGCACAAATGAACTTATCTTATTTTAATTCCAAAACATGCATTTCTATTAAAGCTTTTACTCCACACCAATCTCGATACGAGATATATCAATGGACGAATCCCGAATAACGGCACTAGTTAAGTGCACCGCCACTTATATTGGAATAAGGTTAGGTCATGATTAAAGGTATTAGGGAAATAATCCTCCTAATACCAAGTTAAAAAGAAACAGCTAAACCTCGCAAGGTAAATAGCATTCCTACGAATACTCGTGCTAACTAAGCATACAAGTCCACACCAAAGTTCATCTATCACCCTATGATAAATAAATATATATATATATAAGAGGGTAGGGCTGTTCATCGGGCCAAAACCGAACCGAAACCGAATTTCGGAATTTAGTGGACCAAAAACCAAACCGAACATACTCGATTTGGGTTTGGTTCGGTTTTGGCCCAAAATAACCGAATATTTTGAAATTATGTTAATTCAGGTTATTGAAGTAGGTTTTAGTGCAGAAAACCGAATTAGACCGAACTGAACTTGGACCGAACTAGACCGAACTGGACCGAACCGAATAAGGTTGGAGTAATTTATCTAGAAATCTAGGTGTTTTTAATTATTTTTAAAAATAATCGGTTTTGACCGAACTGAACTGAACCGAATATTATTTTTATAAGAACCGAAAACCGAACCGGTTTCGGTTTCGGTTCCGGTTCGGTTCTGTCCAAAAAACCGAAAACCGAACCCGATGAACACCCCTATAAGAGGGTCATTTCTAGCAAAATATACAACAATACAACCTAATATATAGGATTCAATTTCCACACCAATTTATCACACAAGTTTCCAAACACAAATTAAGATTATATATCCCAACTTAATTAGTACAATTGATTAATTGTCAATTAAGAAAAATATGGAATAATTTTCAAGAGCGAACCTCCACTTGCCTTGAGTTACGAAGACGTTGAACAACGTAACGGAAATGGTTGCTTTCGAATAGCAAATTGACTTTCTGCTTTATTTCTGTTCCAAAAGATATTCCAAGATGTACCAAAATCACACAAAATAAATAAATTATAATGAGATCATTTATTCAATATTAAAATTTGAAGGATACATGTCTCGATTTTTAATTGAATTTATTTAACTCTAAATAAATCAATTCATAAGGCTTTACAATAAAACGATTATTTATACGATACTAAAAAACATTTAGTCGTATATTCCATATAACCATAACATAAATAATTTAATCCAATAATTTATTTACAACTCCAGTAAATTTCTAACCCAACATATTTTCAAGATGAAATGTTATAATATAACAATTCATATTATAAGATACCCAAAATATAATTAATTAAATTTGAACATTTATAAAATTAAATTAACCCAATATGTATCTAATTAAACACAATTATTATTCATATAGTCGTGATCAATTTCACAAAATAAAATAAAATTTCAAATCCGGCCATTACCGAACTCGTACACCCAGACACCTCGTTGAAGATTGGCTCGATTCAGACTCGTCTGACCACCAACTGGCCCGTGGTTGATGTCGTTGGATTCGTGACTTCAAGACGAAGAGTTTGGTACTTGAATTTTAACTGGAGATGCCCTAACGAAGGAGAATTTTACCCTGAAGTTCACAAATTTTTTATGGAACGCCGTATCCTAACTCTCAAATTTCGTTGAAATTAATCCATGGGTGAAGGGGTATCTATAGGGACTTGATTGCCCATAAGAAGCTCTACAAAATTGTGAAAAGTTTGGGCCAAAACAATCCTGAATCGGATCGAAATTTGCCAAAGAACTTAATGACGCGTTCGTGAGATTTCTTGCCTTTTTAGGGGAAATTTGATCTTATTTTTGGGTAATTTTACCGATTGTAAGGGGCTATTACTCGTCTTGATCTTGTTATGAAAGCCCAAGCATCAATTGTAAGAATTGAGCCCAAAACGCGGACGAATTTCGAGTTTCTTTCCATATTCGAATATCCGGGATGTTCGACTTTAAACAATGAAATTCTTTCCATTAGGGGTGTTATAAATCCCGATTTTAGGGGGGATTAGGTTCAAGAGTGACTAAACTTGAAAGCCCATGGGCTAATTTGAAGAAACGGGTGCGAATCGAGGTCGAAAACCCCCATGGAAGGGCACAACTGAGCTTGGTCGAGAGGTTGAAGTAGATTCTCCACTTGATTGTCGCCCCCCCCCCCCTTCTTTTGCCTTAATTGTACATTTTTGCCCAACATTTTAAATTATGGCTAAAATGCCCTTATTTAACTTTTCAAAAATTAAATAATTTACATAAACTTATTTATTAACTATCCTAAGTTTATTTATATATTTTAACCCAAATTTAAGTTAAAGGAAAAAATAAATTTGGCTAGTTTTAAGCTTAAATCATCTTTTCTTATAAACTTAACCATATTTTAATTAACATTCTATTATTCTTATTGTAAATACTTTATGCTTAACAAGATAAATTTTTTTTAATTAATATTAACATAATTCAAATAATTCATGTCTTAAGGAGATAACCTACTTAGGTTAAGTATTTATTTTATCCTCTCATGGATAAACATAATAATTCATATTATCTTTATTAATATATTTAAAAATTTTAAAACTACATTAATAGTTATACTTATTTATTTATTTCTACACCAAGCTATTATAACCCATTTGATAATTTGCACAAAAATTATCTTAACCTAACTTTTGAACTAAAGTTAATGAATATTTAAATTACTCTTTTAAAAGAAATAAAATAAATTTCATAACTTTTATTATTATCTAAATAAAATAAACTTCATAACTTTATATTTTTATCTAATACGACAAGTGTGGGGATATTAGATATCCATTCGATTGAGGTTAAGAGTGGCTTTGTTAGAGATCAAAGTCGATGTCAATTGGGTTCGCTAGCGGTGTTACCATGCCACCTATAAAGATTCCATTCGAACTCTTGGTGCACATCTTAGCCAACTACCTTGCTATTTGGTACCCCATGTTGACTTGGATTTGGATGCATTCGTTCATTGCCCATAGTATCTTAAGTAGTTGCACCTCACATGACCAACTTTATCCTCACGAAAGAAAATAGTCTAGAATCTAAACTATTTTCTTTCACGAGAATAAAGCTGGTCATGTAGAAACTCCATCGTCTAGAATGACTTGAAAATCAAGATTCACTAAGTGGTTGGGGTTGTATCGTTGACCCTAGAAATGGTTTTGCTCTTCTTTGGTTAGGTTATCACTTCTCCCTATAGTTGGAAACCGTAAATGGCATTAAACCTGGGAGACACATTTCTCTTCACTCATTTCCCAACAGAACCGCAATGTCCCACCATCTGGGTCCTTCGTATCAAAATCAACGGTTTTGAAATTGATCATATCAAGAGTGAGGGTTTGATAAGAGTCTCCATGCATGTTATGCTAGCGTTGGAGATGTATACGGAGTTTGCACAAGGTATTATCCATAGAAGATGAAGCAGAAAGGCTTGACGAGGGGCCATGTGGACAAAGTAACCTATAAAAGAACCTTTCACCAACTAGGATGACATCAGACCCAATCAGGTTGTGGAAGTGGCTGGTTGCGCGAGAACAAGGTGGCATTGGGTATAGATTTTGGATAGGTCCTTGTTTCCGGCATGGTTGGATGGAAGCGCGGTGTTGAGAAGTGATAGTAGCGGTGTGTGGTTCAGGAATGAGGATGTGTGGCGAAAGAGGAGAGTGGAGGAGAAATCGGGGTTGGTTCTGATTGGGTAGGACGTGAGGCGGAGAGGAGCAGTGTGGCGGCCATGTTAGTGGGCAAAGAAGACCTCACCGGTGGGAGAGACAAAATGGGTCAAGCGAAGGGGGAAGGGCAGTGCATAAAAGAAGAATGAAGAAAGAAAGGGCGAAGAAAGATGGTTCACGGGCGGCCCTTTTCCTTTTCTTTTTCTTGTTTCTGTTCTAAAATATTAATAAATAAAATGAACCAATAACATTGAGAACTGCATGGTTCGTGCCCAATTGTGTATGACCATGCAATATTCTATGTAAAGGAAATAAATTCTTTTTGGCACAGAAGTGCATGGCCTGCGCATAAAAGTGTACGGTCTGTGCGCAATCGTCAGTAAGGCTATATAAAGGCAATAATTTTTTTTTCTTTACTTAAGGAAAGAAAACATACTTTGGGTTGCCTCCCAACCCGTAGCTATTCATAATCTTATCTTCAAGAATGTGGGTGGAAGCAACCATCTCAATTCGACAATGTATTTTATTGTGCGTTATAGACTCACCTTGAATTCGCCCTACTCATCACTCCAATTATCAATTGCACCATGATGGTGCACATTCTCACTTGGAAAGGGCCCCTTTTATCTTGATCTCAACTTGTTCAGAAAGAGTTTCAATCATGAGTTGAATAACAACATACCTTCATGAAATTCTCTTGAAAAGACATGCATGCTTCTCATGCCATCTTTTAGTCTTCTCTTTCTAGATTCATGCATTTTCATATGCGTCAAATATCATCCTAACATGTTCCTGAAGTTGCAATCTTCTCTTTTCACCAGCTTCGTTCAAATCAAGATTAAACAATTAAATGCCCAATATGTTTTGTGCTATACCTTGGCAGAGAGATGACATGACTTTCGATACACTAATTTGAATAGAATGAGACTCCGAAATGCATCTCTATAAGCCCAAAGAGCATTATATAGCTTCACTAACCAATCCTTTCGGAATCGGGATACAATCTTCTCCAAGATGCTCTTGATCTCACTATTAGAAACATAAACTTCGCCACTTGTTTGAGGATCGTAAGGGGTGCAAATTTGTGAGTATATATCAATAAAACATAGATGTGCTTGCAGAGTTGCAGATAAAATCATATCAACTATGATGACACACTATCCCATGGTTTTATTATAGAGAGATATACTGAGTCTCACTTGTATAAACTATAAAGCATACCACAATTCACAAGCAGATAAAAATGAAGCATTTGTCTTCTCTAGAAAACTAATACATACGTAATTTTACAATAAATAGCAGAATGTTTTACAACTAGAGCAAATAATTGATTATGAAGAGAACTGGAAGGCAACAACCCAAAAAACGGCGAGATAGAAAGTTACCTTATCCCATAAATTAGGCCAGCAAGCATGATCTTTGAGGTATGCATGTAGCATTGTCCCATGACATAAGTAAGACCAATAGCAGTAACTGCCCAAGCATATGAATTCAAAAGACATTAATAATTTATGTCAAATTAAAACTCGGCATTGTGTTGGTACGAGACAACGTTATGTGCATCTTCCATAGTAGTATAAAGTATTAGCACCACGAGAACAATTGATAAAACAAAGGAGTTGGAAGAACTCTAATTAGAATGAAAGATTGCAATTCAGTGTAGCATTGGTTTTGAGTGAAAGATTGCAAGACATCTTGTGAAATGACAATCTCATAATGTTGATCATATTTATTAGAAATTATCAAATTGTGAATCTCAAACACGTTTTTTTTGTATATTATCGATCTAAATGCTAAAAAGATAAGATGTGATTTTCGAAAACTAAATTAAAAGTGAATTCGATTAACATAATCAAGAAATGGGACCAATTTCACCAAAAACAAAACCCTAGCAAGCTAAGCGGGGAAGGAAAGGGTAATTTAGGGTTTTCAAAGAGTCTATACATACATACAACCTCATCATTTCAACAAGAACACAACGAATTACTCAGGCGTTGAGCAAATAGAAACCGATCGATTACCTTGCGAAGAGTCAATTTAAGAAAAGACAAGGAAATTAGCTGTCAACATGATCTGAATTTTTCCTTCAATTCGGTGGAGCGATGAAGAACCAGAAGAAGGGGAGATGCGAACTCGATCGGTAAGGATGAAGAACCAGAAGAAGAATGGAGGCCAGATTCTGCGAAATCGGTGCTTGCCCTTGATGGTGACAAAGCAATACGAAGGAAGTGGTCGATGGAGTGGTCGGTGAAGACGGCATAGCGGTTAAGGGTGAAGAGGTCGGGTCGAGTGAGGTCGTCAGTGCGGTATCAAGATCTTCAAACAAGGTAGGCGGCTTTGCAGACGGGCGGAGGTGAGGGAACAACAAAAGGGAGGGTTAGGGAAGGACTGAAGATCGATGTAGATCGTATTTATTTCTAAGTGTTGGGAAAAAAGATGGAAAGCCAAGGTTATTCCAAAAGCCTTACAACACGGTTCGTCTTTAGACCGCGGTGAGAGTTAATCCACTTAAAAAATTGGTTTACACCTCGGTTTTTTACGCATAACCGTGGTCCGAATTTTTATATATACGGAGAAAAAATCCTATACCACAGTTTATCCAAAAACCAGGGTTTGAATTCTGTGTTTACCTCGGTTATTAAATTCCGCAGAAAAAATTGTGTGGTTTATGACCATTTTTGTTGTAGTGTGATAAGTCATCCTTACTGGTTTAAGCTCTCCCAAATCCAACTTCTTGCAAATGGAGAATGTAATCAAATTCACGTTCACCCTTGAATCACACAAAGCATTATAGGTATTGTTTCAATAACCATATGGACATAAAAACTGCATGAATCTTCATGTTTAGGGGGGGCAATTTAGTATGAATGAGAGCGTTGCAATCTTGGCTTGCAGAAATTAACTATAATCATCTAGCTTTCTCTTGTTGTACAAGATCTCTTTCAAGAAGTTCACTTAGGTGAAGATTAAGAGCATCATTCAAAGGAATGTTAATCTATATCTTTTTCAATACCACCACAAATAACCCATATTGTTGGAACGTATTTGTGCTCCTTTCTGGGTCTTTTTCTTGAGTCACAACTTCTTAGGCTTTACTAGTACCTTTCTATTATGCTTGGGATCCACAATTTTTGGATCTTCAAGTTGTCTTCTATTTCTTAAAGGTACATTGATTTGTCCTCTTGATTTTGTGGTTGAGGAGCTCTTGGTTGAAACCTCGGAGGTGGTCTATATTGAGCCTAGTTGTTCCTATTGGAGAGCTTTGAATGATTTCTCCAATCGGTGTTGTAGGTGTTGAGTATGGATCATTCCTTAGGGCCATATTGAAGTTGTTCATGTAATTTGCTTCTCATTGTGATTCATCTTGGGAATAAATTATTTGCTAGAAAAATATAGTATCAAAACCTTCCCCTACAAAGCTAGAAAGTAATGCTAGAGGCAATTGTGAAGGTGTTCCTACTCTTCGGGATTGAGAATTTTGCACCAACAAACTCATTCCTTTGATTACTTTATCCATATCATTCATATGAGCATTGTGATGTGTCTTATTGTCAACCTCATACATCCTTATTGATCTTTTAGAACGTGAACTACCGTGGGTATCATTATAATAATAATGAGAGTGTTGAGCATTGCTCTCATTCAAGTCCCAAACATCATCAACTGCTATGCTCATAATTCTACCTCCTACTGAAGCAAAAGCATCAATGATTAACCTGATAGAATTGTCATTGGCATTGTTTAACACATGTAGAAGGACCCATTTTGGATTTCAATGTTGAGTGCACAACATTAGCAGCTCTTGGAATCTCTCACACCATCCATAAAGTGACTCATGAACCTTCATCTGAAAAGAAGTAATCTATGTTCGTTTCTAAGCAATCTTCTTAGGTGGGAAGTATTTGTTGATAAAGGCTTTAGCTAACGTATGCCATCTCCTAATTGAAACTTGAGGAAGGACTTTAAACAAAGCCTTATCCTTGTCTCATAAATAGAATTGGAAAGCACGTAATGAAAGCGCATGCTCCAACACCTCAAGAATTTTAACCGTGTCCATAAGCTCCAGATGATTTTTTCAATGCTGGTGAGATTAAAAGAAGGATGACCTCCAAACTGATTATGTCGAACCCTGTTAATTAGAGAATATTTCTACTCAAAATTGACAGCTTGCACTAGCGGTCAAACTGACCTAGGTGATTTGGCATCACATAATCACCAATAGTCATGGGTGTGCTGGTTGAAGTTGTAGATTTGGATAATGTAGTTGTTGGTTGTCGTCAGTTGTTGTTTGTTCTATAGCTTCATGTTGTTGCCTTCTTCTTAAGTGAAAAGTACACTCAGGTACAGGATTGTAGTGATTGATATTGTTCGCTCTAAGGACAAACTTGAAACCAAAGAAAAAACAAACAAATGTAAAATTTAAAAGGAATATGTAGTCAAACCAGTTGTAAGAAAACCATTGATACTAGTAACATCTCCCTACAATAGCGCCAGAAACTTGATTTAGCTAAAACCTACACATAAGTACATGATTAGTTGTAGTGGTAAAGTGTCGCTCCCACAAGCAATAATGTAATATCTATCGTACCTTCACCAACTAAGCTAAAAAGGGAATTTTTGATAACCATAACTCTTGAACAAGTAAAAATAGATGAAGACGGTTTTAATCAATGGATGAAAGCTTCTACGGTAATGGATTTCTACAAAAATGCTTCGGTAACTCAACTTAATATCCAACTGACAATTTCTTGATTTCATGTGAAGATAAGCTATCTAACTTAATCTAGTAACTCTTGTCAGATGATAGTAAACTCGTATAAATTTTAACTAACAATCGTTGATGTGTAGAGCTAATCAAATTCTAACTCATTGGGAACCTATAATCTAGGAATAAATTGAAATAACTTTCACTATCACGTTCCACTAAGTGCGGCTCAAACTTAGGATATCTATGATAGCTTATTGTGAACAAGAGTAATGAAGTTGTTTCCACATAATAAACTCTGAGGTTCAACTCCAATAAATCTCATAAAAATAATCTCATGTTAGTCTCATACCTTATCTAGGTTATTTATTAGTTTTATTGATGCAAAACACGCCCTAAAGAAGTGGCTCGTCTCTATTATTTTGTTGCCGTCCACAAAGCAAGAACCTTCATTTTAGTTGGTAAAACCTCCAAGATTGCTCACGGATGAAGAGAAGACTCGCCCTCACCCCCCCCCCCCTCCAGTGTAGCGTGAGTGCTCAATCGATCGTCGAAGCACATGTTAGGCGTCAAACTCACCTTTTTCGACTTGTACCAAAATGATGGCCCAAGAAGACACTTGTGGTTGTCGTGGAACACTGGACGTGATGAATCTTTTTGGAACACACGTTAGTATTTGATTAGTAACGATAGTTAGTAACTTAAACAAGAGCCCATGGTTTAGATAAGGAGAAACGCCACAACTTGAATATAAACCAAAATTTAAACTCACATTTACTAATAAATTTTGACAAGTATTTATAAGAACGGAAAACAAGAAAACGAGATTGGGCTACTAGCCCACACATGTGGCATGCACAAGTCCAAGTACAGAGTTACTAAAAATAACCATAACATGAGAATCATAGTTAGTATACTAATTCAACTTACAATAATACAAGTTTATCTCGGATAAGAAAAAACATCGATGAAACTTAGAATGAGCCACCAATGGCTCGTCGGGTGCACCGGGTGGAATGCCAAAAGATTCATTGAAGGAGACGCTCGAAAACGACTATAGTTTTGTCTTCGATCTCAACACCATCATCAACTCCGTGGAAAAGCATGAGGAATGAGAGTAGATTGTGCATGCAATGTGGAAGAGCGTCAATGGCTTTTGGAAGCCCTAGTTTTAGCGTTGTCGTGGCGTGGGCGATCGATGTTGCTAGCACGTGTTATGGCTTTTGGAAGCCTTTTAGCCCATGCCGAGGCTCTTATGTTTATTTAAGCCACCATTGGCTTCATTTGTAAGCTTACGCTATTTTTTATTCTATCTAGAAGTAGAGAGCTTTTCTCCTCCATTGAGTCCTAGCGTCACTTCATTGTTCGAGTTCTTCCAAACCGAAACCACAAGATCATCACATTGATCTTGTCCAAGGAGATATCATGTTGATTCCTCCTCTTAAAGCCGCCGCACCTTCATCACATTGATGGCTTGCAAATATCATTCGACTTCCTCACGTGCGACGCCGACAACCTCAAACAAGACGGTGTGGTGATTTCCGATCTAGGTCCGCTCATCCATGGCGATCTTGTCTGTTCCAAGGCCAAGGACGCATCAATTGGTATCCGAATGCCAGGGATCGTGTAAGTCACTCTTTGCTCTTGCTTACAAGTTTCACTCTCACATCCATCTATCCTCACCGCCATCATTACCAACCCATAGCTTTCGCCATTATTCATTCCCTTCACCTAAGGAAATCCGTCCATATTTGCTTCTAAAAACAGCCTAACGGAATCTCAAAAATCTAGGAGAGGATCGACCCTTCAAAGCAAGCCTTTGACCGATTCGATTTTTCTCGCCAAAATTGTTAAAACAAATCCCTACAATCATGCATAAGTAGTTGGTAATATTGTTGCTGCTTTGTTGCTTGATTTAGTTAATTAAAATTGATTTGCATAATTACTGGGATTGTTAGCATCTTTGGCCGAGATTCTTGCCTTGTTTGTTACCCGAAATATCTCTCTTCTTATCTTGAAGCATATTTGATTGCTTTTCTTTCTATAAAAAAAATCTTGGCCGATTCCATTTGTTTGAATTTCAAATTTACAAAAAAAATTGGATAATCATAAATCCAAACTCAAAAAAAAAAGTCAAAAGCCAAAAGGCAAAGAGAATACTATTCACCATCGGCCAAGGTCCACTAAGCACATCCCTCCGTCGTCTATGGTAGCCTACTTGGAGGTTTCTTGCACATTGCATGTTACATACTTACTACTTTTGCATCTCAATTTTTCTTGACTTGCTTGCTTTACGTTGGTAATGTGTTATTGCATCTCATTGCGTTTTTGTGACCTTAACCCACCCATAACCACCCTCACGGCTCAAGCTAGAATTAGATACCAAGTGTTACTTGCTAACTTGAGCCTAGTGTGATTTATTTGATTGTTGTGCCTTCGATACTACTTGTGCTACTTGATACTTGCACATGTCCCCTATTGAAATAGGTATCATGTCCACCGGCAACACAAGTAAACATGAGCATCAAGACGCAGACGCGCTCACAGCCGAGCAAAGAGAGCTCATGGAGTTGCGCCGCAGAGTGGCCGAATTAGAGGCCCAAAAAGAAAACCCCACACTGCAGATTCAAATCAACCCCTCCATTCAACAATAACCGGATGAGGCAATTGCCTTGGCTAGGCGCCAAGAGAAGGGCAAAGGGCCAATGCCTACGACCTCTCAACCGCCACTACTGCAACGCCTCAACTTCATCATTGAGAGTCGATGCAGCACCATTCACCATGGTCGCAATAAGCCCCGCTCTAGCCCGCGCCATGGCTCTGATGAGGATGATGATGACGAGTCTGAGGAGGAGCATCACTCATATGAATACACCCCGGACCCACGTTCTTCTGTGGATACTGGCAACCGTCATGAGAGGTGGGAGCGCATGGTGCGCAAGGAATAGCGCCTCTAAGAGAACACCGCGTGACATCGTCAAGGGCACCACAACAACCTGGAGCGCCACAGCCAGTATGACGGTGCCTCAGGTAGGGACGTGCGCCACCACAACGGCTCTGAGAGTCACGCATGGTGTGTCTCCCCGGTGCAATTTTAGGAGTTTGATGATGAAGATTATAACAATGTCGGCGACCCCAACCCCGACAACTTCCATCCACCACTTAGCGATCCCATTGAGATCCAACTATTTCCAACCGACTACATTTCGCCGAGGGTTGACACCGGCGACCATGGCTACGGGCGCCATGGTGTCGACCCCTATGATGACCGAGGTCGGCGCACACGCCAGTTTACCGCAACTATGTGCGCCGCGAGGCCGAAGAGCGGCCACATCGACAATGACGCCATCTACTCCAACATGAGGATCGTGATGACCGGCGCTATGATGACCTCGTCCTCAATGCCCGATGCTATGAGGCCCGACGCCCCGTGGCCCCCAACTTTGGCACTCGCTGCGACATCAAGGTAAAAATTGACCATTTTTATGGTGACTATGATCCATCTATTTTTCTTGATTGGGTGTAGGCTATGGAGTATGCTCTCCAACATATCCAATATGACGAGCACGAAAATGTGGAAATTGCCACGCTCTACTTCACCACTGCCGCGCGCACTTGGTGGCATCACCTTGTGAAGGATCGCTTGCGGCGCAACCTTCCACCCATTGAGCAACGACACCAATTGGTATTCGTCATGACAAGGAAATATGTGCCTAAGGACTACAAGAACCGCGTGCGTATGGACATTGCTGTAGCTCGCCAAGGAACCATGACTCCCCTCAAGTTTTTCTCAAAGCTCGAGGATATGTATTACGAGGCGGGTGTGAGAGTTTCCTCATCCACTCTACGCACCATGTATTTGAGTGACCTCAACACATCCATCCGGGATCAACTTGAGATACACCATATCAAGGATCTCAACTCCCTCACCCATACGGCTATGCAACTTTACAACCAAATCATGCGTAGGAAGGCGAGCCATGGACAAACACCGGGTCACAAAGGTATGATTCTAAACCATTCAATTCAACTTTTCCTACTGATGTGCGTTCCTCTTCATAGGCTTGAACACAATCGAGCAACGCGGCAAGGCCGCCTCTTATGGCAGCGGCACCAGTGCAACGCGTGGATCGCGCCTGCGATCAAGTGTGTTTCAAATGTTTCGGGCGCGGCCATATGCAGCGCGATTGCCCCAACTCCAAGAAGGTTTTATTCTCCCAAGCCACTAGGTATGAATCATATGACGACGAGGCCCCGGAGAATGAGGCCTTCAAAGATGTTGACGAGGATGAGGAGGATGACGCCTATGCTTGCGCCCCAGCCGACCTTCACGCATGCATTCCCCTTAGCCTTGTGACGTGATGCGTGATCACCGTCAAGGAAGGCGACCTTATGGACCAGCGTGAAACCCTCTTTCACACTCGGTGCATGGTCCAAACCGCCTATTTAAGTGTCATCATTGACGGCGGGAGCTGCTGCAACATCATCAATGAGAAGTTGGAGAAGCACTTCAACCTCGCCACGACACCACATCCACAACCTTATGGACTCCAATGGATTTCGAAGAGCAAGGGCGATGTTGTTACTCTCCAATGTTTGATTTTGTTTTGTATTAGTCACTATAAGGATATTGTTTTGTGTGATGTTATTGCAAAGGATGCAACACGTTTGCTCTTAGGGCATCCTTGGCCATTTGATAGGTGTGCATTACATGATGAGTATTTAAACACTTATGTGTTTACTTACCATGGCAATCACGTCACTCTATTGGCGTGTCACAACGATTTGACTCCAGCATATAAGGGACGTTCTCCTTGCTTCTTTCTTATTCTTAACTTTTGCAATTCTATTGAAAAGGAGCATGTTGATCTTCATGGTAGTGTTGTGTCTCTCTTGCAGGAATTTGAAGACGTCATGCTGGATGACTTGCCTCAAGGACTACCACCACTTTCTAGCATTGAGTACCAAGTCGCGCAGTTGGGCCCCAACTGTGCGGCTTACTGCTCCAGCCCCGAAGAAGTGAAGGAGTTGCAGCGTCAAGTCCAAGAGCTTCTTGACCGCAACTACGTGAGGGAAAGCCTTAGCCCTTGTGCCTTGCCGGTCATTCTGGTGCCCAAGAAGGACGGTTCATGGAGGATGTGCGTCGACTGCCGCACCATCAACCATATCCCCGTCAAATACCGCCACCCAGTTTTGCGCCTCGATGATATGTTGGATGAGCTGCATGGAGCCACAATTTTCTCCAAGATAGATTTGAAGAGTGGCAACCACCAGATTCGTATAAAAGAAGGCGACAAGTGGAAGACGGCGTTTAAGACCAAGTATGGTCTTTATGAGTGGCTGGTCATACCATTTGGGCTCACCAACGCCCCAAGCACATTCATGCACCTCATGAACCATGTATTGAGGCATTTACTTGGCAAATTTATTGTCGTGTACTTTGATGATATTTTGGTGTATAACCGAAGTCTAGATGAGCATGTTGGGCATCTTAAGCAAGTGCTAGAATGCCTTAGGAAGGATGGCTTACGCGTGGATGAGCATGTTGGGCATTGCGCTGCACTCTCCTACTTGAAGAGCCAAGACAATCTTGGTCGATGCCATGCACGGTGGGTCGAATTCATGGAGACTTTTCCGTACGTGGTTGTGCATAAAAAAGGTAAGGAGAATGTGGTCGTCGATGCCCTTTCTTGGAGGTACTTGCTTCTTACTCATCTTGAAGCTAAGGTTTTAGGTTTTGCTTTGACTAAAGACTTATATTTGATTGATGCTCATTTTAAGTCTATTTTTGAAAATTACCTAGCCAAGGGTGAGTTCAAGAGTTTCTTTATCAATGAGGGGTACCAATACAAAGCGGAAAACTTTACCAAGACATTAAGGAAGCACATGAAGGTCGTGGCCATTTTGGGGTCACCAAGACATTAGTAGCCCTTAGGGAGCATTTCTGTTGGCCCCATATGACTATGCATGTCACTCGGTTTTGCAAGAGTTGTGTGACTTGCCAACGTGCTAAACTAGATCGAGTCCTCATGGTCTTTACACCCTTATGCCCATACCCGAGCACCCCTGGGAACACTTGTCCATGGATTTTATTACGGGGTTGTCTATTTCTAAGAAGGGGAACGATTCAATCTTTGTGGTTGTAGATAGTTTTTCGAAGATGGCACACTTTATTGCGTGCAAGACCACAAACAATGCTACGGACATAGCCAACCTTTTCTTTGAGCAGGTGGTGTGTTTACATGGGATTCCACGTACCATTGTGAGTGATCGGGACGTGAAGTGTGTGAGTCATTTTTGGAGGACACATCGGGGTAAGCTAGGCACTTACCTTCTTTTCTCCACTAGCTATCACCCCCAGACCGATGGCCAGACTGAGGTGACCAACCGAACCCTAGGTGCACTCCTTAGAACCATGCTTAGGTCCAACCCTCGCCGTTGGGAAGAGTTACTACCTTTTGTTGAGTTTTCATATAACAGGTCTCGACACTCAACAACCAAGCTCACACCATTCGAAGTGGTGTATGGACGCAATCCCTTGAAGCCGCTGGATTTGGTCTCTCTCCCAATGCGCGACCAGGACAACCTCCAAGCTGCCAAGCGAGCCGAGTATGTCTAGGATTTGCACCACAGAACGCGCAACCAGCATGAGCACCGCGCGGCGCAATACGTGACGTAACACAACAAAGGTTGGCGCCGCATTGTCGTTGCCCCCGGTGATCTTGTTTGGGTTCATTTGCGTCAGGAGTGCTTCCTTGCCAAGAACAAATTCAAATTGGATCAACTCGGTGACGAGCCCTTTAAGATTCTCAAGGCGTGTGGCGACAACGCCTACCAAGTGGAGCTACCAGATAAGAATGGAGTCCACCCTACTTTCAATGTCGCTGACCTTTCACCATATGTTGCCACAGAGTTTGAAGAGGGTGAAGCGGGGATGCTATACATCCAAGAAGGGGAGAGTGATGCGACCTTGCCTCTATGACCGCCCATGAGAAGGAAGATGCCAGGAGCCTGCACTCTAATGGCTTGTGACTAGGGCTCGTGCCAAGGCCATCGCTCAAGCGACACAGTCCTTCGTCGCCCACTCCATCGCTAGCGCCGGCTCCTCCTCGACACCCCCGCCACCCATGCTCCTCATGACACTCGATGCCATAACATCGCCCACCATGACGTTGATGCCTGACACGCCAACGCCGGAGGCATCGTTACCATAGCGCCACAGCGCTTGCCGCTAGCCTTCGTAGCGCCTGCCTCAGCTTCACCCGCCTCGGCGCCCGACTATGCTTGTCAAATGACGCCTATCTTAGTACTTAGGCTATTTTGAGGTTATTTTGCTATTTGTGGAACTTTCTATTTTTTACTTAGTTATTTTATGCATTTTCTATTTCGGGTGTGTGCTCTACTCATGTCGAGTTAGCTAGCCTAGGGAAGCCTCTTGGCCCATGTGGAGGCTCTTGTGTCTATTTGAGCCACCTTTGGCTTCATTTGTAAGGTTATGCTATTGTTTATTCAATCTAGAAGTAGAGAGCTTTTCTCCTCCATTGAGTCCTAGCGTCACTTCATTGTTCGAGTTCTTCCAAACCAAAACCACAAGATCATCACGTTGATCTTGTCCAAGGAGTCATCACGTTGATTCCTCCTCTCAAAGCTGTTGCGCCTTCATCACGCTAAAGGCTTGCAACTCTCATTTGGCTTCCTCCATGCGATGCTAACAACCTCAAACAAGACGGTGTGGTGATTTCCGATCTAGGTCTGCTCATCCGTGGCGATGTTGTCTATTCCTAGGTCAAGGGCGCATCACTAAGTTAACCAATGATCAAGAGCGTGAGCAATGAAGGAGGACTGAAAGTGGATCCAAAGTTGGCTGAGACACTCACAGCCAAGGGTGGGTGGATTGTGCAATGCTTCTTGCACGTGCCCTAGCCACGTGTCCATTGGAGCGGACACTTATCGTCTCCTTTTAGTTTCTCACCTTCAAGGTAGATAGGGAGCTATCATTCTCCCCCTCTTGGTCATGAATCGTCCACGATTCGTCCTCGTAGTACTCAGGGGGAACGTATGCATTAATATTGTGTGAGCAGCACTAGAATTGGTTGAGTGGTCCAAGCGGTAGGCATTGTCACCAAAGCGTGTCAAGAATTGAATGGGCCATCACCATGAGGATCCAGCTTGCTATGCCTCTTAGAAGGGAACCACTCACGGCATAGGTGCACCCACTTCATGTGTTTTCGCTCGAAAAGCATGCGGCGCCGACCTATGTTGGCTTGGCGCTTGTATTGTGTATCCACAACTTAGGCATCAAGGAAGGGAATATTTGGATTATTCCTAGGATACTTTCTAGCTATATATAGGTATTGTCTTCTACTTGTAAATGGATCTAATCATTCTGACTCAATTCAAGCAGCTTTACACTATTGTTCTACTCAAAATAAGAGATCATTCTTGTGCTTAGTCCGTTATTCCAACATTGAAGCGACCGACGGCTAAATTTTTGTATTTGATTAGTCTCTCATTCCAGGGAGATAAGTTTATATTACATCCGTTTAATCTATTTCTCTTGATTGTTAAGTTGATTTGGATTATTTAGATATTACTCATCTTCTTGTTGTCTAGTTGTCCCCTCTTTAAGCGATTCAGGTCGGTTCGATCTTTTTCGCCCAAAACAATTTAGCGCCCACCGTGGGGCATCTAGCCAATCAATGATCCGATCAACGATCCAATTCACATCCAATCATGGCCGGTTCCAGGAATCCCATGATCGTTGTTGATAACCAAGTCCAGAACTACGCCCTAGTCCGAAATCAAACCAAGGATGTCGTCAATCCGCTCATCTTGGACACTCGAATCCAAGAATTAGCAAAAGGATACGAAACCCTAAGTATCCAATCTGAAGTTGAAATTACAAGACTAATCCGTGAAAATGAACTTTTAAAATCGCATGTAAATTCGGCCGCATCGGTCCCAAGGGGATCAAGACGCGTAGTCAACACTGAAGGCCTCCAAGCACGTCTCAACAAGAATGGGGCAATCCCGACGCCCATGGGTCTGGTCACTCAGAGCGTCGTTCAACCCATTGGTATGTTTCAAACTCCTCCAGTCAGTACTTTCATGACTAACGTTCCAATTCCCATGACCGAGCCCATAGAAGATCGAGTAGTCCCTCCACAGGTCACCCCGCCGATGGATCTCCAAACCTTCATACAACAAGCCATCAACGAGCATATGAAAGTTTTGGACGATCGTATCGCTCGGATTCCAGGAGTCCCACAGCCGATCGAAAAGGATACGATCGATTGATATGAAGACTCACCCTTCGTGGAAGCAATCGCATGCGTCGAGATCACGAAGAAGTTCCACATCCCTAACATGCCCAACTACGATGGGATCGGGGACCCTGACGATCACGTTTCCATTTACAAACAGAAACTAATGACTATCTCTATTCCAAGAGGGAATCGTGAAGCGGTCATGTGCAAAATCTTTGGCACGACCCTTGCAGGACCCGTACTAACTTGGTTCATGCATCTGTCGCAGGGTTCGGTCGCTTTGTTTGCCGATCTGGTCAATTCTTTCAAAATCCAGTTCGCCAGCAGTCGGAGACTGGAAAAGCAATCAAGCGACCTATACAGGATCGTGGAAAGGTACGGTGAGCCCTTAAGGGATTATCTTAACAGGTACAACAAAGAGAAGGTCACGATCCCGCATTGCGACGTTCCAACGTCTATTGAAGCCTTTCGTCGGGGATTGGTCAGGGCAATGAACTCTATCGCGAGTTGACCAAATACCCGTGTCGAAGCTTCGAAGATGTACAAGCCAAAGCCATGGCCCAGGTCAGATTAGAAGAAGACGAAGAGTCCACAAAAGATGACCAACCAAACTGGAACACGACCCATTGGGATTCGTCTTACTTTTGAAAACTTATACTTTGCATGTCATTTAGATTCAGTTGATTATACTTATTCAATCCTTTACTAACTTAAGCATCGGAGGGCCGTTGGACTCACACCAACGGTCATCCTTTGATCTTTTCTATACTTTTCAAGTGTCTTCAACAAGAACACGACAAGAGGCCTCAAGACAAAATCAAGTTGATCAACATACACAAAAAACAATCATACATAGCGCTTACACATTACACGATCGATCGGCACACAGGGAGTAGAGGAACAAAAACATGACACATTTTTACAAGACATGTCCCCATTGAGGTATACGTCTTATACAAACACTACAATGCTCTTCCCTGGAACTACACGACATGTCACACACAATTACAGGTCTACTCGACCAAACGTCACACGACTTGACCAGGAAGCGACTGACGAGTCCACCTGCAAAACAAAGCAAATGACAAACAAGGAGCGGTCTCCTGACCCTTCGCCAGGAGATTCCTTGAGTGCCAGAAATAGTACAGGTCACGTGTTGATAAGGACTGACTGGACTCGTAAAGGATAGTGTAACGCTTGGGACTTGAGTGCTTGTTCCCTACTTGGTTAGCGCTAGGGTCAATTCTGTTACTTAATCCTTAAATCCATTCATAAGAATCTTTCTATATTCGTGGAATAATGTCAAGTTGAGTATTGACATTATTTGCTTTTCTAGTAGGGTTGACGAGCGTTGTCTCGTGAGTTTAGTTTTGTCATAATTCCTTATTTATAAGGAATTATGTGTGTGTGGTTAATGCTCTATGGAGTTGAGAATTATTTCTCGTGTGTATACTCCGAGCATTTGTTGTGGTAAAGTTTGTGTGGTGAGCTAATATAAAGCTTAAAATACTTAGTTGTGAGTTTTTTAATTTATTCATTTAAGTGAATAAATTGTTGAGAAAACTATAAATCATATAGAGTTGTCTCTCCCTAGGGAATTGCAATCTAAAACGAGTGATGTTCTAGAATATAAAATTGTAGCAATTTAAACATGAGGACTTTAAGTGAGTGTGTCATTTATAAGACTTATGGTATAACTCTTTCTTGGAAGATTAAATTCTGAAGCTATTGTATTGGGAGAAAGCTCACTTAAATTTAAAGGTTATAATATAAGGATAGGTTATTTTGAGGATTTCGATAAACTAAAGGATTTAGTAAAGAGAGTTGTCTTATGTGCGCTTAAGGAGTAACGTAACAAACGAATCGTATATATCTATTGAAGGATTAGGACTAAAGTGATTGATTTTGTTGGTAATGAATCATTTATCAATATGATACTTTGAGGAGATAAGAGTAATATCTTATGTGGTTCGTTTTGGGAAAAAATAATAATTAAGGAATCTTAAAGGAATTAAGTTAGAGATTGCTTAATGGAATGAGTTAAATTGTTCTTGGAAGGATGGTAAGTTAGAGATGGCATAAGGGTCAAACTTGATTAAGATGAATAATGGAATTGGGATGTACATTAAGAAATTAGAGGATGTAATGTTTCAAGGTTACTAAAGTTTGATATTCGGGTTATAGGTGAGTTTAATGTATGAACTTTGGGATTTATTATAACGAGGAAATTAGAAGAGAAATGTGTGTTCTCATGCTTAAGGTACATTAAGGTCGTTGTGATGATTTTGGAGACTATTATTCTATGGTAGTCATGATTTTGTGGACATAGTTATGAGTTATTACATGGTGTAATATATGGAGACGAGATATGAAATAATGTCATGGTTGAGGAAACGGATCGACTTCCCTAGGAGTAATTTCAAGGATGAAAGGATTAAGGATACTAAGTTCAAGTAGTGAGGTTAATGGGGAAACCGGTTCCTCTACTTTAGTGGTGCTAGTTTCGGGGTCGAAACTCTTTTTAAGGGGGTAGTAATATAATAACCCTCATTTTACCATAAGGATATTAATGTAATTTCTATTTTGATGATAATAATAAAGTTTATGGTATTTATTTTATTTCTTTTAAAGAAAAAAATAATTTAAATCAACCTTAACTTAAGTAAAAAATTATGCCTTGAATAATTTTTGTACAAATTATCAAAATAATTACATTGAAGTGGTGTGATAAGTAGTTAAATAAGTAAAAGTGGATAAACAATAAGTTTTGGAAAGCTTATAATAGTTTTGTAATGAAATTAGGGCGTTTTGGCACACTTTGAAAGTTTGGGCAAAAAATGCTATTTATGTTAAAATGAGGTCCATGCGTGTAAATAGGCTCAAAGTGGTTGAACAACTGATTTGCAGCAGCCGAACAAATCTCTGCCTTTGGGAAGTTAGGGTTCCAAATTTCAAATGCGAAATTCGAACTCGTTTTTGAACGGAATTGAAATCCGTAAAATCCGGGTGATAGATAAGATCAATATCTAGTAAATCGCTAAGTTACTAGGCCCAATTAGACGCAAATCTGTCCAGATTCATTAGAAAATCGAAAATCAGTAATTTGGCGGTTGGATAACGATTTCGATCGTTTTGATTGTATTTGATCCTATCCGATCGTTCCGGTCTGCTAACTAATTCGATAACCTAAAGAAGCTCCATCCTCCCCTATAAATAGGACTCGAACCGAGTCGAAATTGGTATCCAAAACCAATCGAAACCTCTCAATTCGCCTCTGTTTTTCCGCCTCTGTTCGGGGACGATTTCCGACTCCAGTGGTCTTCTTCCACCACCGACGGTCATACTCGGTGATAGCCTACTTCACCACGAGTCCGTAGCCGCCGACCCCGCTCAATTTCGAGTCCGAACGAGCCCGAACGAGTCTCCGCAATACTCGACTTCGAAGCCTCTGTTTTGGGGGTACTTCTGCTGTTCGTGGTCTCAGTTTTGAGTTAAATTGAACCACAACCTGATTAGGTAATCAATCCTATGGGTTAGTTGTCATGTATACTGATAGATCGTATATATATAGATATACTAACTGAGAGTTGTGATTGCTTCGCCATAGGAACATCATCCGAGCCCCGTCGAGCGCCGCCGAACCCCGTCGAGCCACCTCCGCAGTATACTGGTGCGTGAATTGCCATGTCCGTGTACCTGTTCGAACAAACAGTGACATGGCAAATTGGTTTTGGTGGTTATTAATTAGCGAATGTTATAACATGTATGCGTAACAGTGATATGCTTATCACTGGTATGGCAAATTGGATTATGTTATAACATGTATAGGCTAAGCTTAATTTTGGCTTAAAGCATGATTAGGTTTAATTAGGTTAAAATAATTGATATTATTTTAATGGAGAAAGAAAATAATATTGTATTATTTTATATTAGGGAAAATCAACAATTAGAATTTATAAATGATATTTATAAAGTTGTTGAAATGGTTCATGAGATTATTGAAATAAATTGACTAATAATAATTTATTTTTGGGTACATCTCGGAACCACTATTGGATCGAAGCAGAGGTCAAGCCGTGAGTTACAGCCGACATCCGTAGTTATATCGTTTGAACGTCAAAACGATCTAAGGCAAATGGCGGTTCGCTCTTGCTATTTTATTCCATATTTTTTCTTAATTGACAATTAATCTATTGTCTTAATTAAGTTGGGATAAAAATTCTATTTGTTGTTTGAGAACTTGTGTGATAAATTGGTGTGAATAATGAACCTTATTTATTAGGTTGTATATTATGCTAGCAATGACCTATATATATATATTATAGGGTGCTAGTTATACTTGGTGTGGATTTGTTGTGCATTGGTGTGGACATATATGCTAGTTTAGCACGAGTATTCGTAGGAATGTTAATTCCTTGCGAGGTTTAGTCGTTTCTTTATAACTTTGCGCTAAGAGGATTATTGCCCTAATGCTTTTGGTCATGACCTACCCTTATCTTATATAAGTGGTGGTGCACTTAACTAGTGCCAATCTTCAGTATTTATTCTCATTCTACATCTCGTTGCGAGATGTGTTGTGGAAATTAAAAGCTTCAACGTTAATGCACGTTTTGAAATTAAATAAGATAAGTGTCTTGTTGCACATAATTAATATACCCTCAGGCGAGAAGTACAACGTGGAACCCGCCCGGACTCTTGAATTACAGTAAGTCCTCTTTCTAATCTGGATTCGCATTATGCGGTGAGGTTGGTCATGGACCCAAATAATCAAGGTCAGTTTTCAAACTTTATGTGAACTATAATGTTCCCAAACAAACTCATTAATTTCCCATAAAACTCATTTCCTTTGGAATCTTCTCTTGTTGCATTCCTTTTCTATCAATTCAGTGAGAGTATTTGGGTTATGTATCGGCTATTCGAGAGACAATGATAGCAACCGAATACAACCACAAGAACCATTCTGTTTGAGTCCTTGCGTAGTATTTCATTAGACTGACCAACCTTTCTTTTTTCTTGCATGGTTGGCTGGTGTCATCCGTCCTATACGGCACATCAGTGGTTGGTCTCTGACGCTTTGAAGTAACAAATCGAAGACAAAGGCTTGCAGTCCAAGATTGAAGATTTAAAGTAATAGTAGTTTAAGAGTGGTCTAGTGTTGATTAATCTTCCTAAATAAATGTAAGATGTAGTTAAAATATTCATGTAATTAGGATTTACTTAAAGTCTTCCGCTGTAATTTCAATATCGTTTGTAAAACTATCATTCTCAATTTACGAGAGGAATTTTAAATAAAAGATTGAGTTTCTTTATACGAAGTCTTCCGCTATTTACTCTTTATTATTTAATGTCCATTTAAGTATAATTTTTCTGATTAAAGCCTTGGATGGATTTGGACTTTACAGTCTGAGGTCACTGGCGTATGGCACTACCGACATAAGTCGGGGGTGTTACAAAAGCTGCCTTCTAGAAGGTCCGGTCAGTTCAACCTCCAGAAATCTCAGGACGACAAGTCAAGATGACATTCGTCGAGACAAGACACGATGACTTCCTTCAAATTAATCTCCTATCAAGTGGACTCGAGAGGTGACTGTCGGTTCAAGAGGCGACGTCTGACATAAACGTCACTGATTGTATATCATTCCAATGAATGTATAAATGATATGAATCATTATTTCCACAAAGAGAATCAAAGAAATCAATGGCGTAAATCAAGGGAGCATTAACTCCCTAGAGAAAATCAAGGGAGCATTAACTCCCTACAGAAAATCAAGGGAGCATTAACTCCCTAGAGAAAATCAAGGGATTTGTCTTCAACAAGTGTATCCACAACTTGGGCATCAAGGAAGGGAATATTTGGATTAGTCCTAGGATACTTTCTAGCTATATATAGGTCTTGTCTTCTACTTGTAAAAGGATCTAATCATTCTGACTCATTTCAAGCATCTTTACACTATTGTTCTACTCAAAATAAGAGATCATTCTTGTGCTTAGTCCGTTATTCCAACATTAAAGCGACCGACGACTAAATTTTTGTATTTGATTAGTCTCTCATTCCAGGGAGATAAGTTTATATTACATCCGTTTAATCTCTTTCTCTTGATTGTTAAGTTGATTTGGATTATTTAGATATTACTCATCTTATTGTTGTCCCCTCTTTAAGCGATTCAGGTCGGTTCGATCTTTTTCGCCCAAAACAATTTGGCGCCCACCGTGGGGCATCTAGCCAATCAACGATCCGATCAATGATCCAATTCACATCCAATCATGGCCGGTTCCGGGAATCCCATGATCGTTGCTGAAGACCAAGTCCAGACCTACGCCCTAGTCCGAAATCAAACCGAGGATGTCGTCAATCCGCTCATCTTGGACACTTGAATCCAAGAATTAGCAAAAAGCATGAGCATCCTCCAAGAGGAACTGGCTCAACAATGCCTAAGAACTGAAACCCTAAGTATCCAATCTGAAGTTGAAATTGCAAGACTAATTTGTGAAAATGAACTTTTGAAATCACATGTAAATTCGGCCGCATCGGTCCCAGGGGGATCAAGACGCGTAATCAACACTGAAGGCCTCCAAGCACGTCTCAACATGAATGGGGCAATCCCGACGCCCATGGCTCTGGTCACTCAGAGCGTCGTTCAACCCACTGGTATGTTTCAAACTCCTCCAATCAGTACTTTCATGATTAACGTTCCAATTCCCACGACCGAGCCCATAGAAGCTCGAGTAGTCCCTCCACAGGTCACCCCGCCGATGGATCTCCAAACCTTCATACAACAAGCCATCAACGAGCATATGAAAGTTTTGGACGATCGCATCGCTCGGATTCCAGGAGTCCCACAGCCGATCGAAAAGGATACGATCGATGGATACGAAGACTCACCCTTCGTGGAAGCAATCGCACGCATCGAGATCCCGAAGAAGTTCCACATCCCTAACATGCCCAACTACGATGGGACCGGGGACCTTGACGATCACGTTTCCATTTACAAACAGAAACTAATGACTATCTCTATTCCAAGAGGGAATCGTGAAGCGGTCATGTGCAAAATCTTTGGCACGACCCTTGTAGGACCCGCACTAACTTGGTTCATACATCTATCGCAGGGTTCAGTCGCTTTGTTTGCCGATCTGGTCAATTCTTTCAAAATCCAGTTCGCCAACAGTCGGAGACTGGAAAAGCAATCAAGCGACCTATACAGGATCGTGGAAAGGTACGGTGAGCCCTTAAGGGATTATCTTAACAAGTACAACAAAGAGAAGGTCGTGATCCCGCATTACGATGTTCCAACGTCTATTGAAGCCTTCCGTCAGGGATTGGTGAGGGGCAATGAACTCTATCGCGAGCTGACCAAATACCCGTGTTGAAGCTTCGAAGATGTACAAGCCAAAGCCATGGCCCATGTCAGATTAGAAGAAGACGAAGAGTCCACAAAAGACGACCAACCAAACTGGAACACGACCCATTGGGAGTCGTCTTACTTTTGAAAACTTATACTTTGCATGTCATTTAGATTCAATTGATTATACTTATTCAATCCTTTACTGACTTAAGCATCGGAGGGCCGTTGGACTCACACCAACGGTCACCATTTGATCTTTTCTATACTTTTCAAGTGTCTTCAACAGGAACACGACAAGAGGCCTCAAGACAAAATCAAGTTGATCAACATACACAAAACACAATCATACATATCGCTTACACATTACACGATCGATCGACACACAGGGAATAGAGGAACAAAAACATGACACATTTTTACAAGACATGTCCCCATTGAGGTATACGTCTTATACAAACACAACAATGCTCTTCCCTGGAACTACACGACATGTCACACACAATTACAGGTCTACTCGACCAAACTTCACACGACTTGACCAGGAAGCAACTGACGAGTCCACCTGCAAAACAAAGCAAATGACAAACAAGGAGCGGTCTCCTGACCCTTTGCCATCACAAAAGACGCCCTCAACCGTCTTCACACGATTATTGGCTGCATTAAGCTGACTCTCATCTTGAGTAATACACATGTCGGCCCCGTCGCCAGAACGTTTGTAGTAAAATCAGGATGAAGATCACGCCAGAAGAGAGAAAAGTTATAAAATCAAACTGTCTCATCACTTGACGCTCTGGTCCAGTTTAATTTTGGGGCAATTGTTGGGCCTCGTTTTTTCGGCCAATTGGATCGGCCCAATAACTTGAACCAAAGCTGCCTTCTAGAAGGTCTGCTCAGTTCAGCCTCCAAAAATCTCAGGACGACAGGTCAAGATGACATTCGTCCAGACAGACACGACGACTTCCTTCAAATTAATCTCCTATCAAGTGGACTCGAGAGGTGACCATCGGTTCAAGAGGCGACGTCTGACATAAACGTCACTGATTGTATATCATTCCAATGAATGTATAAATGATATGAATCATTATTGCCACAAATAGAATCAAAGAAATCAATGGCGGAAATCAAGGGAGCATTAACTCCCTAGAGAAAATCAAGGAAGCATTAACTCCCTAGAAAAAATCAAGGGATTTTTCTTCAACAAGTGTATCCACAACTTGGGCATCAAGGAAGGGAATATTTGGATTATTCCTAGGATACTTTCTAGCTATATATATGTCTTGTCTTTTACTTGTAAATGGATCTAATCATTCTTACTCAATTCAAGCAGCTTTACACTATTGTTCTACTCAAAATAAGAGATCATTCTTGTACTTAGTCCGTTATTCCAACATTGAAGCGACCGACGGCTAAATTTCTATAAGAGACTAATATTAGTCTCTTATTCCAGGGAGACAAGTTTATATTACATCCGTTTAATCTCTTTCTCTTGATTGTTAAGTTGATTTGGATTATTTAGATATTACTCATCTTATTGTTGTCTAGTTGTCCCCTCTTTAAGCGATTCAGGTCGTGTCGATCTTTTTCGCCCAAAACAACAACCATGTGATAAAATCCATTGAAATATCCTTGCAAGGGGTTGTGGGAATCGATAAAGGGGTGTAGAATCCATTGTGACACGATCTAGACTTAGCTTTATTACAAGTCACACAAATATTACAAAGGCGTAATTGCACAAATACTAGAAAAAAGGCGGCTGGCAAAAATGTCAAGGTTTTGAAACAATGGCAAAATTGTGGGATTTTTGTACTTTTTGGGTATTCTTGCTATAAAAAAAAGGCTTGATTTTTTCTTTTCTTTTAAATAAAAAATCTATAAAATGTGTCAAATCTTTGCTGGAAAAAAGTAAAATAAAATCCTAAGATCTACAGTAATCTCCTTCCTTTCTTAATCACCATTGTTTTGTCCTCGCCTAACCCAAAGCTATCACGTGATATGACCTGCTACTGTACGGAAAATAAATTTGGCGGGTAAGGAGCTTCGTTTTCCCTCCAAAGCTTTGACCTCCTGTACAAGCAAAAGTTAGAGATAATCACACTTCTTACCATATCCTTCTCCATAAGAAATACCTGATAACGTTTGCACTTCATCCCTAAAGAGGCAATAACTTGTCCTGACAAAGTTCGTTTAAGTTTGCACCTGATAATCTCCATTAATGCTTCAATGGGTAAGTAACTCCTCCTGACAAAGCTTCGTTCTTTTAGACTTTGTTTTTTACTTAGGTTTTGCCTCTGTTTTTTACTTAGAACAATGAGAGATTATCTCAAAATTAGTTCCAAGGTTTTACTTACGATTATGCTCTATTTTTTTCATCTTTTCATATTCTTGTTTATTTGTAGGTACAAAGTTAGTCTACATAATGTTCATAAGCTGTGGACAATGGAAACTTATTGGGAAAAGTTGGTTGTATGATAGTGATAGAAAAGTAAGAGCCATGTTGATTTCACATGACATCAACTTGGCTGCACTATAGAGGAAATGGATTGAGAAGAACCCTTTTGATCAAGAGAAGTACTTAGTCCAAATAAAATACCTTTATCCAAAGAAACCTGACCTTCTTCTGATTGCTATAAATGATGACGACGATCTGGAAGCGTACAAGTTCTTGAATATGAGTGGAGAATATGCAGCAAAGTGGGAGATTGAGTTGTATATCAACCTCGTAATGAAGGAAGAGATACCAACTGAAAGCAATGTACATCATACTCCCATTTCTCCAACAGCTCCACTAGTGACGCTAAGCCAAGACAATAAAGAGTTTATCAGGTATTTTTTTTCAAAATGTCAGTCCGTATAACACTGAAGTCAGGTCAGTAGATGAAATCATTAAAGCTGACAATGAAGCAGAGTTAAGAAGATTAAATAGGGACAAAGTCAAGGAAAGAAACAAAAAAAAGTGTCCCATTTCAGCGAAAAACATTATATCACTGAGCAACGATGATGAGGACATTGAAGCTACTTCATCAAGAAACAAAGGAATAGAGAAAATTATAGATGATAGGATGGTTATATAGATTATAAATACGATAAAGATTTTTTGGAGGATGACTTAGCAGATGGTGTTTATTATGGTGGCGATTATGCTTCATGCGATGATGTATGTAATTATGGTCCTGATGATGATGGCGACTATGCTTCAAGTGATGATGTATGTAATTATGGTATTTATGATGTTTGGGATAAAATAAATGGAAATCACATAACATACAACGAGAAGAAAATGGTTATAGAGGATGACCAACAAAACTTTGATGGTAATGAAGACATACTTAGAGAAATTAAACATAGGTACTATCCATCAAAAAAAGACATACAAGCAATGTTGGTTGAAGATGATGATACAACTGATAACAATGATAAGAAATAAGTGAAGGTTGGATAGTACTTCATTTCTAAGGAGGAGTTCAAAAGTGCACTTTCTATGATGGCAATGGAATACTGCTTTAAGATGCGTGTGAACAGGTCTGACAAGTCGACATACGAGGTTACTTGTATTAACGACAATTGCACCTTATTTGTCAGGGCTCAATCTATCGCAAAACATCCTTGTTTGTGGTGCGATAATTTGTGTCTGATCATAGTTGTGGCTTGAGAGTAATGCAAAATCATTATAGAGGAGCAAATTCACAAGTGATTGCAGATAAAATACACCATAAGTAATATTTCTTGCTTTTGATCACTTGTTCTTATCAAAAGCCAATATCATTTGGTAATACATTGACTTCATGTTATGTCAAGTTTTTAAACGGTCGTAAAGGCCTTCGTGCTTCAAACATAAAGGATTTCATGTTAGAGTTGGGAATAAGGACAAGCTACTACAGAGTGCGGCTCAAAGCGCAAGATATGACACATGGTAAAGCTGAGCAAAGCTATACAACTATGTACTCTTACATGCACATGTTAGAGAAGTCAAATCCGAGAACATACACGAGAATAGTATGAGATGTTGACAATCTATTCAAGTATGTTTTCTGGGCTTTAGGTCCATGGATAAGGGTAGCGCCACATATAAAAAAGGTCAGATTGTATGTTTCAATTCCAGGTCGTATTTTGTTAAAGTCCGATCATATAACTCTATGACTGCATGTGTGAAAAACAAAGCAAAGGAATATTTCAGACCACATTAGTTTTTATTAGGACAAGTATGTAGAATGTCAGGACAAATCATTAACAATATAGTTTCGCATATGTAGGTAATCTCAGTTGACAACACTCACTTGACTTCCTTGTTCAAGGGCATACGTCTCCTAGCGATGGCCCAAGATGGAAACGGCCAAATATATCCACTTGTTGTTGTCGTTGTCAACAGTGAGAACGATGATGCATGGTCATTTTTCTTTAGTGAATCGAAGGTTGTAATTCCATACATCTCGAGGTGTATTTTGTGTCTGACTGTCATGTTAGCATTGGGAAGGCTCAGAGACATAGCTATTTTTTTTCCAAGCATGGATTATGCATTTATCACATCTACCAAAACTTCAAAAGGAAGTATGACAGGACATATCTGTAACACCCCATAATTTTTAAGGGTATTTTGAATTATTTTTAAATTTTTCTTATGCCCGTTTTGCTAGACGGATTTAATTCAGTGAGTCTCAGACCTTCTCAAAAGGGGTCTGAGCTCTGTAAAATTTTCCGAGCATTATATAATACAGTTGAGGTATTTTCGGGGTTAATGTATCGTTAATGTACGAATATATTTAACCCGGAGTTAAGAAATTTAATCCAAACCAAGTTCGGATAAGAATTAACGAAGTCGGCCTTAAAACCGCGACTCACCGCGATTGACCGCGATGAACCGCGACTCACCGCGACTCGCCGCGATCGCGGTAATGCCTTTTGCTGAGCAGTGTCGTCTTCCTCGCGAGGCGGTTACTGTAGCGCCTTTGTTTTCTCTGTTTTTGGGCAGGCCAAGTGGCCCTTCGCCTTTGTCCCCTTGTCCCCTTGGAGGTGGTCGGATTTGTGCTATAAAAGGAGGTGAAGACCGAAGCCAAGAGCTCTCTTCTTCTTCCTTCTTCTTCTCCTCTGTTTTCCTCTGTTTTTCTCCATTAAAGCCGAGCTTGTGAGCTTCGTGTGTGGGAGATTTCGAGTGTTTCTTGAGTTGAGAAGGTGCTCTTGAGTGTTGTGAGAAGCTTTGAGGTGTTGGGAGATCGAACCATAGACAAATCGAAGGCAAACAAATCGGTTTGGGTAAGAAATTCTCCATTGTTGTCTCGCGAGCTAGCCACTGTCACAACACGAAAACCGCGACCGACCGCGACCTGCCACGATCGCGGTATGTGTGTCCGAGTTGTGTGTTTTGTGGGTTGGCTTTGGGCTTGGCTCGTTTCCTTTGATTTCTTCTTGTATTCTTTTAGATTCATATATAAGTGTATTGAATCTAACTTAGGGTCTTGTTATGGGCCATTTCTTAGGGATTTAATATCCAAGATCTGCTCCAGTTTCAGATCCAAGAACTAGACGTTGCTCAGCTTGATTCGAAGTTGTCGGATCTAAGGCAAGTGGCGGTTCTCTCTTGTTCATCATTCCATATTTGATTATTTATCAATAGTTTTGTTGTTAAATAATTTGGGATGATTATTAATTATGTTGGAAATTGATTTGATAATGTTATGTGAAATAAAACGGATATTATTACTAGGTTGTATATTCTGCTAGAACCGACGCTAGTATATGATAGATTTGTTGTGCAGGTGAAGGCCGTAAGGGTCTTTGATGTGATTTATCGTGTGTGTTTAGATTATTAAATCTAGGGTGTTAGTTGTTCAGGTTGAGCCGTGATGGTTCTCTGTGTTGTGATTGTGTGTTTGACTGCTAGTACAGTCCGTGTGTAGTAACGTAATTGTTGGGATTATTCCCCGGGATTTATTCCCCGTTAGTTTTGTTCAGGTCATGACCCTATCCTAATAGAGGATACGTGCACGCAGAAATGCAACTGGATGGGATTTATTCCCCGTTATTTTGTTAAAGTACAACTGGATGGGATTTATTCCCTGGGATTATTCCCCGTGTTATCTCTTGTAGAGAGATGTTAAAAGCTTATAACGTGATGTGCGTGTGTGGTCATTTAAATAAGATATGTGCCATGAGTATGCACATAATGAAAATGCCTTGACCATAATAATAAAGTGCCGTATGAGTAGCACTTATTTTAAAATGTTTGGCGAGTGGTGCAGCTAGGCGCTAGTGCAGCTAGGAAAAGCTCATCTTAGTTGTAGATCACTCGTATGCGATACTTGTGTAATGTGGTTGTGTGTGTTTGGTTATGTTTCCCCAACATTTGTCATGTTTCCTTTAAGGCTCATTTCATTTTGGAGTCTTCTTTTGGGATTGATTGCTATGAGACTCGATCTCCAGAATCTTCTCTTATGCATACCTTTTGTTATTCTAGTAGGAGTATGATGGTTGACTAGCGTACTCGGTTATTATTCGAGGGACGATGAGTCTAACCTAATACGACTGCTTCGAACCACTCTGCTTTGTACCCTTGCGTAGTCTTTCATTAGACTGACCAACCGTTATATTCCTTGCATGGTTGGCTGGTGTCATCCGTCCGATTTGGCACATCAGGTGTGTTGAAGATCCGAGAAGGCTAGAACGACTATGAAGATGAACGGTGTTTTGACAAGTTGTTTTGTCGTTGTATTTAAAAGATTTCCACTGTGCTATTTTGTATTTCTGATGAAATTGGGTCGTTTTTGGAATCGTGTAATTCCGCGACCATGTGGTTTAATAAAAGTTATGATTTTAGTATTGTAACTGTGTTTTAAGTCAGTTATGACATCGGAAAAGCCTGGGGTGACTTCGGGGTTTACGTCCGGGGTCATCGGCAGTAGCGCTTTCAAATGGGGTTAAATTTTGGGGGTGTTACAATATCACTTTGGTCTCTTCAAAAAAGATGTGAAGGCTTACATTGTGGATGAGTTCAATGATCGGTTTTCTCAACTCACAATTGTCTCTCCAATGATTGGTCAATAGCTCAAAGAAGTTAGAGTTAACAACTGGGAAAGGATGCATTTTCATTAGAACAGATTTAACATCATGACGAGCAACAACGCTGAGTGTCTGAATGGCCTTTGGAAAACCCAACGTTAGTGGCCTATTCTTGCCCTGTTTGATGCCATTCTGGAGACCATTTCTAAATGGTATTGTGAAAGAAGGGTAAAAGAAAAAAATGGGACCAGGTTTTTCCACCCTCTATGTACACACTGGTAGAAGTGAGCTATAGAAGGTCAACTAAGATGAGTGTGCGAAGGCTTAACGATTTTGAAGGAGAGGTTATGCAATGAACTATCAGATACTATGTGAACCTACATGTTGGTACATGTGATTGTAACATGTTCTAGATTGATAAAGTTCTATGTGCTCATGCCATAGCGGTTGCAAGTGATAGATGAGTGCCACTCACTGATCTCATACATCCCATCTTCAAGAATGAGTTGGTGAGAGAAGTTTACAAGGAAACTGTAGATCTTGTTCCTCCAAAAAACCGATGGTTAGTTCCAAAAGTTGTGTCATCCATCACATGCTCTGGACTACAGGTAAAGCATCCTTCTGGAAGACCACATATTAACCGATTGAGGGCGACGTGGGAGATGAATTATTCTAGGAAAAGGCGGTGTTCTTATTGCGGTATCTGAGGACACAACTAGAAGAAGTGTAGGAGGAGAAGAACTGACGGGTGGCATCCGTTGGGTTAAGTTCATTTTTTGTTGAAAACTATCACCTTGTTGGTGTTTTTTGTTGGTTTATGCTGGTAAACATCGTCGTGTAAATGGTTTTTTTGTTGTTTTTGGGTGGTCTGCTCGATTGGGTGCTTGAAAAGATGTATGGTTTAAGTATCTACAGTCTTAAACAATACCTCTTTTTGTTAGGGTTCCCTCTTTTGGTTGGGGTATAAGAATTACTTTTTGTCTAAACGGTTGCATTATCTTTCGTAAACAACCTAATCTATACTAAATGGTTTGCTTGGTTTAAGGAACACTTCTCTAGTCAAAGTGAATACTGATCCGAAAACATATCCTGTAAAATGCTATATTGTCCTGTAAAACTCCAATATAGCTTGATTTGAAAACACTTTGTTCTGAAAATTAGGAGTGTACATCTTGGATTTGTATTATGGTATGAGCGATACCTGACTAAAATTAAACATGGTATGAAAATCTACAAATAGGTCTGAAAATTTGGTACCATATGGAATATTATAACTAAAATTAAAAAAATCATATTGTGAATATTTAGATTAGTAATCAATTCAATTAGAATCAAATATAATAAGTGCAAAATCGATGTTTTCATGGTAGTTGAGAGCATTTAAGTGTATTACAATAGGGAACCAACCAAGTACGAATTTGGCCTGATAAAGTTATGAATGCTCGGGAAATATTAATAGAGAGTTGACCTAAATATCCATTCATTTGTTCTGAAAAAGTGAATTTTGTCCTGATAAACTATAAATGTGGTAGGAAATACTAGATTATGATCAAAACAGAGGTTATTAGGCTAGAATCACTAGTGGAAAAAATCCTTATAGAGGCGGGCCTTTGGACACTTATTGAGGCGAACACCGTTCGCTTCAACTAAGGGGGATGCAACAAGTAGGGACACTTTTTGAGGCGGGCATTTTACGCCTCTAAAAGGACATTATTGAGGCGGACCTCATAAGCCCGCCTCAACAAGTCCCTCACTTTGGCACCAAAATGAGGGACTTGTTGAGGCGGGCTTAGGAGGCCCGCCTCAATAAGTAAACACTTGTTGAGGCGGGCCTCTATAGGCCCGCCTCAACAAGTCGCGCGTATATACTTATACAGGCGGGCGTATACAAGCCCGCCTCAACAAGTAGACGCTGACTCGGCCCAGAACTCGCCCGAGTTCTCGGCCGAGTCAGTCAAGTTCCTGATTTTATTCACAGAATAATATACAACAAACAACAGATTTCATTTGACCAAAAAAAACACAACAGATTTCATCAGAGTACAGTCAGGTTCTCAACAACAGTTTACATGACAAGTAAAAACAAGTTCAATCCGATAATAAATACTTCGATGTAAAATACTGTGCCCATTGCTCACGAACAACATCCATTTCTTCATAAGTATACGATGTCTTCCTCTTAGGATATAGCTGCATAAAAAACACAGAAATTATTGACAAAAAACACAAATACTATCAATATATAGTTAGTTAAGTTACATACCTTATCTAGTCGGTCATGAAACTGATATCTAGTCGGTCATGAAACACAAATACTTCCCACCTTGATACTTGTACACTTGAAATGCCCTAGAAAATCAATATAATACACTCATGAAACTGATATTGTTAATATTCCAAAAAAAACTAATTCGTAAGCAAAATAACTTACCTCATCTTATTCATTTATGATTTGTAACCCATATTTCTTTCCTATGATCTGTACGGATATGATTAGTATTATTTGTATCTTCCTCCTCCGGTAATGGTTGACCAACAATTGATAACAAGGGTGTGTCATCATACTCGTCATACTCATCTTCATCCACAACATCATCAATACCTAGAATATGTCTTTTGCCTTGGGCAACTGCACGCCATCTAGGATCAACATTGTCTACCACATAAAAAATCTGCTTAGCCTGTGATGCTAGGATGAATGGCTCGTCACTATCACTTAATCGGTCAAAGTTTACCAATGTCAAACCCGGATAAATTTCATCTTGCTTCACCCCGTTAGGGTTGTTGACCCACTTGCATCGGAAAACAGGGATTGTCAAATTGTTATAATCAATCTCCCATATTTCTTCGATAACACCATAATACGATTGTGTCGCATCAACCGGTCTTTTGTCCTTAGCGCTCGCATAGACCCTAGATGATGCAACTACCTTCACTCCACTATTCTGCACCACACTCTTTTCATCTTGTCTTCTAGTGTAGAATGTGAACCCATTGATATCATACCCTTCGTAAGACCGAACACATAGTCGAGGACCTCGAGATAACCACTTGACCGTATCAGAAACGTCATGTTCTTTCCTTAGTTCCTCAGCTACTTCCTTCTTAAACCAATCAACAAATGTGCGATTATGTTCCCGCATCAAAGCTCTTTCATTCAATTTAGCATTATTGTGTTGCAATTCAAGGCAATGCTTTTCTATGTAAGGATTGACCTCTGTAAGATGCTGCAACACACAAAGATGTGCCTTAATCTTCCTTTCAGATGGAGGATATATCACATTTTTACCAATTACTCTCTCTCCTTCAAGCCTCCCTACATGAAGAGATTTTGGAAGACCTATTGGATGAAGCCTTGACAAAAACTCAGCTGCGTATTGAGATATCTCTTCATGAAGGACTCCACGAATGATACTACCCTCTGGATTCGCCCGATTCTTTGCTTTGTCCTTTAAACTGCCAAAAAATCTCTCAAAAGGATACATCCATCTTAAGAACACCGGACCACATAACTTGATTTCTCGAATCAAATGAACAATTAAGTGCACCATTATGTCAAAGAAAGACGGCGGAAAGTACATTTCAAATCGACACAAAGTTTCAACAATATCATATTGGAGAGCATCCAATATTTCCGGATCAATAACCTTAGCACATATGGAACTGAAAAACACGCAAAGTTTTGTTATAACATGTCTCACGTGTTTCGGCAATATCCCACGAAGTGTGATCGGCAAGAAAACATTAATCAATACATGACAATCATGAGACTTCATACCAATCAACCGAAGGTCCGAAAGAGAAACTAGACGTTTTACATTTGACGAATATCCCGATGGAACCTTAATGCCATGTAAGCACTCACAAAACACCTTTTTCTCCTTTCTTGACATTGTGTAACACGCCGGAGGCAGAAAAGTCTTTTTACCATCCGGTTTTACCACGGGCCACAAATCTGGTCGAATATTCCTCTCTTTCATATCAAAACAAACTTTCTGATTGTCTTTCGTCTTTCCGGGTATATTTAGCAAAGTCCCAATTATAGCATCACAAACATTTTTTTCAATGTGCATCACATCGAGACAATGCCTAACCGACAAATCTTTCCAATAAGGAAGATCCCATAGTATAGACATTTTCTTCCATGAAACACCCTTTTTAGAGACGGACTTGAAGCCCTTGCCGTATTTGGTGTCAACATTTTTAATCCGTTCATAAACCTGTGATCATGTCAAAGGTGTACGAGCTACTCCTTCCTCGGTGTACCCATTGAACTCCTTTTTTTTACGGTAAGGGTGATATCGACTAAGGAACTTCCGGTACCCTAGATACACATTTTTCCTGTAATTTTTCAAGTAGGCAGGTTTCATGTCTTCTTCACATATAGGGCATGCTTGTTCTCCTTTGGTTTTGTACCCAGACAAGTTTCCATATGCCGGGAAATCATTTATGGTACAAAAAACCATAGCTCGCAAGGTAAAGTTTGAGTTGGTGTATGCATCGAACATTGGAACACCTTCATTCCATAGTAATTTCAAACCATCAACAAGTGGAGCCAGATACACATCTATGTCATTCCCAGGTTGCTTAGGCCCGAAGATGAGGAGTGATAACATGATATACTTGCGCTTCATACACAACCATGGAGGAAGATTATAAATCGCTAGAAGAACCGGCCATGTGCTATGTTGACTGCTTAGAGTGCCATACGAATTCACACCATCTGTACATAAAGCAAGTCTCAGATTCCTAACCTCCTCACCAAATTCAGAATATTTCTTATCAATATTTCTCCATTGAGGAGAATCAGCAGGATGTCTAAGGAGTCCATCTTTCTTCCTCCCTTCCGCATGCCACCTCAGACTTTTTGCTTCCTTCTTTATCGAAAACAAACGCTGAAACCTAGGTATTATCGAAAGATACCACATAACCTTAGCTGATAGGCCCCTCTTAGCCGAATTTACCCCTTTACGCTTGTAATAAGATGCACCGCACTTTGGACACTCATCCAAATTTTCATGTTCGTTTCTATAGAGCATACAATCATTTGGCAAGCATCTATCTTGACAGCCTCTAAGCCTAAGGGACACATCAATTTCCTGGCATAATAAGTAGAGATAGGCATCTCATTGTCTTCTGGTAAAAATTCACCTAACCATTCCAATAAGGTGTTGAAACTTCCATCAGTCCAACCAGAAGCACATTTCAAGTTGTAAAGTATTGACACACCCTCTAACTTGCTAAATTTTGTACACCCGGGATACAAGGGAGTCTCTGCAGCCTTTGATACCTGTTCGAACATCTGAGGTCGTTCGTTCAAGTGATCTATCACCCCATCCATCATCCCATTCATTTCATCATCTTCTTGGTCATCATCATCATCCATCTCATTATTCTCAGCAATATCATCATCACTATCATCAGTGTCTACCCGAACATCAAACTCATTGACACTAGAACTTGGACGATCAGGTATTTTCTCACCATGCCAAAAACAAACATGGTAATCTTCTTTGAAACCACGACGAAATAAATGATCCTCAATCTCATCAATATCAGCAAACCGCCTTATATTCTTACAATCACGGCATGGACAATAGATTTTTTCGGCTTTCGTACTCCGTTGGTGTGCTAAAGCATATCTAATGAACTCCTCAACCCCACTCAAGTATTGTGTCATAGTATGGTCACCGTACATCCAAGGACGACTCATTTCTAGTAATAAATGCAAAATAACATGCAAGGAATTAAGATTAAATACTCATTTATAGTAACTATCCCGCCAAGGGCCTAAATAGATAATAATATGCAACCAAGCAAGAAAAAATACAAACTCAACTATCCCGCCAAAGGCCTAAATTATGAATTCTATCCCGCCAAGGGCCTAAATTATGAATTCTATCCCGCCAAGGGCCTAAGGAATTAGGGTAAAAGTATTACCTTGACCCAATATCGATCCTTCAAGGCAATGCCCTTATCAGCCTGCAGAATGTCATTTCACCAATTAAATAAAGAATGTGATTCTTTTCACTTTTGCTTTATTTATATAGCTTTTCTAAGACTAGTAAGAAGCTTCACTCATCAAAACTGCTATGTATTTGTAGGAGCTAAAAAATATTAATCCATGTCACCCAAACTGGATATTATTGTAGCCTTATTCATTTACTTTTATTGCCTACCCGACTATCATAAATATCCAAAACCACAAGAGCATGTCCAAATACAATCAGTCTTCCCAAAACTCTACCATCATTGAAACTACTTCACATGCAAAATTAGCAAGATCGCCAGAACAGTCATACTCGTTTGCATCAGTTCAAAGCAAAAGAAGCATGCATCCATCATTTCAAATACTGAAGTAAGAACCTAAAACTGAAAAACTAAAGCATTGAGAAGCGAACAGACAAGGAAAGGGGATGTGAACGTCGAGGGCGCAAAGGATGTTGATACCTGACTTGGCTTCGAGTGCGTTGAAGTATTAGAGGGAGCTCGGCGAAGGGAGGGAGCTCGGCGAAGGGAGATGAAGTCGGAGCTCGGGAAGACGGAGCTCGGCAAAGACGGAGGAGATCGATGAAGTCGGGAAGACGGAGGAGATCGATGAAGTCGGAGATCATCGTCGGAGCTCGGGACGAGAAGAGGAGGATACGAAGAGGAAAATGAAGGAAAGCAACAACTGTTTTTTTTTTAATTAGGGTTGAGCTTATAGAGGCGGGCCTAACATGCCCGCCTCTATAAATATTACGACTAATGGTCTAATAGAGGCGGGCCTTACATGCCCGCCTCTACTGGACATACTTGTTGAGGCGGGCTTTAAGAGGCCCGCCTCAACAAGCTTTAATTGAGGCGGGCTACTTGGCCCGCCTCAATTAGTTAGAATTAGAGGCGGGCCTTACCCTGGCCCGCCTCTAATACTTTAGCGAGAAATGTTTTTTCGGATACTTGTTAAGGCGTATATTAATTTGCCCGCCTCAAAAACCAAAAAAAGTGATTGCCTAAGTCGTTATTGAGGCATTTTGTACTATGTACGCCTCTAAAAGGGAGCCTCAAAAAGTGTTTTTTCCACTAGTGAATTAATATTCCACAAAAAATAAAACAACATTACATCCATTGAGTGTCCATGGGAACTTACCCCATCTTCATACAGAGCATAAAAAAGGAACAACATAAAAACTAGTAGATAGAAGAGAACGACAATAGCATCACGGTGGGTATCACAACATCACGGGCATCACAAACAACATACACTTTCACGCTGTCGACCTTCTCGCCGAGGTGAACGAGATCTGCCACGTTGTCGTCGGTCTACAACGGCTGAATGTAACGTAGCCCGAACTCTAGGACATGTTCAAATAAAAAGGGATTTACTCCCCCATACTTGGACATGTTCATAAACCCGCTACTCAAGTACCATATTTCCATCCTATTTTTGGGAACCTTCCAGAGCTTCGTGCTTCCCCCCGTGTACAAGTGCGTTGTCAATAACCCTATTTGTCCGGAGCTTGGGCTTAAGTCCCCATCTGTGTAGACCAAAAGATGGATTTTGATGTATGAATCCGCCATATGTGAGAGAAAGATTTGAGAGTTTGGGAGAGGAGTTTTAGAGAAGATGGCTAGAGAGTTTAGGAGCATTTGTAAGTGATTTGCAACCAGCAGGGCCGATATTTATACACAAAAATATGAGTGGAGAGTCTTAATGGCTGGTAGTTGGGGAAGTAAGAGTTAATGGTCAATCCAAATTCAGTGAAAAAACAGAGGGGTCAAATCGGATGAAATGAGAAACGATCAGTTGCTTGAAAATCGTACATATCTTTACTGAAAATCACCTGACAAAATTTAGATGCAATAGGAATATGTTAGTTTGTTACAAAAAACATAAGATGTCTTCCTTAAGAAACATCAAGAATATTTTAGTTTTTTTCAAATAAGTTTTGTTGAGTGTTTGTAAACACTCATCAAAACATAACATGAGTTTTTCAAATTAGTTTTAGTTTTTTTTCAAATAAGTTTGTAAGCATCATAAAAACATGAGATTCTACAATAAAAAAATACCATGTCTTCCTTGCCGAATGGTTATACCATTGGGCCCAATAAACACTTAAATTATTTGTTCCAATTGTTTTCTTGAACAAAATACAGAAGTTAAACAAACTACATTAAGCAAATCAAACTATATTCTTTCAAACACTATCCCAAAAAACATCTAAAAATAATATGAGCGATTTGGTTTATGTGGCCATCTATGAACTTGTCTGACGCGAGATCAAGGTTTGTCATCCCAAGCATCAACAATTCAATGTGCTTGAGTGTGTACACCTCATAATCTCCAATGCAATACGAACAAAAGAAGTTAGAATGTATATCAAATGTAGTGATAGAGGAATTTTCATTGCATGTATACACATATACTTACCCGTGCTTGTATTGCTTAAGGTTGTCCCGACGAGTCATAGACAGTGGCTTGTCAAAAAATGTTTCACATCTCTTGGCCAGTGGCTCATACAACTTGATATACCTTAGAACTGTCTCAGTCACGGGTTGAATGAACTCAAAAATCTCCTTATCTAAGTACAAATCTACATTACAGTCATACACGGTCACACACCAGTCAGATAGTTCAATATCTAAGGCAAACCAATGGTATTCTGAGATGTTAAAGGGCACATATATGTGTTCGGCATCATCCCATCTCTTGCCAAAATCTACCGGACTTTCACCTTTCATGTACTTCATCAGTACATCCTCACCTACAAGTGGATAGCCGTTCTCGAAACTATTGTACTCAGCGATGACAAAGGGTGCCCAGAAGGTGTCAAGCACTACCACCTTTGAGAACCACACTAGATCTTCTGAAATCCTTTTACGAAAAAGGAACATCATTTGCTCTAGATACTAAAATGGTGCAACAATGTTAATGTATCCATTGAAAATGATGTTACAATTGCAAAATATTTTCAAAGGATGAATTGGAGTATTACCTCTATAATACCCCTCAATTTCAGTAAGGGTATTTGGATAATTCTCCCAACCCTCGTTCTGTAAGCAAGACGCGTTTGGCGTATTCAGAATTTCTGTAATAATCTTTCGAACGTATTAATATATGTTTAATGTATTATCGGGTCTTGGAATATTTTTATGGATACTAAGATTTAATTCTAGCTTAAATCCGCGAGTGAAACCGCGACCAGAGGCCATAGACGCGATCGCGGCATTTCCGCGACCGCGGAAGTGTTTCCGCGTCCGCGGAAACCTGTTCGTCGTCTTCTTCCAGAACTCTCGCGTTTCGCCTGTTTGGTTGCCGCCGTTCACCATTGGAGGGAGGCCGATCGTTCCGTCTTCTCGGCGTTGGGCTCCCTGTTGTCCTATAAATAGGAGGTTGGAGCAGCCTGGAATCTCATCCATAGCTCTCACAATCTCTCTTTCTCTCGTTTTCTTCATCGCCGGAGTCCTTGCCTTGTCAGAGTGTTCGTCGGAGATTTTGGTGGTCGACGTGGTGTCTTTGGAGGCTGGAAGTGGTGGCATTGCAAGGAGGAGAGGCTAGCATCGTCGTCTTCGTCGTCGGTAAGCCTCGATTCGATTTTGAGTCGCGTCGGAAGGAGGGATCCGCGATCGCGGGAATGAATTCCGCGACCGCGGAAGCTGCCCAGAATTCCGCGACCGCGGCTTGCCCTGGCAAGCGCAATCGTGGCTTGGACAGCCTCGGTCACGACTCAGGCTTTCGTTCTTTTCAATTCGTATTGTTTTCGTTCATACCATTCCGCTCGTATTGTGTCTAACCTAGGGTTTGTTGTTGTTTCGTTGTTGTCGTAGGAATCCGTAATCTTATTCCAGTTCCAGATTCTGTAACCCGTTATCGTCTATTCAGCTAAATTAAGGCAAGTGGTGGTTCGCTCTTGCTTATCATTCCATATTTCCGTTAGTTATCAATTACCTTTAATTGTTAATTAAATTGGAATAAATGTTGTTTTCATTCGGAAACAGATTTGATAAATGATGTGATTAAAATATGACACTATAATAGGTTGTATATATTGCTAGAAACAACGCTATTATACTTGTTAATTACCGTGATGGTATTGGTGTGGATTATTAGGTGATTTTAACTGTGTAGTTAGAACGAGTATTCGTAGGAACGCTATGTACCTTGTGAGGTCTAGTCGTTTCTTTATAACTGGTATTAGGAGGATTTTGCCCTAGTACTTTCCTGGTCATGACCTACCCCTATCCGAGTATAGGTGGTGGTGCACACAGCTGGTGCCGACAATCGGGATTTATTCCCCATATATCTCTCGTGATGAGATGATATACCTTAAAAGCTTTAACATAAAATGTATGGTTTGTCATTTAATAAGATAAAGTGCGGTTATGCACATAATTAATGAACCTTCGGGCGAGAAGTACAACTTGGAACCCGCCCGGACTTCGGTTAGAGTAAGTCTTCTTTCCAATCTGGATTCGCATTGCGCGGTGAGGTTGGTCGTGGACCCAAATGATCAAGTCATTTTTAAACGCTTGTGTGAAACTATAACGTTCTCAAACACTGGTTATACTTTCCGTAAGACTCAATCTCTTGGAGTCTTCTCTTCATACGTTCCCATAAGACTCAATCTTTTGGAGTCTTCTCTTGTTCATACCGTTTTGTATCTTTCCGTAGAAGTATTGAGGTTCACTGTCGTCATCGGCTTTCATTCGAGAAGCAATGGGTGTAACCTAATACGACTACTTAGAACCTTTTCTATTTTACCCTTGCGTAGTCTTTCATTAGACTAACCAACCGGTTATTTTCCTTTGCATGGTTGGCTGGTGTCATCCGTCTCATACGGCACATCAGGTAAACTCCCTTTCCGTGAAGGCTAGTAGGCGATGATGAAGGCAGATGGGATTTAAAGAGTTTTCCAAGGTTGAAGATCATAGGCGTGAGATCGCTCAGATCAAGACCCTTCATGGATTTTATTTATTTAAAAGACTTCCGTTGTATTCAAACAATTATGTATTTGGTTGTATTTGGTGTTAACAGTTATAAACCGTGACTTTGGTCTAAATAATATTTATGATATTTAATAAAGTTTTGTGTTATTATATGGTTGTAATAAAATGGTTAAGCCTTGGGTGACCCCAGATGTGTAATCTGAGGTCACTGGCGGTAATACTTTCAAGGGAATATTTGGGGGTGTTACAACTCACCCTACAACCATTCCTTGGGGGGGAATATTTTTTCAAATGATTCCTTATCTAATTCATGCCCAGTCGGTCCAATTCGGGGTTCAATATTGCGTGATATACGTAGAGATACTCGAAAATACATTCATTTGAATAAAAAACAAGGAAAATAGGTTTTCAATAAATTTCAGACTTTTTCAGGCCACACTACAAATTTTCAAGTATGATACTTATACAGGAGGAATCACACAGAAACTTATTCCAGGCAGACTAAAATATTTACAGGTCGTTATTTTGTTACTTAGGTCACATATTAGTTTTTCAGTCCACAGAGAAATGTTTTCAGGTCATTAGTAACGACTTCATAGCACATATTAAGTAGATTGGTTTGGCTTACTAACCTCTCACTATGTAACCATTTCACCAGGTCTGTCATCCCTTCCACGTTGTTATTTTTGGTAATCTTTTTCGCCATTTTTTGCTCATCCAAATTACGGAAAGGGGATTTTTCCGCCGCAAATACCTCGCGAGTGCGAGTTGGATATTTCCTCTTATGTTCTTGAGTACCCTTGACCTTTTCCCCTTCGTCAACCTTTTCCCTTTATTTGTAGCCATGGTTGTATTAATCACTTGTGATGATTCCTCGTCCTTTTCTTGACTTCCTCCCTCATCACCTACCTCCTCACAATTTGCTTTTTGAAGAGAAGCAGACTCTGCATGTGATAACTTCTCAACTTGTAACTCAGTTCCACCCTCCACACCTCCGTGATCAACCTTGCTTCCTCCCTCCACACCATCTCCTTGTGTTACCTCATCGACTTGTACCTCACTTACACCATGTGGTTGTGTCACCACATCAGGTTGTACCTTATCCACACCCTCCTTAGTTGCTTTTGTCACCACCTCAAGTGTTATCTCATTCACACCCTCCTCATTTGTTTTTGTCACTACCTCAGGTGCTACCTCATTCACACCCTCCTCATTTGATTTTGTCATCACCTCAGGTGTTACCTCCTCAAATTGTAAATCCTCACAACCTTTTTTTTGCATCCGTCCTTCCAATTGCCTTAGCATCTTCATGTGTTGCAAGATTTAGATCAGCTTCACGCTCCCCTTGTAGTATTGTAGCCGTCTCAATAAGAATTGGCAGTGCATTGTCTTGCTCTATTGCATCCCATTCTTTTAAGTGGACAATGTCTACCACTTCCAACATTTGTTGATCTTCCTCTACAACTTGTTACTCATCTGAAACCACGGTATTCTTTTTAGAAGAGACCATTGCAACATCTTCATCCGCCTTCTCCTGACAACCAAGATCATCTTGAACATCCTCATTGTCCATTGTTCCTCTCGATGCTGATGTAACCATCTTCATCAACCATTGTCCACCTTTGTCCACCATTGCACCAGGTTCTTGATCTTCATCATTAGTGTCCTGAAAATGATGACATATGGTCTGAAATGTTCATAGATGGACTGAAATGTGCATATATGAATTGAACTATGTATTTATGGTCTGAAATGTTTTGGACCATTTTTTGCAAAAAAAAATAATTTATACTGAAGGGCATACCTCTTCAGACTATCCCTCTTGTGACTCTTCATCTTCCTCATCTTCATCAACATCGTCCTAGAAAACATAATATGTGGCTGAAATGAGTAAATGTGGACTGAATTGTGTTTCACCATCTGGTGCAAAATTTTAAGTTTATATTGAAGGACATACCTCTTCAGACTCACCCTCTTGTGACTCTTCCTCTTCATCATCTTCATTAACATCGTCCTGGAAAACATAATATGTGGTCTGAAATGAGTAATGAAGATGACTCTTCCTCATCGTCATTAGAAAATTTTTATTTTACAAAGCAAAGTATTTTTCTAATCGTCAGCCTAAATCATTACAGTAGATAATTTTTTATATACTTTGCTTTGTAAAATAAAAATAACAAAACACCTACAAAACGATAAAGTTGAAATATCCGCCCTTCGTTGAATTACTTTGTTTCGATCCTGTTTTTTCATGGTTCTTGAAAATGTAATACAACTGCAAATTTCTTAGCAACTAATGATATTAATTTGACAGCTTGTAAAGTTCAGCAATGGACTATAACCTTTTCACAATTACAAGTTTCTAAGTAATGGGATTATTCCCAATAGAATACTATTTTTTATATTACTTTTAATTTCTTTTATAAAATTATTTATTATAATGATTTAGGCTAACGATCGGAAAAATACCTTGTTTTGTAAAATAAAAACAACAAAACACCTAAAAAACAATAAAGTTCGAAATATCCGCCCTTCGTACAGATAGAATTAGAAAATATTATAGAGATACTGGTCCCACTCAAGACTTAAAACCTCCATTATTAGCTAACACATTGAGATAGTTCACTACATAAATAAAATAGTATTCCTTTCGTCCCAGTTTATAAATCCCATTTGTTTTTTTTTACATTGTTCCTAGTTGAAGGAATTTTTAAGATTTCTTCCAATATATAAGAAAAAACATAGTCATGTGAAATTTTATTTGATTCGTCTCAACGAGTACTTTGATAATATCAAAAAATTATAATTTTTAAAATTATATAATTAGAGATATTAACGATATAAAATTCACCTTATATTTAAATCCGATCAAAATAGAGCTAATAATATGGGACAGAGGGACAGTGGGAGAGGGAAGAGGGAGTACAAGCTAATTAATTAAATGTGGAGCAGATCAGCCTCTTCCGGAAATGAATTTCCTGATACGTACTATTGATATTGCAACTCCTCTCCCTTTCCCACTACTGTCGCAATTTAATATTACTTCTTTTGTAATAGAACCACTTAAAATAACAAAAGCTTGTCAGGTTGTGTTCAAAGAATCATCATATAAAGATTTTCCGATGGGACATCATAATAGGAAATTCCTTTTCTATATATTAGTTTCTAGATCCGGGATCAAAGTAAGAAGTCCCCCTCTACCACGAACTACGAACGGATCCAAATTGTTGATCATTCGAGCATCCCTTCTACCTTTAACGTATTAGTTTATTTTATTTTTATTTAAAATTAAATAAAAACACAATAGCTTAGTTGGTAGTAGAATAGGGGATGACAATGAGGTCTTGAGTTCCGTTCTTCCAAATAATATTTCTTTTTTATTTTAGTTTTTCATTTTTTTTATTTTTTTTTAATTTCGTAAAACACAAATATTTTTTAAATTGCGTTAAAGTAAATCTGAAAGATAGAAGACGTTATCATATATGAACAATAAATGACAATATCTAAACATGAACACACAACATATAAATCTGTAGTTTATGAACCTTATAGAATTAATATATGAATATGTGATTGTTACAAATGAACCTTGACGTTGTTAGATATGAACATCGAGACACTACGACCCGTTAAAATGAATTTCAAACATACGAACATGTACATGTTATATATGAATCTTACAAAACAAATATATGAACGTATGCATGTTACATATGAACGTCAAAGACCAAAAAAAAAGAATTTCAAACATGAACATGTGCATGTTACACATGAATTTTACAGTACTAATATATGAACATGTGCTTGTTACATATATATGAACCTCAAAGATCAAACAAAAATAAATAAACGTAAAGGGTGATGGGTTAATAACTATACATTATGGTTAGGGTTTAGGGTCTAGGGTTTAAGGATTTAGGATTTAGGGGTTTAGGATGTAGGGTTTAGGAAAATATAAGTCCATACTTGATATACTTAATGAATCTCTAGTATAAAGTGTGTTTGTATATCTCTAGTTCACTTTAGTTTGTAAACATTCAATACAAAGTGTATGAATATTTAATATTAATATATGAACTTTATAGTACAAACAAATGAACATCTAGTATTTATAAGTGAATGTAAAGATAACAGTATAGAATGATAATTGACAAAAAATTTAAAGAAAAATTGTTGACATGAAAAAAAGTTTGAGATTACAAAAATGTCACCGTGCCACTTTTAATCTCATCATTTCTTCTCCTTAATCCATAGGTTTGTGATGCTTCTTACTTCTTACTTGAAGAGGCAAATATATGGAACCACCTCTTCGTTTCTAACCCATGTCATATGTGTTAAATGTTTCAGATATAGGTTAAGAATGGTATTTTAAATGGATTAGATTTATTCTACTCAATATCCTTTGATGTTTTTTATAAGATTTAATATTTTAGTTATATGATTTAGTTTTTATAACCGAAATTCTCAACTTATACCAGTCGAAATAAATAAATAATGGGAGTTAAAGTTTCTCTCTTAATAGTGTTTTGGTCCAATATAACCTCGCCAAAAACAGAACAACATCCCTCATTTCAAATGAACTTTTACTTTTTTGGCACAAGTTGGTTTTAGAAAAGAGAAAGAAGTAATTGCCAAAAATTCATATCATTGTTTGGTTTCTAAGGATCTGTTTGGATTTCCTCTAGAAATACATTAAAATGTATTATCTTGTATTAAATTGCATTAAATCATTAATTTAATTTAAGATAATGCAATTTAATGCATTTTTTGAGAATCCAAATGGACCCTAAGAATACATCATTTTTTCAAGAATTAGACACACATAAAGATTAATTGCAAAAATAGCACATTTTTTGAAAAATGTCATAAAAATAAAGGTAAAATGAAATAACAGTTTACCTTTTTCTTGTAGTGGTTACTTTGTGAAAAAATCGGTATAATAACTATTAGTTGATTGTGAATTGATAAAACGTTATTAACGAAAACTAAAATAAGATCATCAAAAATAAGAAATTGCGCCATATTTTCTATCTTCTCACCAAAAATGTAAGGTTTTTCCACTAAGATTCTGTAATTCCTATTCCACTTTGAAGTTGTCTTCCACATTAAAGTCGAATAAAAAAAAGGAAGAGAGTGAGACAAACACAATTTTTAATTGAACAAGAAGTTCATAACCCTAACCCTAATTTCACAAGAAAAGATTGCTCTAGTTACCAAGACAACATGTGAGACAAATGCAAGGTTAAACGTGAAAGCAACATTAGCAAGGGAGAACCCGAAGTATTGAAGCGGGGAATGAAAGAGGGGGGAAATCCCGCAAAGTTTAAAAACATATTAAGAAGGAATGGAAGAAGAAGACACAAGACCGAAGATACATGATAGAACAAGGGGATGTAAGTATTGAAGTTAAGAAGTTGATAGTATTAGGCTTTAATTTTTATCATGGCAACAGAAATATGTGAATGTAAGTATAAGTACTCTATCGTGAGAGAATGGCGTGTCGAATTATTATAGATGAATTTTAATGGACAAAACAGAGAGTAGATGTGATGATCTTGATTTTGGTTGAAATTTTCTTTGTTTGAATGGTTTTGAAATTTGAATTTGAAAAGTGGATTATATTCTTTTCCATTTATTGGTTGTATGAGTGGAGATAGTATGTTAGATCTTAGGTTATAGTCGATACTTTATAGAACCAAGTTAAACATCCTTTAGGAGATTGTTAGTCTTGTTTTTGGATAAGAGAAATTGTATCTATTTCGAGGATTAAGTGAACTAGTTTGATTTGAATGTCGTATCGCTAAATTATGGAAATTATTAGTTAATATTTAAGTTTGGTACACTAGTTTAGGTTATAGTTTATATATATATATATATATCATGTCAGAATACTATATTTTATATGTCTAATTAGTATTTTCGACTAAACCTAAATTTTTATCTTAACCTAAACTAATGTACCATCATATATACTAATTTGTGGTCAAACCCTATCCTCATCAATCTTTCCATCTTCTCAACCTCCATCTTCCATCTCCTCAACCTCCAAACAGGAGAAGTTGGAGATTTCAAAAGAGTATTTGTGTTGTTTATTGAAAATTTCCCTTTGATGAGTATTATTGCTTGGTTTCGAGGTAAGTCTCCCAATACTTATTTAATTGATTCTGTTGGCTTTCACACGCATGACGATTGCACATCTGAATTACATCTGCAATGTCTGTTTTTCCTTTTATCTGTGTTTTAGTTGATGCACGTGAATGTTTCTCGCGGGTAACCTTTTATGTGTCATAGTTGTGGATCATAATGTATTAGGTTGTGGTTTAGCCTCCCATGGCGGAATAAAGTTTGCTTGCATTTGTTGCGTTGTTGTGGTTGGTCAATCTTTGTTGTGTGTGTTTTGTTTATGTGTGTTGTTTATGTGTGTATGTGTGTGAGTGTGTATTATTTTGTGTGTTTTTCTGTGTTATAATATCATTGTGATTCATCTATGTTATAATGATTTTTCTACTTTGATTGAGTTTGAGTATCATTTAAACTTTGTTTGTAGTTTTCAGTTTAGTTTCTTGATTTTTGATTTGATTGTGGGTTCTTTTTTGAGATCCCAATTACTAACCCATATTACTCTGGGATTTTCTGTTTGGTTCTGTTTGATTTCGGCTATAGGTGTTAGCTCTGCACAAATTGAAAAGCTACAAGGAGGAGTTGGAGGTTCTTGATAGTGGTGCTAGTTTAGCCTTTGGGATTTTCTTTTGTATTTCGCTTTATACTTTGATATTGTTGTTGAGTCTTATACACCTTGTATTTGACATTCAATTCATTTTATTATTATATAGTTTGTTTATGTTTAATTTCTTGATGCATTCCGGGGGGAATCCACAACAGTGTGACTCCCCGGGTTTTGGGGTGTTACAGTAGAAGTATTGTTTATGTATAAATTGAATCATGGGATGTGAATCATGTTTGTTTTAGTATTGATTCAAAAAACTCGTGTATGGTGGTGAATATTTTGTGTGCAAATAATAATAATGTGTGGCATATATAGTGCATGCATTAGGTTTTTTGTGTATCGTGATATACCAGAGTCTTATCATGAAAATGACCATGACCAAGATTTTCTTATGTTTTTGTCCCTATTGAAAATAACATGGAAAAAATGAAATTGTGAAGATGAAGTATTATTTTTTAATGTTTAGGCTTAGATTGAACTATGAGCATGGAGTTTTATGTTTTAGTTGTTGTTGTTGTTGTCATCGGACAAAACATAATGTGGTTAAGATATGTGTTTATTTGTAAAATTGAATAAATTGTTACATACTACATATAAGTATGGTAGAAAAGAGAAATTTTATGGAAGAATAATCCAGAACTCGAGGCTAGTGTATCTAACTATGATTGAGGACAAGATGAAGCCAACTGGTTGGGAAAAGAAAATTGGATGGCCCCTTTGGAATAATAGTGAAATTGTTAAAGACAGTTACATTGTCTTCCCAGTTGATGCACTACACGTTGTTCAATCATGTTGTAACAAAAAAGAATTCGGAGACCTGGTATGCAGCAGGGGCAAATGTTGCCAATTTTTGCTAAAGAAATTTAGGTGATTATCGGACTGAACTATCATAGTTCAGTCCGATAGAGGTGCAAGTGCAACCTCCCATCAAGAAGAGTTCTAGCGAGGAAGATGTGTTCATCTAATTTGTAATTTTTTGCATATTGGGATATTAGTAGAGATAGATTGGGAACATGGGAAGAGGTAAGGGTATGTACAAATGTGTGCAAGGAATCTAACTTTGTTTAGGGTACAGGTCATCTTTAACTAAATTCATTATGTTACTTAATTTGGTTAGGAGACGAAGGAAGAGTCTGTTAGGGACTGTAGTGAGTCTGAGGCAACTCAACAGGATAATGCTAGCCTTTACCTAATGAGCCCGATTATGCATGGGATGATTCTGTGAAACAAAAAGGCCAATCAATGTCAGCACCATCATTCCAACCTAGAGAAGTGTTGAAAGAAATTTTGAGATGCGATAGGACTTGTGGAAACACATACCAATGTCGCAGTTCAGTAAGGGTGTTTAGTTTCATTGCACCTTGTACTAAGATTTTATGTTTCGTATATATGGTAAACTAACATTATCGTTGTAGATCGTAGGATGATAGTGAACCAATTTTCATAAGTCAAGATAAAGGCAATGAAGGACACTTGAAGACAAGTGATGAAGCATGTCCATCAGAAGCAAACGAATTGTAGGTTTTGTTTTACGCTTTTGTGGGTGATGAGGTACAAGTGCGGACTCTTGCATAGGATGATGATGTTAACTTGTATGCTGAAGAGGAAGAGGCAAGTGAAATGATCAAGGACATTGTGAAGAAAGTAGGACTGGAAGTAGATGTATAGATGTAGGTCCAAGCAACATAGGAAAAAGGTATTGAGGAAGCTAATAAGAAGGAACAAGTTGTAGTAGAAAATTGGCAAGAGGCAAGTATAAGTGGAGAAGAAAGGGTTGAAACTGAGGGTGAGGGTGGTATTAAAAAGGGCGGGGAACGTAAGGTGTATAACGTTGAAGAAGAAGAAGTTAAGGTGAAGAAGGTTGTGAAAAAGAGGATGGAGAGAGAAGAAACAACTATTGCAACTCAAAAATGCATTATGCCTACCCGTGAGACTAAGCGTGGTGCACACTACATATCCCTTTTTGTGAATGTAGATGAACAAAACATTGCGAGGAAGATCACAAAGAATTCCGTGATTAAGAGCATGAAATAATTACTGCAATGGTTGGAGGCATAGACAGATAGTTAATTACATTATTTCCTTACATATATGAATGGTATGAGGAACGTTTTTTTTCATTTGATTTGTAATTTAGATCTCATGCATTTATGTCCCAGCTCTAAGGGTCATCAGTCGGCTTCGAGCCTCTATCATACAAAGGATTTCTATGACGAGTTGTTGGCGTCCAAATTTAGTTAAAGTTTGTGGTAAGATGTGATACGCTATATATGTGCATATGTTATCAGATGATATTCTCGACATTATCTAAGACAATTGATATGGTTTTATTTAACCTTTCACAACAAATGGACGAAGTTATGTTTCTGTTGCGTGAAGTAGTGAAAGTCAACAAAAAGTACAAGAAGGTCGCTATAGTAGACATGGTTTGGGGCCAAAACATGAAAAAATTGTTGTATAACAATTGGGCTAATGAAATACCAGGTGATATATTAGGAGTTTTGTGCGAGTACTTGGGATGAGAGAGGCATGCAAAAATGGAAAAACCTGGGAGCATGCTGACTTCATATACGTGCCATACAAAATTAAGAACAAACATGCTTTACAAATTGACCTCCATAACTGGTGCATTAATGTTAATGATTCAACGCCGGATTTGTATACCGATGTTGATAGGGAAACCGCGTTGTTGCCATTGACGAATATGATCCCAGTCTTATTTGGGAAATTCGAGCCGTGCGTGACGAAATATGCGAGTGAACTTGCGGAACACTCAAAGTGAAGTCGTTTTGGCGGTTTGAAACCAAATAAGCGTGGGTAAGTAGGTCACGATAAGATTTGTATTCAGCCTCCTCATGTTTTATTCTTTTTGGAATGAAATATTGTTGATATCTTACATGCTATGCATGGGGACTGTGGTGTGTATATCCTCAAGTACATTGAATTCCTAAGTATTTCAAGACTTAATGAGTGGTATTTTGGTCAAATTTTTTAATGGATACTAGAAAGACATGGCAAACATTGTATTCAACGTAAAGTGGGAGTATTATTGAGAGTTGGATGGCTCATTGAAGAAGACTATTGTATTGAATTTTAGGGTTTTCATAAGTTATCGTGTACTGGATTTGTAAAAGGTTGTTGCATAGGATTTATCCGAAATCGTTGTTGTTGGCACTAGTTTGGAACAATGTTATTGATTAGGGTGTTTAGATGTGGTTCGGACCCTAGATTTGTAGTTGGAGGTCGTTTACATTTTAACAGTGTATGACATAAAACGGAGGTAAGAATGTGGTTTGATACATTTTCGGTGAATTACCTTAGTGGAACCATGTTCTAGTTGGAAGATTCACCTTAGCAAAAACAAATGAAAATACCATATCAAGTGAGTGAAACAATGGTAATAGTAAGATTGAATATAGTTGAATACTGACTGCAAAAGAATGTTTTCCTGATTGGTGAAACAATTGTGGCTAATAGTAAGATTCAATCCTTGTATCTACTATGACATGTCAGGTGAGTGAACAAGTGGTAGGGAAAAAAAGCCCAGACCTAAAAAAATCCCCGTTGAAGCAGTATAAGATTGGCCTAGTATGGTCCTAGCATGCATTCGAAACCACAAAACTACTTTGGGTTAATAATTTCTTAACATGTAACACTTGTTACATATATTTCATAGAGATTTATGAAAGTTTCTTACAAATTAACATGCACATTATGAAAATTTGGATGTCGTACCAGGGAAATTATATGCCATTCGTTGGAAAAGGACTGTCAAATAAAAAGATACATGAATCGAAAACCCAAATTTAGTGTATATGTTTGAGATCAGGCTAATAAGCCATTTGTCGAGGGGATTTAAGTGTACGATCATCACAAAGACAAAGGTGTCATAACATAGGAGGGATATGACATCATAGGCTTGGCTCTACAAATGAAGGTGAGCATAGAACTATAAAACATATAAAGTAAGGCGCATTTTGTTGTTTTAATGGTATAAACATAGTCTTTAATGCCATCACATTAATATCCTCGAACTGGTGATGTTTAATATTGTTACTAAGTACATTACGCAAACAATGACAATGTAACAGCGTAAACCTTAAGTTTTGTATTGTTTGCTAAACCAAATTTTGAATGGCAAAAATTCCAGCTTAGAACTATAAATTATATTTATAATTTCGTAATTAGTTAGGGAAAATAGGTGATAGTATTAGGTAAAGAGAAAGGCGGTCATGACTAAGATTTGTACAATATCTGTTGAATTCCTTAGGTTTTGATGGTTACAAACACTCAACTAATATGTGTACCAAGTGTTTCAGGGACAAGAAGAGTTATCCCAGGGAGCTTTGCAGCACAGGATCTCAGAGGGAACAAAGGCTTACTTAGCGCTTTGTTACCTCTCAAGGAACTGAAGTGACGGACCAGATCAAGGCTGCAAAAGGAAAGAAGTCATCCAGCGTGCTGAGTTAAGGAAACAAACCAAGAAGCCACGCGGTAGAGGATGAAGACTTCGACTCCAAGGATCAAGCCGGATTGCGCGAAGATATGGAGAGAGATAACCCGATCGTGTTGATCCTAGGAATCTTTCCTAAGATAAGGCGATTGGAGAGAGAAGAACGTTATCCAATCGGTTGGATTAATTAAGGAACTCCTTCCTTAATTAATATAACCGGTTGTGATATCTTATCTTCAAAACAAAATCATATCTTTGTAATCCGATTCTAGTATTTCCTAATTTTGTGTCAATTAGGGTTTTAGCCGAGTTGTATTTAAGAGAAGCATGGATTCTTTTCTATGTAATGACGCAGAAGAAAAAGTAGAAAAAAGAGCGTTCAGTTGAGAAGAAAAAGAGAGTGAAGTGTTTGTGAGTCTTTGAGGGTTGAGTTCGGATTCATCGTTGTAGGAGTGATCTTCGAATCTAGGTGGGAAGTCTAGTGTTTTGGAGTTCATGCTACAAGTGTAATCGAACAAGAAATCAATAAGACAAGTACACACTTCAAAATCCTCTCAAGCGGAAGCTTGAAGGTAGTGGTTTTTCCTTGAGAAGCTAATTTTGCTAATCAGGGTTTCCACTATATATCGTGAGTTCGTTCTATTATCTTTCTTGCTATTTTAATCCGCTGTGCCTTCTGTGGGAACAAAGCTTTTGTTCCCTCAGACGTAACTCTAATGATCCAACAATTGGTATCAGAGCCTGGTGCTCTAGATTGTTTTCGTTACAGAATTTGCAGGAAAGATGTCGTCGTCAAGCAATGCAATCGGTGATTCATTCTGGAAGCCGCCAATGCTGAAGGCCGGTGAGTATGATTGGTGGGTGGAACAAATCGAGTCCCACATCTGTTCCCTCGACGGACAGATCTGGAGAGTCATAGAAATCGGTCCTTTGGTTATCAAGAATGATGAAGATGAGACTAAGCCAAAACCAAAGATCGACTACACCGATGAGGACTGGAAGAAATTGGAGAAAAGCAATAGGGCCAAGAAGATCCTCCACATGGCTCTTTCTCCCTCAGATCTCAAGAAAATCATGAGTTATAAAACTGCTAAGGAGATTTGGGATGCTTTGAAGCGCCTTCATCAAGGAAATGAAGACACAAAGAAAAACAAGATCCTTTCTTTGATCAAGGAATATGACCAAGTTTCTCAAGGGAAAGATGAACACATTCAAGAGTACTACTCCAGGTTCCATGGGCTAGTTGGTCAGCTTCAGTACCTTGGTGAAACAATGCCAGACTGAGAGTTGACTCATCACTTCATGCAAGGTCTCAACACTCAGTGGGATGCCATTGCTCTTGCCCTCTACTCTCAAACAGACGTCAAGACTCTTACTATGGAAGAGGTGGTTGCTAAGCTAGAAAGCAACGCCTCTGTCTATAACCATAAGATAAACAAGAAAGGAGAGGAGAAGGCGAAGAACATTGCCCTAAAGGTGGAAAGGGCATTTGATCTGTCTCAAATGGGCGATGAAGATGAGGATGACGATGAAGATGTTGCTCTTATCACAAGGGCAATGAGGAAGATATGGTCTCGGAACAAAGACTCGCCTAGTTCCTCTGAAGGGAACAGAGACATGAAAGATGTGGTTTGTTACCACTGTCAGAACAAGGGACACATAGCCAGAAACTGCTTTAAAAAGAAGGCAGGAATGCCTCCAGCAAATGAAGGGAAGCAAGCAATGGTTGCCACCTGGGGAGAATCAGACTCAGATGACGAAGATTCGTCACATTCCAGGGATGTATGCTTAATGGCCGTTGAAGTTCCAAACGAGACAAAGGAAGAGGTAATCAACGATGAGGTAACTGAATCTGATCTTATATCAAGCTTAAAATGCAAATCTAAAGAAAGCTTGACCTCTCTCATTAAGAATCTCGTTCGCGAGAGTAGTCTTTTCAGTGAGCAACTCGAAGAGAAGGATGAATCGATCTCAGGTCTGATCGAAGAAAATCAGGTTTGGGCTGAAAAAGTGCTCACACTTGAGAAAGGTTCATCTTCCTCTTCAAACACATGCTCTGAGTGTCCAGAACTCACTGAAAAGATTAAGTCTCTAGAGTTCACTGTTTCCTCACTCGAGGCTGAGTCTTTAATGTTAAAACTAGGAAATGCAAAACTTTCTAGTGATCTAACCAAACTCAGTGAGGAACAAAAGGACAAGCCAAAAGGTATTGTCTTTGTTGTAGCCAAGAATGAAAAGAAACCTGAAAAGAAGGAAGTACCTCGCTTTGGAATTGGCTATCAACCTAAGCTTCCTGTTGATGACACTAAGAAAAAAGGCTCCAAAGTCGAAGGAAAACAGTCCGTAAAAGAAAAGGGGGAATGTTCCGCCGGAGGGAACAAAGGCAAAGACTGTTCTAATTCGACTGAGGAAGGCAATGCTTGGTATCATGGACAGAAGGCTCATGCAATTTGGCTGAAACAATCCCAAAGCAGTAAGTCCAATAATATTGATTTTCAGTCAAGGATTGCTAACAAAACAATTTGGCCAGGACAGAGCAAGTATGTAGATCTGAAGTGTCAAAGGGTCTGTTGGTATTGCGGGCATTCTGGTCATTACAAGCAAGAGTGCCTGCTGAAGCAACATAATGAGGAGATTGCTCGCACTACTAGGGAGCATATAGAAGTTGAACCTCCTAAGATTAGATATGTTGCTCCCAAACCCAGAAAGTATAAGCTTGTCTGGGTTCGCAAGAACTAACTCTTTCTGTGCAGGATAAAGTGAGGAATGTTCCTAGTGTTTCATTCATTCAAGGGTCAGTTACTTGATAGGGAACAAAGCGAGTCTCACCTCACTTCTGCATGGAATACTTGAGACTCAAAGGCCTGGTGTCAGAGGTAAAATTGATATGGACAAGGACTTAATGACTAAATCTGTACCTTGTGTGGAAATTTTAGGTACCATGTACATCTAGGAAGGACAACACTGTGTCAAGAAAGATTGGCAAACTGGGGATCAAACGCCAATTATTTCATTAGGACACCTGTTGGCAAACTCTACATTCAGTTCCATACGAAGTCTGGTTTGTTCCCCTAACTACATGTCTATGTGTTGTGTTCCCTCGATGATTGGCTAGATTACGTGGTAAACTGTGAAAGTTGAATCTTCATGCCTTATTATGCATTAGCTTCCTTGGGTATTAATTTTCGAAAAGCTTGACTATGTGCTTTTACTTCCTTTATGTACCGAATGTCTTGCATGGTCATCTATGTTATCACATGTCACATGAATCAGCTCTATTTCGGCCCAAAAGAATCAACTTGATGTTTTGTTCCCTCATCATAAGCCCAAATGATAGTTGATTCTACAGCTCACCCGTAACCGCCATGCTTGATGTCTCCTATGAGCCCATCTAATCATCCACAACTGGAGACCCCTCAGGCATGATGTAAAAATCAATCGCAAATATCATATATTTTGGTGTGATGGTCTTTTGTACCCTCTCTGGTAACTAACCCCCAGCATCACACCCTACTACTTTGGCGGGAAAACGGTTCGGCCTCTGTGGCTTGCAGGTCTGAGATGACGTGTGTATGGCAGAATGTAATAATGGAAACCTTGTGTTGGGACGCGCCGTGCATTAAGGGTTGATTTGATGGAAAGAAGTTAGAAAGAGATCTTTCGGCTGGTTCAATTGGATTTGGACGAGATTCTGGCAAGTTTTTGGGAAAGTGGAAGATTGCAATTTTTATCTTTTGGAAACTGAAAGGATCAGATTTTATCTTTGGAATTTCTGGAAGATTTTGTGATGGCTATATAATGCGGGTCTCCACGTAAGTCTCCTCTTCACTATTCTCTTATCTTCCTCAAGTTATCTTCCTCTTCCTCTCTGCCTCTCATCTTCCCAGCTCTCTCTCTCTCACACAAAAATGGCCTCAAACACTAACCTTGCCCAAGACCTCCAAAACCTCCTTGCCAAACTGTCCTCCATGGGGACAGACCCCGCTCTCCTCGCCGCCATTACCCAGTCCCTACCTTCCTCCTCCACCACCCCAGCGACCACCAAAGTTACCCCTCCACCATCACCAACCCGGGACCAACTCGCCATGGTCCCCTACATAGCCCCAATCGCCCCAAACACAGAACCCACTCCACAAAACCCTAACCCTAAAATCTCCCGGCCGTTCCCACTGCCATATCCTCTACTGAAAGAGAGGAGGTTTATTCCTCTCCAACCCATCCTGAACCCATTGAAGATGAGATAAAGGAGTTACCTAGAGAGACCACTCCAGTCACCACTGAGGAGCACGTGGCTGTGAAGGAGAAGATTCAGGGAGTTGTAAGGTGTCTCGCCAAGGAATTGGTTGAGGAAGAAGATGAGGAGGAACCTCTTATTTCTCTAAAGTCATCTGGAAGGATAAAGACTGCATACTCCTCCAAGAGGAAGACCCGATCTCAGAAGAAGTCCGAGAAGGCTATCACAGTCAGTTCTGACGAGGAGTCAGAACCCCTCACTGGGAACAATGCGAAGAAAGCCAAGGTCTCTATTGGTCCTCTCCGCAAAAGTCAACGTCGTCAGCCCACCAAGGCCAAAGGAAAGGTGGCGGCTGATGAAGTCAAAAGCATGAGCCATAAGTTTGTGGTAAAAGAATTGCTGGTGGACCCGGAGTTCCTTAAGGAGAATTATCTGGAGGAGGTGTATGCAGTACTGGATGCTCAGAAGTGGAGTCGGTTGTTCGTGGAAGAAGAAGGAGTGGATGAGGACTTGATAAGGGAGTTCTATTCGTCTTATGTGATGGAAGTCAGACCCCACGCCGTTCTGGGGAGCTACAAGCTTGGAGGGAAGGTATATCTGTTTTCGAGCATTGAGTTGAGAGTAGCCTTGGGAGTCCCACATGAGGGGTATGGCGAGTACCCAAAAGGAAGATGGCCTAAGGATTTTCCATACTCTGAAGCAGTGTGGGCAGTGGCTGGCATTGAGAATGCTTTGGGAAGTGGTGATCTTGACATATCTGAGATGTCTGCCGTCAACAAAGTATTATACCACTTCTTGATCAGCAACGTCACGCCCAGGGGACAGAAAAGGAACCGACTGCTGATTTTGGATATTGTCCTCCTATCTACGCTATTGAAGAAGGAACCCATTTGCCTCCCCAAGATTATGATGCAGCACATGTCCCATGCTAGGAACACAGACCAGCACGCTCTTCCGTTCCCTCGAGTTGTCAAAAAGATTCTTGAGTACCATAAAGTCTACAACTCCTCGGCGGAATCGAGTGTCTTCTCCCGCCCCTTCGATGTCAGTAATCTACACAAGATGAAGTTTGTTCTTCAAGGTGACGAAGGCTGGGTGAAACTGGATAGTATTCCGGCTGTTTCTGAGACTATGGAAGATTCTAAGACGGACAGTTCTGATGGGGAACTGAATGAGAAATCATCTCTGGGGAAGGATCTGAGAAGTCTCTGCCAGGCAGTGCAGGATTTGGGTGCTCAGCAGACGCTTCTCTTGGCAGACGTACGCGCGCTTCTCTCCCATCACGTATCAGCTCCATCGGCCGGTCATAGTGATGCCTAACCGTTTACCTGCCATCCACCCACTCTTTTGTTCCCTTGCTGTCTACCCCTCCTTGTTCTGTTTTCTTGTTATCTGGTTTATGTGCCCTGTGTGGCATTCTGACAATGTTTGATGTTTTGTTTGTTTTGGTGGTATTTGCATGTTTTCTGTTTTTTCTTAATCAATGACAAGGGGTGCTTGTGTTTATCTGGCTGAGAATTTTCTCTCTAACTCTTTACTGTGTTTTTGATGATGCCAAAAGGGGAAAAATGACAGGTAGCATTGTCTGAGGGGAAACAGAACAGGTCAAAAGTATTGGCTGGACTTAGGGGGAACTAACAGTGTATTAGTGGGAAACTTTCTTGTCATATGTTATCTTTTCCTAGCTGGTATATGCTTTATTGTTATGGGTGTTTGTCACCATCAAAAAGGGGGAATTTGTTGAATTCCTTAGGTTTTGATGGTTACAAACACTCAACTAATATGTGTACCAAGTGTTTCAGGGACAAGAAGAGTTATCCCAGGGAGCTTTGGAGCACAGGATCTCAGAGGGAACAAAGGCTTACTTAGCGCTTTGTTACCTCTCAAGGAACTGAAGTGACGGACCAGATCAAGGCTGCAAAAGGAAAGAAGTCATCTAGCGTGCTGAGTTAAGGAAACAAACCAAGAAGCCATGCGGTAGAGGATGAAGACTTCGGCTCCAAGGATCAAGCCGGATTGCGCGAAGATATGGAGAGAGAAAACCCGATCGTGTTGATCCTAGGAATCTTTCCTAAGATAAGGCGATTGGAGAGAGAAGAACGTTATCCAATCGGTTGGATTAATTAAGGAACTCCTTCCTTAATTAATATAACCGGTTGTGATATCTTATCTTCAAAACAAAATCATATCTTTGTAATCCGATTCTAGTATTTCCTAATTTTGTGTCAATTAGGGTTTTAGCCGAGTTGTATTTAAGAGAAGCATGGATTCTTTTCTATGTAACGACGCAGAAGAAAAAGTAGAAAAAAGAGCGTTCAGTTGAGAAGAAAAAGAGAGTGAAGTGTTTGTGAGTATTTGAGGGTTGAGTTCGGATTCATCGTTGTAGGAGTGATCTTCGAATCTAGGTGGGAAGTCTAGTGTTTTGGAGTCCATGCTACAAGTGTAATCGAACAAGAAATCAATAAGACAAGTACACACTTCAAAATCCTCTCAAGCGGAAGCTTGAAGGTAGTGGTTTTTCCTTGAGAAGCTAGTTTTGCTAATCAGGGTTTCCACTATATATCGTGAGTTCGTTCTGTTATCTTTCTTGCTATTTTAATCCGTTGTGCCTTCTGTGGGAACAAAGCTTTTGTTCCCTCAGACGTAACTCTAACGATCCAACAATATCAAATGTCATATCAGGAGTAACTAAGAAATGATGGACTCTTGACTTTTATTCCAACCCCTAAACATCCCATTACTCTACTTAATTTCACTAGAATCTGCCTATAAAAGGAGTCGTAGATAACTTAATTTCCACACACTTCACACCAAACCTTCCACTTCACTTCTCAAAAAATTTAAAATCTTCCATGGCTGCCACTAACTACAACATTGTTGTGGAAGTGCACACCGGGGGTACATTCCACCCGACAAGAGGTAAGATGGAGTTGGTCACCACCCACATTTACATGGGTCGTAGGACAAGGCTTTGAAGGGCCAGGAGGAAGACGATCGACATAGGGTACCTAGGGGGGAAACCTTCGCTCCTTTACTAAATCCTACCGTAACACCCGAGCCTTCTTCATGTAGTAGGCGGCCAACGACACCTGGTTCCTTACAGAGCTAGAGACTCAGGAGGACGCGAAGGCGCTTGGTCGGCTTGGTCAGACTAATACGGGCATCAAGGCGTTTGTGGTGACAAGGGGAATTTTTGGGCAACTTTGGACATAGTCAATCTTATTTTCAACTTTTGAGATGGTCTCATACACTATCTGTCCATGTCCCCGTATATGGACATAGGTTACTTTATTTTGTTGTATTTCCTTCTAGGGCGCGTATGTACTCTTACTGTGATGTATTTGCTTTTGTATCCAATAAATGTAGTTTGTTTGGAACAATTTATTGGTGTTTTTGTGGTGTTCAGAGGTGAGTATTAGGATGATTTAGTGTCCCTGTACCCAAATCCTACCAAACCGATTACGGGAATATGTAAACGAAAATGAATAGGGGGTTATTTAGGGCACATTAAATATTAATCACGATATAAGCTGTTACAACAAAACAATCCTATATTGAATTGGAAAAGGGTGATATTTTCTAAATGGGCCAGTACAACAAGGATTTGGGATGTCATTGGGTAGTAATCGAAAATATTTTGCCATGGTGTGGTGTGAACATACATAACTTAGGAAACGGTCGATGTTAATAACACATGAAATTACTTTTGGATATATTATTGGTCAAGAGTGAATTTTTGAGAAATCGGTTTTATCCTTTCTATGCCTTAATTTTTTAGGCTTGAAAATTCTAAGATCTAGTATTGCCCAATTTGTTCTTCGAAATTATCCAAAATATGTTATGTGACTTGATTGAGGCCAAACCCTGAACCAAAACATTGTTTGCTTTGTAACTCATTTGTAATACTACAAAGGCTTGACAATTGATGGAAGATATATGGTAATTTTTTTTGTATATGTTCCACTATGCCAAACATATGTAAGAAAACCAACATTCCTTGCTTCACTATAAGTTAGATGGTTTGGAAATAGTCGATTATTTGATATGTTCCATACGTCAAACACATTTAATGAAAATGTTTGGTGGGTCATCCGACAAATTGTTACCACAAAGTATATTTCAAAAGCAATTAGTTTCTTAGACAATGAGAACTTAGGTGATAGAGCGACATTTCCTCTCCATTTTTTAGTCATGATACATATGAAGATATATAAGGTCATGATAAGAGTGGAATTGTTATAGAACGTTATATGGCAAGGTAACAAGCAACAAATGCCCTCAAACCTTTATTGCCCAAGCAACACGTGTTTAGAGAGTGCACTTAGATGTGTAGTTTTATAGTCCCTTACCTCACCTAACCTGAGAGTAATCCCATCCTCTTGTCGTTCAAACTCCTTCCGACAAGGGATATCTAGGGTTTTACCGCCGGTCTTCGGTTTTCAATTAGCATGTGATAATTAAATTAGAAATTTGAAGTCGGCGATAGAAATTCACATCCTTCATTTCGTAATACCGTAATGTTAGAGTCCTTAGTTGGAACGTTCCAATTTAGAGCCCTAGCATTATTTTTTGCATATTATTGGTTTGAAGAAATTACGAAGTCCAGTTATTTATGGTGATGCCTATATTTAATTGTGAAATTGGATATCGTGCTATTTAAAATTTGATTTGCGAATGCACCTCCGATTTAGAAAAACATAGATGATATTATGTTAATAGAAATGATCTATTGTGTTAACAGGATTGGTGTTTAGATTCCACAAATGTGAACATGAAGTAGTGACTTTGTTTGCCACTGCATAGCATTAGTCATTAGGTTGTTTGGTTGTTATATAAAGGGTTTGAATGATTCAAGTGCTGTTGATCCTTGCCTTGTGGGAAAATGCAGAAAGTGTCTCAACAATCCTCCCAACACGACACCTATTGTGTGGGGAATCCAAATAACTTTATATAGACGAATAAGTTAGAGAAGAAGTTGGTCGAAATCTGCTAGGCATGTTAGGAGGTGCATGGGAAGAGTGTGTCTTATGTTTGAGGAACAAGTAGGGTTGAAGTGTACCCAGGAAATTGCACAAAACGTGTTTCATTACATCAAATTGATTTTGATATTATGGAAGAAAATCAGGTTCCATGAGCTTGTTTGTAGGGGTGAGCAAACAGATATATATGATCTAGTCTGGTCCAGTATGTCGGATATCTGGTAAAAAAAATCACAAAACTCTTATTCGTATCTAGTAAATATTATACGGATTGGATTTGATATTTGAATCGGATATCCAAATTATCTGGTTACTAGATAACCTATTAAAAATTAAATCAAAATGTTATTTTTTCTAATTCAATCAAAATTAACAATCCACAAAGTGTAAACTAGATGTCAAACATCAGCATCATTTGCAAGTCCATGTTAATTTTTCCAAATAATTAAACTTGCCAACCTTTTATAAATTGAGAACCAAAAATGTATATATTATATAACAAGAGGAATTGGCAAATACATATAAAGTTATAACTTTAACTTAAATAATCAAAATTCAATTCAATGATCAACACTTAGTCTTGACAAAAAAAACATATTTACTCTATTTAGTGAGGAGACAATCAGTACATGAATTATTGATTTTGGATTTTAATTTTATAAGATTAATAATCAAGGTTGTTTTTTATTTAAAGGAATAAAATAAAGTATTGGAGAATTGAAGTGGGTTCAATTGCATAAAAATATACAACCACTATTTTGAGATCATCAAAACTAATTAAACATTGTATATTAGTTCTAAAAACATATGCATTATATATTAATAGTACCGGATTCTCGGATATCCAGTAAGCAAAATATCCTAATCCGTATCCGGAAAAATCATCCGGATACGGATTGACCAAAACAAGGTATAAAGAACCCTTCTGTAAATAAAAACAAGGTATTCGTCCTCCTTTACAAGGAACCCTTCTTTAAATAAAAACAATATCCGTTCTTTTATTGGTTCTCTAATTATCTTACAAAATAATGTATAAAGAACCCTTTCAGTAAAAAATCTATAGAAGTCCAAACTAGATTGACCAAAACTTGGAATCTTTTACCCTCTGGAACCACTCAAAGTATTCATCCTCCTTTACAAGGAATAAAGATTAAAACAATAGATAGAGAAGTCTCTGCAGAACCCTTTAAAAATGTTGGAATAACAACTTCTGAAATTAGCACTGCCACAATAGAAGATGTTAAGAAAATACATCAGCAGCATAATTAATCTAACCAGATCCTTCACATGATAGCTGAACAGATAGAATTAATACATGATAAAGTCAGTAGTGAGACACTTAGATTTCCTAAAGATATCTCTAGACCTCACTTTCAAATACAAGGAATTCCTAAAGAAACTCTAACAAATATTTCATTAGCTCCTCCCCTCACGATCATTGAAAGAATCGACAAAAAAATAAAAGATAAGGAAATTAACCGTGTTGATAATTGCAACAATAGTACAAACACAGACTTCAGTAGCTCTTTAGATGATTCACGAAGTGAAGAAGCCTCGTCTGATGAAAAGGCTATAGAAACTTTACAAACATATTTTGAAGAAGATCCTCTCACCATAAATAAGCTAAGAAGAAACCATGGTAGACCACAAGCACATAGAAAAATATTTGGAAACACAGACACTAGAAATTTCTACTCTAGGCCTACACCTCCAGATCTTCAATATGAAGAAAGATCCAAGTTTAGAGCCACAGACTATAGTAGACATTCAATTTATGAATGGAACATAGATGGTAAATCTGAGCATGAGATCCTCAATACCTTACAAGAAATGGGTATGTCTAATATAGCCTATGAAACCAATATAAAAGATCCTAAGACTCGTGTTACTGTTCTAGTTACTGGGCTTACATGACAACTAAAAATTGGTGGGATAATGCTCTATCCTTCCAACAAAAAGAGGAAATTTTTGATTTCATAAATGATGAAGGACATTCAAAACCCGTTCATCAACTAATATACACCATTAGCATGAATTTTATAGGCAACCCTAGAGAAGAGATTCATGCCAATAGAGAAATCCTCTCCAACCTTAGATGCAGAACCCTTAGCGACTATAGATGGTACAAAGACGTATTTCTATCCTATGTCTATAAAAGAGATGACTGTAATAAGGGTTACTGGAAAGATCGTTTTGTCTTTGGTCTTCCTACCTTATTTGCTAAAAGAATAAATCAAAAGATAAAAGCCGAAATACATGCTGAAGAGATCCCTTGGAAAGACATAACCTATGGTCAACTAACAGCCTTCATTAAAAAAGAAGGATTAACTCTTTGCTCTGAACTAAATATGGTAGATAAAAATGATCCAGTAGAAAAGAGTTAGGAAATTTCTGTGAAACTTTTGGCCTACTCAAATTAGAACCACCCTCTAACAACAGAAAAACTTATAAAAATAGACACGAGGAATTCAGACCTAAAAACAAACCTGAAAGATCTAATTATCATACTAAAAAGAAATTCCAACCTAGGAAAACAAATAAAAATATTATTTATTACAAATGTGGTAAACCAGGCCATAAGGCTAACAATTGTAGTCTCAAACAAAAAATCAATAAAGTCTGTCAAGATAACAATGACCTTAAAAATAAACTAATGAAAATTCTCATAGAAGATTCCTCTGAAGACAACTATCATCCTGACTTTTCAGATTCAGATAACTCTGGAACTACACAATTTTGCAATGTAATTACTAAAAGCGACGAAAAAGAAGTCCTTTTTGAACTAATAGACAAACTTCAAAACCCTCGTTTACAAAAACAGATTCTTGATTTAGAAGAATTAATTAAAAGACGCGTTTGTTCTGATTCCCCTACAGCCTTTTAGGAAAGAAAGCAACATTAGGTCTCGCTTCCCTATGAAAATGATTTCAAAGAAATAGACATTCCTACCAAAGCTAGGCCTATACAAATGAATCAAGAACTCATATAGTTATGCAAAAAGGAAATTGACTTTCTCCTACATAAGAACCTTATAAGACCCTCCAAATCTCCTTGGAGTTGCGCAACCTTTCATGTTAACAATCAGGCTAAAAAAGAAAGATGAGTCCCTAGATTAGTCATTAACTATAAACCTTTAAACAAAGCCCTATAATGGATTAGGTACCCCATTCCTAATAAAAGAGATTTACTGAATAGACTTTCTGATTCCAATATCTATTCAAAATTTGACATGAAAAGTGGATTTCGGCTAATCCAGATCGAAAACAAAGATAGATATAAAACAGCCTTCACAGTTCCATTTGGACATTACGAATGGAATGTACTGCCCTTTGGTCTTAAAAATGCCCCTTCTGAATTCCAAAGAATCATGAATGACGTCTTTAATCCATACTCAAGCTTTACAATAGTTTACATTGACGATGTTCTTGTCTTCTCGAGAAGCATCGATGAACACTTCAAGCATCTTAACACTTTCTTATCCAAAATAGAAAAAAATGGTCTAGTAGTCTCTGCCGCATAAATAAAATTATTTCAAACACAGATCAGATTCTTAGGACACAACATTTATAATCAAACAATCAAACCAATAAACAGAAGTATTGAATTTACTAACAAATTCCCAGATGAAATAAAAGATAAAAACCAGTTACAAAGATTCCTAGAATGCCTAAATTACATCTCAGACTTCTTTCCTAACCTTAGACAGATTTGTGACCCTCTATTCCAAAGACTTAAGAAAAATCCACATGCCTGGACGACTGAACATACCAAGGTAGTCCAACTCCTTAAAGAAAGAGTCAAGTCCCTACCTTGCGCCAATATTCCTCATCCCTCTGCTTTTATGATAGTAGAAACAGATGCCTCAAAACTAGGTTTTGGTGGTATCCTTAAACAAAGATTACCAGATCAAACCAAAGAATCCCTAGGTTGGTATTATTCTGGTGTCTGGTCCGGACCGCAAAAAAATTACAGTACTGTCAAAAAAGAAGTTTTATCTATTGTCTCTTGTATCTCCAAATTTCAAGATGATTTGTATAACAAAGAATTTCTTCTTCGAGTAGACTGCCAGTCTGCTAAAGAAATTTTACAAAAGGATGTTCAAAATTTAGTCTCAAAACAGATTTTTCCCAAATGGCAAGCCATTGTTTCTATATTTGATTTCAAAATAGAATTTATAAAAGGAAAGAACAATTCTCTACCCGACTTTCTTACTAGAGAATTTTTACAAGGAAAACATAATTTCTCTACTATGAAGATGGTTTTTGACCTCAGAAAACAGGCTTATTATAGATGGGGAGTTTATACAAAAAGAAAAGAGCTGAAACACTTTAAACGAGAGTCAACCTATTCCCTCATGTCACCATCTGTGAGAGAACAAGTGCAGAAAATCATGATAGAAATCCATGAAGAAAGCATAGCCAAACTCCTTGAACTAGCTAAGAAGAGCTAATTGAAAATATCAAAGTCGACGAAATTCCATTTTAACTAAATGTTCCTTTTTACATGTATGGATTCTATAAAAAAAACAGACCCCACAAGACTACGTCATTCCATCTTCTTCCTCTTCTATAGTCCCAATACAAATTCAGTACCACGCCCTTTCTAATTTTCCACCTCTCCCATATAGCCAAGCCCACTTGGCACCAAAAACTCATGTCAAAACAACCCATAAAACGGATAGCCCATTCTACTAATACTTTTTAAAACCAAGCCCAATTGCTCCTGTTTACCTAACACCGGAACACATTCCTATTGGGCAAGCCCAGTTAGACCCATATCTTAAAAAACTTTTTCCCCTTAATTTTCAATGGTTCCCAGAAGACATTTCTAAAAATCAAAAATTTTATGAGTTTATCCTGGTAGACTTAGGATCCGTTGAAATGTCCCACAACATGTGTACCACAGAACCGTCTCGCATTTCCTACTCCAAATGCAAGATACTCAAAATCCTTACTATAACAGAGTGGTCCGACCCCTGGACCCTTAAACCCTTCTCCCTTCCACAAGCCATTCCTAACCTTCCAGGCTATACTTACCAAGATTACAAAAATGTTTGGGAAAGAACTTTCCTCATCAGACCCTTTAACCATTCTTGGTTCTTTTTCTTCGATAGACACTGCCCAAATAATTTCCCTATCTAGTTCTATGAATGGTGGCTTACTTTCGGAGCCATAAAAGATATATACCCCGCCGAGATAACATCAGTATACAACTACTACCTTCACTACTCTCAAGACCAACCTTTCACAAAGACCCTACGTTTCCACCATGACTTCGGTGTTGCATGAATTTTATGTTGGACATACGAGACCTTACAAATTCATCCTCGTGACTTTTCCCTAACCCTTTGCAGGCGTTTTAAAATCATATGGTGGGAAAAGTTCATCATTTCCACACTCATCGTCGAAAAAGTAAGAACAACCTTACAACAAAAACAATAAAATCATCAGTCACTCCTAAACCAGTCCCATCACCAATAACCACACCTCATTTGGTAAACTTTCCAACTCCTTCAATACCAAAAGAACAACTCCAACAGTGGGAGGAATTCAAAGCCTTCCAAAAATTCATGGCCCAAGGAAAACAAAGCTAGGCCGATAGCTGCGAAAGTCCAGATCGTACTCCACCCCCTTCTCCAATAGACGATCCAGAACAGTTTGCCTAAGACCCTTATGCTATGTAAAAAAGAAAAACTTATGTTTTCATTTTTGGCGGGGGGGGGGGGGGGGGGGGGTATGATATAACAAGAGCCCAGAAGACAAGAGACGCACCTTCCAGTAAAAGATGCCTCTCCAGAACACAGGAACTCCACTCACAACAAAGGCAGACAAAAACTCCACTCACAACAAAAGCAGACAAAAGCTCCACTCACAACAGGAACTCCATCAACAAACAAAAGCTCCACTCACTATAGAAAAAACCGCACGTGATACAATAACTCTAAAATTGTGTACGGACAAAAGAGGTTGCACTCCTCTCTTCCCCTATAAAATAAGAAGCCCTCATTTGTTAGAGGCATCACATTTTCAGAGAGAAAAACATTCACAAAGAAACCTCGGTAAACCCGAGTCCCCTTTTTTAAGTTTTAGAAGTTTTTCAGATCCCTACAAGTTTCAACAAAAGTTGTTCAGATAATAGTTTGTAAGTCCTCTTGTTTTAGAAGTCCTGTTACTTTCTATTTTGTTCTAATAACAATATTTAATAGTTCATATTTCAAAAAAGTCACTGTTCATTTACTACTATTCACGTTTTATAGCAGCTATTTATAACCTGGGTTCATTTGGTATCAGAGCCACTAGTAACATACATCTGAATTACAGCCCATAATCCTTACGCCTTTAGTTACTGTTTACCGAAGTCATATTCGTTACTGTTACTAAAGAGTGTGTGTTTGGTTTAGTCGTAAAGCCGCTTGGTCAGCCCGAAGGATAGGGTGGTCCCGGTCGATGGTCTCACGCCAACTGTAACAATAACTCATATGATTAAGATTAACAGTTCCTAAACCGTTTAGATCATGTCACTATAATTTAGACGTATTCTTTCTAGAGGTTCTAGTTCAACTAGTACTTCGGTTCTTCATATTAATGAAAGTCTTTATACTATTGATGATAAAAATATGTCTAATTGGTCTATACCGCATCAGAATGTAGAATCCCTCTATAGAATAGGAACCTTTGATTTTAAAACAGCCTTTAATGTTAAAAGTCATGAAGAAACCCTTAGTCTTGACAAAGAACAACAAAATTTACAATTATTATCATCCGTATCTCTTAATAAATACCTAGACAAAAATACAGATATATCCATATAGGTACAAGTTGCTCTAAAACCCTTAGCCAGAAGAGGAATAGACACTCCAGTCTTTATAGCATTAAGAGACGATAGACTTAGATCTTATAAAGACTCCATAATTATTGTTATTCAGACCAATATTTGTAATGGTCCTATCTTCTTTAATTGTTCCCCTAATTTTAATGTTGACATAACAGATCCAAGAATTTGTTAGACCCTACCCTTGATGTTAAACTCCTTAATAACAGCTTTAAACAATTCTCCAAAAACTTTGCTATAATTTACAGAATCCATTATAGACTTTTAAGTTCCCTAGTAGACCCTAGGTGTCTAGTACCTCCTGTTCTAAGAGGAGAGACTACTCTTTTACAACTTGAAGCAGAAGGATCTACGACCTTCATCCCTAAGCTAATAAAATGAGGCGATATTACTATACCTGAGACTCTTGAACTTAGACATGATTGTCCTCCTGATAATATTGAAAGAACTGAGATTTCTCAAATAGAAGAAAGCCAAGATGGTAGAGTACTCTTAAGATTTAACTCTAGTAGATCCTTTGCCTCTACGCCTAGGATCCCAAATCCTTTGATAGCTAGAAGTTCTTTTTCAGACTCCTTTTACACAACTAGAGATCATCCTATTATGGTAGAGTTTAGTAATCCCATTCCAACTCCAGTAAATAGAGAACAGTCCCCTCCTACTTCACCGACTCAAAGTGACATGGGTAGATATTCTTCTATAAATGTTATCTCCAAAACAGAATTTACTTTAGACAAAAACTATCTAAGGAGAGACTTTGAATCTAAAAACAATAAGATTAAGAAAACATGGTTCATGGAAATAGAAAAAGAAAATAGAGTGGAATTGTTATAGAACGTCATATGGCAAGGTAACAAGCCATAAATGCCCTCAAACCTTTATTGCCCAAGCAACACGTGTTTAGAGAGTGCACTTAGATGTGTAGTTTTGTAGTCCCTTACCTCACCTAACCTTAGAGTAATCTCATCCTCTTGTCGTTCAAACTCCTTCCGATAAGGGATATCTAGGGTTTTACCGTCGGTCTTCAATTTTCAAATAGCATGTGATAATTAAACTGGAAATTTGAAGTCGGCGATAGAAATTCACATCCGTCATATCGTAATGCCGTAATGTTAGAGTCCTTAGTTGGAACGTTCCAATTTAGAGCCCTAGCATTATATTTTGCATATTATTGGTTTGAAGAAATTACAAAGTCCAGTTATTTATGGTGATGCCTATATTTAATTGTGAAATTGGATATCGTGCTATTTAAAATTTGATTTGCGAATGCACCTCCGATTTAGGAAAACATAGATGATATTGTGTTAATAGAAATGATCTATTGTGTTAACATGATTGGTGTTTAGATTCCACAAATGTGAACATGAAGTAGTGACTTCGTTTGCCACTGCATTAGCATTAGCCATTAGGTTGTTTGGTTGTTATATAAAGGGTTTGTATGATTCAAGTGTTGTTGATCCTTGCCTTGTGGGAAAATACAAGAAGTGTCTCAATAATCCTCCCAACACGACACCTATTGTGTGGGGAATCCAAATAATTTTATATAGACGAATAAGTTAGAGAAGAAGTTAGTTGAAATCTGCTATGCATGTTGGGAGGTGCATGGGAATAGTGTGTCTTATGTTTGAGGAACAAGTAGGGTTGAAGTGTACCTAGGAAATTCCACATAACATGTTTCATTACATCAAATTGATTTTGATATTATGGAAGAAAATCAGGTTCCATGAGCCTGGTTGTAGGGGTGAGCAAACAGATATATCTGATCTAGTCCGGTCCAGTGTGTCGGATATCTGGTAAAAATAATTCACAAAACTCTTATTCGTATCCAGTAAATATTATCCGGATTGGATTTGATATTTGAATCGGATATCCAAGTTATCCGGTTACTAGATAACCTATTGAAAATTAAATCAAAATGTTATTTTTCTAATTCAATCAAAATTAACAATTCGCAAAGTGTAAACTAGATGTCAAACATCAGCATCATTTGCAAATCCTTGTTAATTATTTCAAATAATTAAACTTGCCAGCCTTTTTTAAATTGAGAACCAAAAATGTATATATTATATAACAAGAGAAATTAGCAAGTACATATAAATTTATAACTTTAACTTAAATAATCAAAATTCAATTCAATGATGAACACTTAGTCTTGACAAAAAACATATTTTCTCTATTTAGTGAGGAGACAATCAGTATATGAATTATTGATTTAGGATTTTAATTTTATAAGAATAATAATCAAGGTTGTTTTTTTTATTTAAAGGAATAAAATAAAGTATTGGAGAATTGAAGTGGGTTCAATTGCGTAAAAATGTACAAGCACTATTTTGAGATCATCTAAACTAATTAAACATTGTATATTAGTTCTAAAAACATATGCATTATATATTAATAGTACCGGATTCTCGGATATCCAGTAAGCAAAATATCCCGATCCGTATCCGGAAAACTCACCCGGATTGGATCGAATTCGGATAAAAATTAAACAGATGTTTTCGGATACAGACTTTTAGGATTTGGATCGGCGGGTTATCGGATCAGGTCAGCCGGATCAGATATTTTTGCTCACCCCTACCTGGTTGTATTTGGGATCATAGTACCAGTATGATCACGGCAATTGTTCAATGGTAGGACAAAAAGATCAAGGTAGATTTATATTTGGTTCAAAAATCCTTCTTATAGGTTTATGATAAATAGATTTATTAATTGTACACATAATTGACTCCATAAAATTAACGTGTACAAGCGATTCCGCAACAAAGGTATTGCATCTGAGATTACAATATTTTGGGATCGGTATATGGCGGTCTTTGGGCGGATGACATACATTATGTGCCTCCTTCAGTTGATGGTCAAGAAGTTGAGGAGATCGATGTTGAATATGAAGTGGGGGATGAAGGAGGGGATATGATGATATTGTACGTCTGAACTAGCAAGCGCCTAGGGGTACTTCAGATGTAATATGTTTTCATTGCATTGAACAAGAATGAAATTTTGTTAGATAATTAAGAATGGATGGGATATGGTAAACAAGATGAATGTTCTACGTTATGGTTGGTTCGTGACATGTATCTTGCCATTGTTGTTGTTATTAATGTTTGTATTTTACCGAGATGCTTATTGTAACGCCCTAAATTTAACGACTAATTGGGGGGTCACAGCGCCAGAAATTTCCTGCTGAAATTCCCTCAGGCAATTTAAGAAAGGGAATCACTACTACAATAAAGACCAAATGCAGCGGTCCAAAACCGCATCAATAAATCATAAAACCGCTGCAAATGAGATAATGCAGCGGTTTTCGACTGCTTCATCTGGTCGCGTTGCATTAGGTATAAAGCAACGGTTATGTGAAGCAAATACAGTGGTTTATAGCAGTGATTTCACAACCGCTTCAATAGGTTGGAAACCGCTGGCATTATGAATTTGCAGTGGTTTCTTGCCGTGGTTATTCCAAACAGAAGCAGCGGTTATTAACCCCTAGTGCAGCGGTTTGCCAAACTCAAGTTGCGGTTGTCGACCCCTATTGCAGCGGTTTTGTTCGAAGTGTGAAACTTTTAAAGTTTGTTGCAGCGGTTGTTATAAGCAGATGATGCGGTTCTTTTTCTTTATTGACGCAGTCTTTATTCAGATAGCAGCGGTTGTATATCATGGTTCAGCTGTTGTTTCAGTTATAAATTAATTAAATGAACTCAAATTTCATTGCAAAAGAAATCTGATATTTAAATATGCAACTGTATTGTTCTGACTTTACAAAATGCCAAGTTCATATATAATTGACTTGTGCTTATCATAAATATTCTTAGTGTTAGTTAGAGTTGTACTTAACATACCAAAATCATGCACTAACATCAAAGTCTCATTATCCAAAAAAAAATAGACTAGTTAATCCAACCTATATTTGTTCTGCAAACAAATTAAATGCCTGCAAAAGAACAAGAAGAAATAATTACTTCAACCATCATCTAACTTGATGAGTAGATATTTCAAAATAGACAATATATTATTAAGTACCATTATTTATATAATTCCATCACTACAACACAACCATGCCACAATTCATTCAAAACAGAAATGCCATGCACCCTCATCAGCACATATATAATAGCTACAAATTGAACACTATATATCCTCATCCACCTAATCATACAAATTGAACACTATATATTCACCACACTAAACCACTACCAATTCCCCAAATGGACATTATGCTAAGAAAACAGCAATAAAAAAATACTTGGTCATATATATACAATATAACCATAGATAAAAGATGCTTGAACTGTTTATTGATTTTCCATTTTTCTCATATCTCGTTCCCTGATCAATATCTCCTAAGCAAATTCCTTTTTCTGGTTTATTAAAACTGACAACATAAAGTCAAAAAAAGACAGCAAAAAAAACCCACATTCACCAACTAATCCCAGGAAACCAAAATCTAAAGCAAGAATCGTTAAATCCCTGCTGGAATTGTTCTCGACTTTGGGCAAAAGAAGAGTCCAATAAATCTCTGCTTGACATAAAACTTCCTTTATTTTGTACTTAATTAGTTACCTGCTTTCTGAGATTTCAAACATGTCACTTGCAAGAAGAAAACACTAACCCAGAGCAAAGGTTAAGGGTGAAGAAGAGAGTAAGACTAAGCACTACACATCTTAGTAGAATAAGTAAAGACACAACAAGAACAGCGAAACCAGAAAGATGCAAAAGAACCATTCAAACAATGCTTCCAAACCCTCCCAACAATTCACAACACAAAAACCAGTTTGCATAGCACCACATTGAACTACCCATGAATTTCAATCCCTATAGAATATTACTCATCAGCTAATTCTTGAAAACATACCTTCATGAAACATCATCCCTTTTTACATGATCCACTAAGCAACTCACATAGCTCATGTCCCCTCAGATTCATCAACCGGGTCCCTAAAAATCAGCACAAATAGATAAGAAAAAGTACCCAATTGTCATATCGCTTTAATTATTAATCTAACTCACCTAATTGAATTACCATGAGAACTAGATCCATCTTCTTGGATTGTAGTCAAGTCATGTATATCAAAATCCCTTCCTTGATTTGCTTCTCGTATCTTTGATATCATATAAGAGAGCTTCTGCTCCACTTGTTCAGCTATAGCTTTTTCCACTTGTTCAGCTACTGATTTTTTCATTTGTTCAGCTACTGTTTTTTCCATTTGTTGTTTGATGTGATCAAGGAACACCGAAGGAATTTTGTATGGCGTCTTGGGATCCTTGCTCTTCAAACTTGACTTTGTGACACCTAGTCCATACATACGCAAGCGCCCACTATGCTTCTTCTTAGTGATAATATCATAATAAGGGTCAGTTTGATTGATCTCATCTTCACATGTTATAAGTGCTTTCATTTTCTCCTAATAAACACAATACAAAACCAGCAGAAAACAAGTTAGTATCTTAATAACTACTATTTAAGAGACCATAAAAAGAATAAAATAATTCAGCTCACAATATTCTCTAAAGTTTCCTCATTTGTCGTAAGGTATGTGCGCCCAGGATTCCTCTTTCTAGATTCTATATAAACATCTGCTTGTAATGGATCCTGTTTGTTTGGATCATTTTGTTTCTATAACAAGATAGAAAATAAAATATCAAACCAAATTATAAGTATTTATCTCACAGAAAATTACGATGAATCCAAAAGAAAGTTTACCATTTCATCTCGCAACATGGCAAATGATTTTGGACCCATAGTATGCATGTCATATTGCTTTCCTCGGTATACTTTGTGTTTCCTACTTATTTCCTATTTACAATCATATAGAAGAGTGACTCTTTGTTGTCATTGAGAGAAAACAACTCATTATAAAACAAATAGTACAAATGGTATTTAAAAATATGCCAAAAAAGCTTAATTACCTTGGCTTTTTCTGAATCCCAAAATAACATCAAATCTTTAAACTCATCTTTTGGTATGTCCTCAGGCCGCCTGGCCATCCTTTGTTCCATGGTTTCATGTTCTTTATAGTATTTTTCCTTCATTCTTGTTTTGTGCAACCTCCATTTTTCATTGACATTCTGCAGAACATACTTCTTTGCATCTTTCTCAAATATGATTTTTTTCTAAACAAAAAAATACACATGATAGTTTATAAGTATTAGCATGAACAATAATCTAAATCTATGAAAATAAAGAATGAACATATATAATGAATAAACAAACATTACCTGGACATATTCCCAAATTTTATCCTTGAAAGGCATGTATTTCCAGCTTACATAATTTAAAGGTGCAAATGTTGAATCTTTTGCCAAAGTTCCAAGAAGGTGAGAAAAATCACGAACTATCTCTTTATTAGGCCCCACTGGTTGGTTTAGATTATTAAATAAGACAAGAGGCCGTTCTTCCATAGTACGTGCATGAATCTGCGCCAAAATTGTTCTCCCTCAATGCTTCTTCACTTTGGTAACTAAATATAAGAGTGAAGGCTATAAAATTTCCTAGTAAAGTAATAAATGGTCTTGGGAATTATGGATATAAGTTACCTGAGTTTTCATTAGACTCATTTTGGACAGTCTCAGGTGCATTTGCTACTTGAACCTCGTTTTGGGTAGCATCTTCTGAAACGTCAATCTCATTGAGCTCACTTACATTTGTTTGTCGTTGTGGTCTCAAATATTCATCAACCAAAGATGAATTAGCATCTGTATCATGAGAATTGAAATCATTGCGTTGTTGTCCTTTTGAGCCTTGGGATTTTCTAACGTTCAGATATCTTGACATAGATCCTGGAGCACAATATTGCTGACTTTTTTCTTGTTGACCAGCAAACAGTTTCTTTTGTTGAGTTTCTGGTGGTTGGATCAAAGTTTGCACTTGAACTTGAGATGGTCCAATGCTCATAACTGAATCTGCTTCTTGGACCAAGAGTGGTGGTTGATTTTGTTGACTTTTCGTATTTTTTGGTTGCCTCTCTCGAGATTTTGATGAAAGAAATTCAGCCATGGGTAATGTTTGGATAAATTGTTGCTTTTCCTTCTTAGAACTTGAAGAATTCATATTATTTGAAACCTGTCAAAATTAATACAATAGAGTGAAAAACAAAACATATACAAGAAAAGAAATACATTAAGTACATACTCTAGGAGGTTCATGTGATGGTGTTGGTGGAACATCATTCACTTTGCTAGCCTTTGAGACGACTTTGGGCTGTAAAAATTGAGACATCAATAGCATAGTATATAAAATAACTAAAATGTTCATTAAAACAACAATCTCATAGTGAATAAGATCCTTATACCTCATATTGGAAATTCATGTCATCTCTTGTTACCTCATCAACAATACCTCTCGCAACTTTGTCATACTTTTCTTGCAAAAACTTATTTGCTAAGGTACCATAACCTTTTGCCTTCATTTTTTCAGCATTTGACTCCAGTATTTTCATCCTCATTTTTTTATATTCACAAAGACTTACTTTCTGACCTGATGGCTTGTTTTTTCCAATCTATTTTGTCAAGACAAAGAAAAATTCATATTAAAATCTGTTAGAAGATATAGTATGCATTCTGAATTTCCTTTTATAAATGAAAACTTAAGGAAAGAGATATTGGCTACACAACCTTAGTTGACATTTCTGTATCCGTCTTTTGTCGTTTAGGAGCAGCAGAAGTAAGGTCTTGAATAATTGTAGTTCTCTTCATTTTCTCTTCTCAACTCTTCAGTACCTACTCTAAGATAACACTTAAGTTTATCAATCAATCATTGAAGCCTTATGTCTTATACTCTATGGACAACAGAAAATCCAAGTAACGAAACATCGAGTCTTATGTCTTATACTCTATGGACAACAGAAAATATGACAATCAATACACCACTCAAAAGCAGAGTTTCTACTACATGTGAATAATTCCATGGTACATAATTCTAGGTAATAAAACAACAAGGTAGGGCTTCAATCATAACCAAATATGCATCTAAAACATGCAACAAGTAAGAGAAATATAAGAAATCAGTCTCAAAATAAAGATACATATTTCACTGATATTAGTAAGGAATTGATCTGCCTAAAACATAAGTAAATGGAAAAGAGTTGGCTAATCATCTAGAACATTTCCTGACATGTCAACAATTGTTACAACTACATCCTCTCTAGTACGACGAAGCTCCACATCACAATCTACACTGTTAAACCTCTTTCGAGAACATTGAGAGTCCCTCCAATATGTTTTAGCAAATCCATCAGCTCCTTCATCCTTAGCAAAAGAATGATCTCTAGGAAGCTCTTGAACAACATACTAACAATCAAGTGATAATGGGTCTTCAACATAAAAAACATGATTAGCTTGAGAAGCCGAGATATATGGTTCATTTTTAGAAATCAACTTTTTATGGTTGATTTTAACAACATCATCGTCCTCCTCAGATTGGAACCATACACAACCAAATAAGACGACACTAAAGTGATCTTCATAAAATATCTCAATAATTTCTTCAATAGATCCATAGTAATTGACATCTCCCATAACATGATTCTTATCCTTAGTACTTGCAAAGCTTGAAGTTGATGCTGTTAAAGTCACTCCACTGTTTTCTGTCACACAATTTCTATCACGCTTCATAGTGTGAAACTTATAGCCGTTGATAAAATAACCGTTGTATATTTTGGAAAAGAAAGAAGGACCATGAGATAATTGTTTAATAAAGTCGGAAACATGTAGACCTTGACCAAGCTCAAGCTGAACTCTCTCTGTAAACCAGTCAAGAAAATCATTACCATGGCTTTGAGCAGTATCCCACATCCTCTTCTTTTTGTTACTGACAAGTGCCTCATGTTCACTATATATAGAGAAATAGATTTTTAAGCTTAATAAATTCAGCAACTAAGATTTAGAATATATATTAAAACTGAGAAATAAATTAGTTCCATTACCTAATGTATCTCTCAACTTCCTCATCTTGGCAATTGAATAAAACATAGCGATGTGCTTGACCCCACTTGATCATATTAATCTTGCAGCGCTTTTGTTCTTTCTTATTTGTATTACCCTTTCCCTTTATAGGTTGACCCATCTTCGGAAAAACAAAATGAGAGCCATTAGTTGCCATATGCTCATGTATAATTGGACGTCCACTATCTAGATATCTAGAGCAGAAATTAACACATTCATCTACTATGTAAGCTTCTGCCATTGATCCTTATGGACGACTCTTATTCCGAACAAAAGACTTTAACCTTCTAAGATATCTTTCAATAGGATACATCCATCTCACACAAACAGGCCCCCCAAGCCTAATCTCTTCAACTAAGTGGATAGACAAGTGAACCATGACGTCAAAAAAAGTAGGAGGAAATATCATTTCAAACTGACACAAAACCTCAGAAATCTCAGAATGCAAATAATCCAAATCTTGAGGATCAATAACTTTACTGCATATAGCCTTGAAAAATGCACTCAGCCTCATCAAAGGTTCGACAACATCCTTAGGCAAACATGTCTTCACAACAATTGGAAGTAAATATTGCATGAAGAAGTGAGCATCATGGCTCTTATAACCAATTATCTTCTTCTCCTTCATTTGAACACATCGTGCAATGTTGGAATCACAAACTTGTGGCAACTTGGCATTCTTAATGACACTACAAAATATGCTCTTCTCTTCTGATGTCATCCAAAAGCGTGACTTTGCCATTTCAATACATTCACCATTTTTAGATAATTTAGGTTGAAGCTCTTGCATGATATCCATATCTATCAAGTCCATTCGTGCCTTCAAATGGTCTTTACTTTTTCCAGAAATATTCAACAATGTGCCAATCACACTATCATATATGTTTTTCTCTATATGCATCACATCGAGACAATGACGACAAGCAATACTCCCCCAATAAGGCAAATCAAAAAATATTAATTTTTTTTCCAAGGGCAGATTTCATTTGTGTCTTCTTCCTCCCCTTCCTCCTCCTCCACCACTACTACCTTCTTATTCTTGTTCTTCTTCCCCTTCTTCATAGTATTGTTTCTCCTTTTCTTCTTCTTCTTCTTTTCTTTTGGTTTATTCTTTCCAAACTCATTCATAAAATCAGATAATAACTCCAATATTTATGTTCCTGACAAGCGGACTGGTGCATCTCCACTCTCAGTCTTCCCATTGAAATGACGTTTATTACGCCGATATGGATGATTCTTTCTCAAAAATCTGCGGTGATCCATGTAGCATATCTTTTTACTGTGCTTCAAATACTTAGAGCGAGTTTCGTAATGGCAGCAATGGCATGCCAATTTTCCTTTTGTGCTCCATCCCGATAACATCGCATAAGCAGGGAAATCACTTATAGTAAAAAACAAAGCTGCACGCATATTAAAAATTTGGCTTCTCGAAGCATCGTATGCTTGTATGCCAGACTCCCATAGTTCTTTTAGATCCTTCACTAAGGGTTGCAGGTAGACATCAATGTTGTTTCCTGGTGATAAAGGTCCTGGAATGAGCATGGCTAGCATTAAAAACGCAGCCTTCATAGACATCCACGGTGGCAAATTGTAATTGCTCAGCATAACTGGCCAGGTACTATGCACAATACTCATTGTGTTAAATGGATTAAATCCATCACTAGCTAAACCTAATCTCACATTGCGTGGATCTTCAGCAAACGAAGGATACGATGAATCAAAGTTTTTCCAATCTTCTCCATCAGCTGGGTGCCTTAAAAGCCCATCATTTGGACGTCCATCTGCATGCCAGGTCATGTAGCGGGCAGTTTCCGGACACATAAATAACCTTTGCAACCTCTTTTTGATAGGGAAATATCTCAAAATTTTGGCAGGAATTCGACGAACCTTACCTGTTTCCTCATCTTTTTCATCTGATTTCCAACGGGAAGCCTTACACTTATTACAGCTTGTTGCTTCAGCATTTTCCTCCCAGTACAACATGCAATCATTAGGACATGCATCAATCTTTATATAGTCTAGACCCAATGCCTTCAACACAGTACTTGCCTCATGAAACAAACTGGGTAACTTAGCATCAGGCTTCATCACTTTTAGAAGTTTCAGCAGATCAGTGAATGCACTATTGCTCAGCTTATGGTCCCACTTATAAACAAACAGTCGAATCAGAAAAGAAAGCCTCGAAAAATCTTTGCAACCAGGATATAGTTCTTCTTGGCCCTCTTTTACTAACTTGTAAAAATTCTTTGTATCCTCATTCAGACCATTTCTCAATGTATCATGCAACAGATCATCAATTCTATCATCAAAGTTGTTCATCTCTCCATTATCAACTGGCACTCTTTCATCATTCACTGCCTCCCTTTCATCATTCACCGCCTCTATTTGTTCATCTGGTAGTCGCCCTAAGCCTTTAGAAATCATATGATCCCTTACTGTGCTTTGACATAACCAATTTCTGAGATGACACGCTTTACAAGGACAACGAAATTCATTTCCCTTGCCTTCAGTGACAAAAGCACTCTCGATATACTCATCCACTCCTTTTTCATATTCTTTGCTCCATCGAAGAAACTTCCACCATTTTAAGTTACTTGTATCCATGATTATAGAATTACTCTTATCACTGTTTATCAGCCCTAAACCAGTCATGAATCCATCAATAATAATAGCTCGGGTTTATCACTATTTTTGAACACCATCCAGTTCGAAATCGATTCACGCTAATCCCGACTCACGAGACACCGAAAACACCACAATTATAAGCAATGATATAGCCTCTAAACTTAACACGTACCTAATCAGAGCACCAACCGTAAATTTCACGAGCCGGTGGTCGCTGGAGGACGGAGAAGACCGACCTCGTGCAAGGTGGCTCTGGCAAGCACTGGCAGTAGAGCAGTGAAGCAACAGCACCCACGCAGCAACAACCCTTGTGGTACTGGAAGTTGAAAGCAATGGAGGAGTTAAATAGAAAGCAAATAGCAAAAGACGAGGCAACAAAACCAAAATTGATGGAAACAAATACCTTGTAAGCTATGGAATCAATTCGACTTGAGCACCAAATTGGGGAATCTCCTTCAACAGACGAACAACACTGGCGGTGGAGCAGTGAAGCAACAGCACCCACGCAGCAACAGCCCTTGTGGTATTGGAAGTTAAAAGCAATGGAGCAGTTAAATAGAAAGCAAGTAGCAAAAGACGACGAGGCAACAAAACCAAAATTGATGGAAACAAATACCTTGTAAGCTATGGAATCAATTCGACTTGAGCAATTGGGGATTCTCCTTCAACAGATGAATAGTACCAGACGAGACGAACAACACCAGACGAACAACACTCCTAACCATCCATTCCAAGTAACCTTTGTCAAATTTGAGAAACAAAAACCCTAATCGATTGAAATCTCCTTCGAAATTTAGAGCATGAAAAAACCTAATTTTGGGGAAGAAACTCCATCGTCGTATTGTTTCCGTCTGGGTTTAATTTTTTTTGGTCGGGGAAGAAATAAGAATAACACGAGGATAATTAATTAGAAGCGTGCCATATACAAGGGCTGCGCGTGATAGAGTTATTTTTTTATTTTAAAAACCGCTTCATTAGATTTTATTAACAAAACCGCAGCGTCTACCATTTGAGTAAAACGCTGCACCCAACCGCTGCAATACCCTAATCCGCTACAAACCACCGCTTCAATAGGTCAACCGCTACCCCCAACCGCTGCCTTACCCTAATCCGCTGCAAATCACCGCTTCATTTGCTCAATATTGTAGTAGTGAATTAATCTGAGAAAGCTAAAACCCAACCAAGGGCAGTTCCATAATTTACACCTATTCACAAGAGATTATATTAGCAGTCGATATACACATGGGCCAGCGTACACAGACGCATCCACGACCAATCAATAGGGGTTTAGCATAACTCAACCTTGCTATCTTAACCAGAGTCAAACTAATAGACAAATTATAAGTGTTTGGTCAAAAACAAGTGTATTTCAATTACAAAAGTCTGGAACCGAGATTAAATCCCATCCTAGGTTCGCATCACGTCGCATGACCTCCTCCACGCTCCCGCTGCGCTACTCTGATACCCTGGTCATGCAAAACACAACCAGTCCCCCACATAACGGGGGTTAGTCTACATCCAGACTAAGCAAGTATATATGCGAATTGATTACATACTGTAGTATAAGTAAAGGAATCACCCATATGTAGATACCGCAATACCTTACAACCTAATGTTACAATTAACTACGCATGCATGAACAGCTGACACAGATACTACAACTACCTTGCAACTTAATATTACAAATAACTATACATACATGGACCGATAACACATATACTACCAATACCTTACAACCTAATGTTATGAATAACCATACATGCATAAACAGATAATACAGATACCGCAAAAACCTTGCAACCTACATTGTAGCTAACTATATATGCACGAACAGATGTTGGCAGGATTACAGATAATCATAGTATATTTATATCGATTGCAAGCAATATCCAGTATCAAGCAGAATAACAATCTGCATGCAAATAACTATAATTGCAAGCATGTAATATCACATTACAGATTCTAATCAGCATTCAACCAGACCAGAGATTTCCAAAATCAAACTCATAGTTTAAAACCTATACCCGGGTATATTTTTCTTCTAAGGAAAACTCAATGAAAAACCAATGTTTACAAAAACGTTTGAAAACATGCCCATGCCAGTTCTGGAACACGAAGGCACCTTATTGCCCATATCTTGGGCTGAACCTGCCCGTATCTTGAGCTGAACTTGTCCGTATCTTGGACTCACCTGCCTGTATCTTGGGCTAACTTGTCCGTATCTTAGACTCACCTGCTCGTATCTTGGGCTAACCTGTCCGTATCTTGGATTGACCTGTTCGTATCTTGGGCTAACCTGTCCGTATCTTGGACTCACCTGCCCGTATCTTGGGCCAACATGCCCGTATCTTGGGCTAAACCTGCCCGTATCTTGGGCTAAACCTCACTTAGCACATCGTAGTCAAGCAATAAACATCATTTAACCATATACAACAATTACAAGCCTTCATTCATCATCAACTTATCAAGATTTTAGAATTTCAAGACTTTTCTCAATGTAAGGTTTCCATATATCCATGATCAAGGTATAAACACAACAATAACGACGACAACTATGACAACAATAACAACAACTACAAAGACTATATGACATAACACATCAATCCACAACATTCAGACAAGGTCCATCCATACATTCATCATCCGCAATCACATCAATCATTCATTTCTTGACTCAACATGAGTATAACATAAATAAGGAGATTAATATATATAGACACGAGCTTAATACGTGGTCAAGTAATTCAGTGCTCTCGTGAAATCGAGAATTCTAACTTATACTATAGCATGTAACGCTCACCAATAACTTACCTTGTACTCATCAATGAAATATACTCCAACATATCAATATACCAAGAACACGCATAATATGAAATTCTTATCTAGCCTACGAAATCAATTACCACGTAGCATTCATATATAATTATATTTGTGGTATTCATGCATATCCCTATGACCTGAATTTATACTAGGCACATAAACATTCACAAATAACTTGTCTTAGTGAATTTCTACGCCAAGAAATTCTCGAGTTATAAATAGTTATGCGGCATGTCATCCCCCGGTTCACGAAGTCGTAGCGAATTTCCGAATCTACATTAGAACACAGATTTGGGCATAACTTTTGACATACATATCCAAATGAAGATCCGTAAAAGTCCACACGCTCGTAGGGGAATTCCTCACCTTATGAACTCAGCCATAACTTTCCAGAATTTACGGAAATTTCTCAGAATTTCCAGAAGTCCGAAGAATTGCCCAATTTCAAACTTCCACTTTCAAATCTCTAAATCCAATCCACCTAAACCTTTCACAACATCAATTAACCTCTAATTAACCACCATTTTCCCCCTAATTACCCCTTTTGCATAAGGATATCCAAATCATGGAATTGGGTTTAAGAAGTCTAAGAAAGGTTTACCTTGCAAACTCTTAACAAAGGAGGGTACAAGAGGCTTGAAGGAGGTGATTGCAAGCTCCTATGGTGAAGCTAAACCAAGGCCAGCTGCACCACCATAACCTCTGTTCATGGCAGCCAAAAACTCAGCTGAGGAAAGGAGGAAAACAGAGGAGGCGGCAGCTCCTTGCGGACGACGACGACGGCGAGCCTCTCCTAGCTATGGTGTGAGCAAGAGGAGCAAGAGGTGATGGAGATGGAGGTGAAGGTCGGTGGAGCTTCCATGGGGGCTGCAGCTGGACGTCCCAAAAGAGAGGAGGAGGAGGACGGTGGGGTGTAATAAAAAGGAAGGAGTGGTGGCAAGATATTTTTGAAGAATTTTCTAGGCTTATAAGTTGATAAGGATGAAAAAAATAATGAAATGATAAGGTTTAGTCTCCTAATTTGTCTTTTTGTGGCATAAGGATTATTTTAACTAGAATTTATGTGTACACATTTATACATATGAGAAAATCCTAAACGGGACTTATAGCACCTGAGACGATCAAATACCACTATTCCACGAAGCGGCAAAAACCCAAATTTTTAAGTCATGCACTCAATTCATTAAAATAAACATAAAATATATTGACTACTCAAAAATAATTTAAGGTGACAAAATTCTAAGCGGTCCCAACTCGTCTTTTAAAAATCTCGAGTATTACACTTATGTGAACTAACATGTAATTTACCAAGATGCTTATGTGAACTAACATTCATTATGTAATTACTAGTGTAATAATTACACATAGTTCAAAAAAGGCTTAGATGATTACCAAACATAAAATACCGAAAGACATTGGAACAAAATCGTCATGTTGGTGTGATTTAGATATACCTTGTTTGTATATTTCGGATCGGTGTATTACGGTTAGGGTTTAGGAAAAATGTTAGTTGAGAATTCAACTAATGCTTAGGTAAATATCATTGGTTTGCCATCGCGACGTTGCCAAATATGAAAGGCCGAAACACATTGAACAAAGTTCAACTGGTCTTCATCGTGTTATTATTAGACAAAGTTCAAGACATAAATTATTAGACAAGAGCTGATAGCATTGGTGTTGCAAGTACATCATAGTCTAACCATAAAACATAAATTTCATCATTTACGCACGCAAGTTTAAACAGACTTGGACAATTACAACCATATCTTGCATTAACAATATAACACTTTTACCAACATACGAACAAAATCTTCCACACACACCTTAAACCCACCACCTAAACATTGTTGTTTATGACAAAATTACCCAACTAGCAAAAATAGAAATACAACCAACAAGCAACAAATGTAGCCTAGATGTAGATAGACTCTGGACAAGATGAGTCTCCTTGTCGTTCAACAATTGTTCCAGTTTGGTGTTCCTTGCTTTCAAGTCATTATTTTGGCTCACCAATTTCTGGAGGATGTTGGATGCATTGGTGTAAAAAGTTGGATCAATCCATTTCAAAGAATCTACAACCTGTTGAACCTTCTAATGAATATAACATGAAGTCTTTAAATCTAAAAAGAATAAGATTAAGAAAACATGGTTCATGGAAATAGAAAAAGAAAATAGAGATAAGATAAGAGAATTTTGGTTTTCCGATATGAAGCCACACTAGGAGAACCACCTTGAAGTCATGGTTTGAACCACACCGACCCCGACCCCATTGATGCCCTAACGAGCCAGATCGAGCAACTTCTTCACCATCTCGCTCGACCTCTGGTTTTGGGTAAAGGGCCGAATTTGGATTTTGTATTTTTTAGTTTAATCCTAATTAGAGGTCTAACTAAGGTTAGTTATTGGTAATTTATGTTAAATTTATTGTATTGATTGTTTAAATTAAATTAAACATATTTTATATGGTATTATCGTAGGTTGTTGAATGTAAATTTCGAACATTACAAGTATATCATATATGGTTAAGTTAATAATTGATGTTGTAAATAAATTAAACAAATTAATTTATTTGTAATATGATTATTAGATTATATGACTAAAGGATTTTTGATATCGTTTAAATAATCGTGATAATTAGGTAACCTCGACAATTGATTTATTTTGACTTATTTCAATCCAATTACAGATTGATACGAGTCGCGTTCGATTTCCATTTCTGGATAAATTATCAAATTATAATTTATTATTTGTAAATTGGGGGTACATCTCGGAATCGCTATTGGGAACAAAAACGATCCAAGAATCCATTTCGTTGGTTAAGAGCAACTCTCTCCCGTACGACAACGTTACGCCATTCAACCGACAACTAAATTCGAGGCAAGTGGCAGTTCGATCTTGCATTAATTCCGTATTTTTATTAATTAACATTTATATAATTGTTTTAATTAAGTTGGGATAAATATTGTCATATTGTGTTTGAGAACTTATGTGTTATAATGGTGTGGTAAAAAATGAATTATATACTAGGTTGTATATATTGCTAGAGATTATACTTGTGTATATATAATTTATTATCGTAGGGTGATAGTTGGACTTTGGTGTGAATTTGGTGTGGACTTGTATGCTTAGTTAGCACGACTATTCATAGGAATGCTATATACCATGCGAGGTTTATTTGTTTTTTATTACAGTATTAGAAGGATTTTGCCCTAGTACTTTTGGTCATGGCTCTACCCTTATTCGAATATGAGTTATGGTGCACTTAGCTAGTGTCGTTATTTGGGATTCGTCCCATGATATCTCTCGTATTTAGATGGTGTGGATTGAAAGATTTAACGTAAATGCACGTTTCGAAATTAAATAAGATATGTGCTTTTATGCACATAATTATAAAACTTCGGGCAAGAAGTACAATATGGAAACCACTCGGGCTCTTGTTTAAGTAAGTCATCTTTCCAATCTGAATTTGCACAACACGCATGCAGCGAGGTTTGTTGAGGACCCAATTAGTCAAAGGAGTCGTTTTAAAAATTGTGGTGTGCAATAATTATGAATGTTCCCACACAAATACATATAATTCCTATAGACTCAATTTCAATTGAGTCTTCTATTGAATTATATTCTTTTTCTTACGTCTCGGTGGAAGAATGGTAGTTATATACCGTTTATCGAGTATTATTCGAGCAAACAGTGGTAGTAACTAAATACGACTACGCAGAACCTCATATAAAATACCCTTGCATAATCTTTCATTAGATTAACCAACCTTTCATTTTCCTTGCATTGTTGGCTGGTGCCATTCGTCCCATACGGCATATCAGTCATTTGTCTCAGGCTATCTTGAAGTAATGAATCAGAGAAGAAGGCTTGCAGTTGAAGTTGTGTTTTGAAGTATACTTTGAAGCTGTTTTGTTATCGGTTTAATCTTCTTAATAAATGTAATAGGCAATAAAATTTAGATAACCTAGTCATGTATTTAGAGTTTATAAAAAGTATTTCGTTGTAATCTCATGTTGTTTTGTAAAAATAGTCTTCTCAATTTACAGAAGGAATTTTAATAAAGATTGAGTATATGTTCACAAGTCTTCCGCTATTATTTCTTTTTTTATTACTGTATTTACGCATAAATTGTTCAGAATAAGCCTAAGGTGGCTTTGGACTTCAAAGTCTAAGGTTATTGGCGTGTGACATTTCTAACATAAGTCGGGGGTGTTACAATTATGGTATCAGAGCAATGGTTTTAAGATTCTTGGCCTATTGTTAGGTTTGAGAATTTTCAAAGTTATTTTCAAACTATTTTCAAATTATTTTATGGTTATAAAAGGAATTTCAAGAATGTAAGTTGTTAGTATTGAATTTATGGTTTTAAAAATGGCTTAGAATATTTTAAAAGTAGTGGTTTAATTATTAAGACACCAATATTACTTTCATAGTTGTTTTGTATAGCAAATTAGAAATGGTAGCATAATGGGTTGAAAGTAATTATTTAATAATTTTAAAAGTGTGGTTTCGGGATTAGGTAAGAATTTTAAAAAATGGTAATGTCTATAGTTTAAGAAACTATCTTTATAAATAGTTATTTTACTAAGTTAATTTTATAAGGTTTGAAGGTTTGATTTATAAGATTTAATAATATGTGGTTTTCAAACTTCTGTAAGCTTCTACCAGTTACTTATTTCTTAGGTCCATTCATAAGAATATCTTCTATTCTTAGGAGTTATGTCATTTGAATTGTTAATATTTCTCATGTCTATCTTGTTCTCAAGTGAGAGAATAATATCATTTTGAGAATATTTGTTGTGGGTCAGTCAAATTTATTTGAATTATTAGTTTGGTCTCAGATACTTGCAATGATAACAAAGTTGATTTAAGTATCATATGATACAAGTTGGAAAATTCTAAGATGACGTTGTGGTTCATCAACTGATGGTGATGAATATCAGAACCTCTAACCGAGTGGCCAACGAAGGTCCCAACAATTCTTCATGAATCCATTTGAGGAGTGTTGCTCAACAAAGAGATGAGATGGGATATGGCTCTCATAACAATAACCCTCCACCGCGAGAAAATGTTCGCTAGGAACATGTGGACCCTCAAGTTGAGAGAAAACTCCTCTTAATCCACATCTTATCCTGATTGTGTTGCATGCTACTGTCATAGAGCAGATAGGGAGGCAAGTTGTTGACGTAATGACATCCCAACGAGCACTGCAAGCTCAAGCGACTCTCGATCCTCAAGTCACAACTGAGATTAAGGGAATATGAAGACCATGCACCTCCAGTTCATCCCGAGGGAAATGAAGGGACTGCAATTAAGATTTGAAAATGATCCACTCAATGCGCCCATAGAGCTATGATGGAACCGGGGAACCAGTAAAGGTTGCCTATTGATTCTCTCACATGGAGCGATTGTTCCAGAATGTTTTCTGCACCAAGGCTGAACAAGTGCACATAGCTTTATGGCATTGTAAAGACGAGGCTAGTGAGTGGTGGGAAGGAATTGGGTTGGATGACCATCCGAATCTGAATTGAGCAATGTTCAAAGCAAAGCTCACTGACTGATTCTTCTCTCGTTCTATGAGAGATGAGAAGGTGAAAGAATTCCTCTACCTAGAGACTGAGAGATTGAAGATGATCGAGCTGGCCTCAAAGTTCAATCATTTGTTACATTATGTTGGGTCTGAGATGCACTCTAAAGAGCAAAAGATTTGGTACTTACATGGATGGATGAGCCTAGAGATATAACCTCTAATGGTGTGTCATGTTTTCTCTACCTTGGAGCAGTATGTGGATGCGGCATACAAAAGTGAGGTTACATTGGAATAATCCAACATGAAGCTTGAGGAAAAGAATTGGGCAAAAGGTAGGCAACAGGGTCGGAAGTTCAATGGATTTAAGAGACCGACAACGCCTTCCAAATTTGAGAAGTCTAGTCGTTCTAAGATTGAGACAACTCAGTCTGGCTCCACCAAAGGCTCTAGATAGAGTGGTGGTACTATTCAATGCCTCAAATGTGGTGAAACCGGTCATAAAATTTTCAATTGTCAAAAAGAGAAGTGAGTATGCTATGCTTGTGGGAAAGAAGGACACAAGCAAAACCCAATACTGAAGGTATCCGCTTCTGTCCAGTCTGCTGCTAAGAATTCCCAATAATAAGGATCTATGATGTGTGTGTCTATAGTCTCCGTAGTTCAGTAATTTATTCGTTTGATGTTCCTCTAGTTGACTTCAATTTAATGTTTCGAATAATAAAGAAGTAGGTTCTTAATTCTGGAAATTACTAGATCCCTTATTCTTTTCAAATTATGTGTTCATTCGGAGATCCTTGAGTACCATTACAATACAAGACATGTATTGATAAGAATTTACTTGACACATAAAAGGGTGGAGTAAAGTGTTCGGACATTTATGGTTGTTCCCTATCTTGTTAAGTGCCAGTTTCAGGGTCGAAACTATTTTTAAGGGGATAGTATTGTAATGACCCTCATTTCTATGTAAAGGTATGAATGTAATTTTTATGTTTATCTTAATAAAGGTTATGGCAATTGTTATATCATATCAAGGTGCAAATAATTTAATCAAATTCTTACCCTAAATATGTTATATCTTTAAGTCGTGGTTTATTAAAACTTATGTTAACATTATGTTAATGTTAATTTAAATAAACTTATTAATTTGACATAAATTACCTAAATTGAGATTAACAATATATTAATTATAATTTGAATATGATTAAACTTATGAGAAAATGTGACTTAAGCTTAGAACTAGCCTAATTTAAATTCTTTCACACTACTACAATAACGAGCAAATAAAGCGGTCCAATGCAGCGGTTAGGCTAAGGCAGCGGTTGTTTGTAGTGTTTTAGATATTGAAGCGGTCTATTGAAGCAGTTTAAGATAATATAGCAGATTTTGCAGCGGTTGTAGTGAGAAGTAGCAGATTTGCAGCGATTGTTTATTTAAAAATTCTAATGCAGCGGTTATTAGGATATACTGCAGCGGTTGTATACATTATAAGGAACAGTCTACTGAATAAAAAACCCCAAACCCAATTTGCGGGAATGACCAGAAAGAGGGAGAGAGAAAACCCTTGTGGGGTTTGCGGCGCGCACTACCACAAGTACGAGGAGGGCGAGGTTTGCGGCCACCGGATGCCCGCCGCGTCCGATCGGTCTTCGATTAAAGTTAGTGCTTTTGCGGCGGAGATCTTCCCAGAGTTTCTCTTTCTTGGCAGTTACGACAATGCTTCTAGGTCTGAGCTTCTCAAAACTCAGGGGATTTCTCGGATTCTGAATGTAAGATTGCTATTTTCTTTGTGAATATCTCTCATCTCTACTTTGATTTCAAGATTTTGATTTATGAATTTGAATCGTATAGAGGTGTATAAATCTGTAGATTTTATTGCCTTTTGTTAGTGGTTGTTAACTCTGTGGTATGATCTTTGACTAAAACCAATATTTGGTTGAGGGTTTGGGAATGTAGAATCGGTTTGGAATCATCAAACTCAATACCGGTCTTTGTTTGCAAGGAAAAACCTAATGCGATTCTCAAATTAACCAAAGAAAAACCTAGAGTATGCTAGTATAGATTCCCCATGTCAACCCAATTCCTAATTTCATACAATCAAACGCCACTTAATTGTGTATTTGACGCTGGGTACGTTTGGTTGTGCGTGGTTAATCATTTGATGTTTGCTCATGTTGGAATTTGTACATTAATGCTTCTGTTGGGGTGGCAACTTATTTCTTGCCTTAAGAATCTCTGCTTGTGCCAGGTTCTATATTAAATGAAGTTTGTGTTAGGTTCCATATTAAATGAAGTTCCTTGTTGTATTGATGAAGTTCTTGACAAGACAATTTCGGAAACCTAGGATATTGTAATCATCTGTACATATATGAAGATGTAATTTGTGTTTGAAAAATCTTAGAGCTAAAAGACATCACATGTGTATGGACTAGTATTTTGGCTTTATGATCTTGAATATGGTGATTGCTTAGCTTGTGATCTAGAATGTGGAACTATGTAGGAAGAAAATTTTGACCTAGGAAAATTGTCTTCTCATTTTGTATGTTGGATTTCTTTGTTGCCTGTTTTTGATAAATTAATTTAGTGATTATTCATTACTCTTTTGTATGCCACAACTGTTGGCAAAATTATCTTCATGTCATTGTTGTTGATGTTTTGAATTTGTTGTCTTTTCAATCTGTCTTTGAGATGAGATATGTAACTATGAGTTTTAGAGGTTGATGTTGAGCTTTGGTACATTAAAGAATAAAAGTATCCTCATTTTTCTTTCCTGGAAAGCTTCTTTTTCTCCATCATAAAATATTGGAGCCACTTGAGAATCCTGAACCTTGAAAACGTGAACTTTTTTTACAAAGAGCAAAGCACACTATTTTCAGGAAGAGATATTCATAAGACTATAAGAGTTGACACAACTGAAAATCTTGCAATGCTACTTATACCACATAATTTCTTAAAAGCATATGAATTTTAGTTTTATGCTTAGAATTATGATTTGTTTTGATCTCAATAATCCGAATGGACTAAAACATTGTATTATATGCTTTTTTTGACATGTAGATTGTTCCATCATGTACAAATCTCTACAAGAACTCCTTTACTTACTTTTCTCTCAAAGATGACAAGAGCTATCCATTTGACGAAGCTATGCAATTCATAGGTACGTCCATTACTTCCTACAAGTGCATACTCACAGTTTTGTACAATTGTTTACATTTATGATGTTTGTTTATGCAATTATAAGACATATTAAAACAATGTTCCACTCTTTTTTGGCAATACAATGTGAAAGGGAAAGGGCTCCGGTGCTGGTACATTGTATGAATGGAAAGAACATGTGTTTACTGACTCTCTTTCGGTATTAATGATGTTCTTTATAGTTTAATGGGAAAAAATGTCAGTTTATATGAAATCAACTTACTTTGTATGCCTACATAATCACACCCACAAACTCGGAAACCACTTGGAAATTGCATATGGAAGCCAACTAAAATGGAGAGAAAATTATGTCATTCATGTTTATTGCTTTTGACTACAACTTTCTGAATGGTCATATACAACTTCACCTATGTTCCATGCAAAATCATATGATTGATAGTGACTAGTGATGTATGCAGGAGAATTCTTTATAATTATGTAATACTTCTTTGATGTTTATGTTGAAATAAAGTATCGATAAATGTGACAGTTCAGTGTTGGTTTGGATGGGAAAAAGATGGAACCTGAGAATAATGTCCTCTTGGCCTCTATTGAGAACATGTAATATCATGTGACATTAGATGTCTTACACACGATACTAGCAACTCAATTAGTTGTTTATGTAGTCAATTGTACAAATACAAATTTTGCTCACTTGGGCTTGTGCAAATCACCTTCTGATCGATATGTTCCAAAATGCAAATTAAAGTTTCCTTCTTTTCCTTAAGAAGTTGATCTGCAGTGCATGGTCAATTGTTACAAGTAGAAAACATTTTTTACTATTAAGATGTGAACACCCACAAGAGCAATTGAGTTATATTCACTGTCATACTCAATAGATGATGACACATGTTGGGTTTGGATTAGAAATGTGGGTTTTGTTTGTGAGATTTCTCATGTTATGAGTAGTATGTGTTTTTGCTCGCTAGTACACTATTGTTACTTCTTTTTGCGATGTTTGAATTAATTTAACATTAGTTTTTTTTTTGCATGTTTTTGATTTTAGTGGACAATCAAGAAGACATGAGCATTAGTTGTATAGGATTGATTGCTCTATATTTATAGCCCTAGCTAGCACATAGGTATGTTAGAACAATAAGGACTTGGTATTTGGTATAACAAACACAATTGGGCAAGCTGTGAAGTTGGCATTTTGTTGAGCATATACTTACATTTTCTTATTTAATAAATGAAGATTTATCACTTGATGACATTATTTATTTCTTCTTTGTAAAAAAATAAATATATTTATATATATATTTCGCAAAAACAATTACGAATATATATCCATCCACAAATATAGAAAACTGCTCCAAAAACATTCCTAAAAAAGTACAAAGCCGCTGCAATAGACATCAAAACCGCTTCAAAAGATAAGTAAGAGTAAACAATAAAAATTGCACAACCGCTGCAATAGATTTAAAATGCACGGCAATTGCTTATAACCGCTACAATAGGTCAAACAGTTGCTGCAATCGAGGTGGTAGTAAACCGCTTCATTAGATACCAAGTCAGTGGTTATTTGGTCCTAATGAAGCGGTTTATCATCAACTTCTTCAACCGCTGCATTAGCTTATAAAAACCGCTTCATAGACCTAATGCAACGCGAGCAGATGAAGCGGTCAAAAACCGTTGCAATAGATAATATGAAGCGGTTTTTGGACTATATATAGCGGTTGTTGACTGCTTCCTTAGATCTTCAGTGTAGTAGTGTCATCTTAAATTTGGTTAAGATGTATAATTAAACTTAGGATAAATTTATAAAATAAGTTTGAGAAATTTTTGTAATTTTTGAAATTAAAAATAGGGGTATTTTTGCCACAACTTCAAAAAGTTGGGCAAAGATTGTAATTAAGCATAAAATTAGGGTGGCCGATCGCAAAGTGAACCAACCTTCTTCAACCTTGTGCTTCGCGTGTTAGCTCGTGCTTTCCATGGTAAAATTCAACCTTGATCCGGCGCGATTTTTCAAATTGAAGTGTGGGCCTTATAGGTGATATCAACATATCCTGTAGTTAATTGTTGTAATTAAGTTTGAATAAATATTGTCATATTGTGTTTGAGAAGTTATGTGTTATAATGGTGTGGTAAAATATGAATTATATACTAGGTTGTATATATTGTTAGAGATTACACTTGTGTATATATTATTGTTGTCGTAGGCTAATAATTGGACTTTGGTGCCAATTTGGTGTGGACTTGTATGCTTAGTTAGCAAGAATATTCGTAGGAACACCATATACCTTGCGAGGTTTAGTTGTTTCTTTATAACAGTATTAGGGGTGTTTTTCCCTAGTACTTTTGGTCATGAATGCATCCTTATTCGAATATAAGTGGTGGTGCACTTAGCTAGTGTCGTTATTCGGGATTCTTCCAATGATATCTCTCGTATTGAGATGGTGTGGATTGAAAGCTTTAACTTAAATGCACGTTTTGAAATTAAAAAAGATGTGTGCTTTCATGCACATAATTAGTAAACTTTGGGCAAGAAGTACAACGTGGAAACTGTTCGGCCTCCTGTTTAAGTAAGTCCTCTTTCCTATTTGAATTTGCACAACACGCATGCAGTGAGGTTCGTTGAGGGCCCAATTAGTCAGAGGAGTCGTTGTAACAATTGTTGTGTGCAATAATTATGAATGTTCCCAAACAAATACATATAATTCCCATAGACTCAATTTCATTGGAGTATTCTCTTGAATTATATCTCTTTTCTCACGTCTCGGTGGAAGTATGGTAGTTATATACCGGTTATCGAGTATTATTCGAGCAAACAGTGGTAGTAACTAGATATGACTACACAGAACCTCATATAAAATACCCTTGTATAGTCTTTCATTAGACTAACCAGCCTTTTATTTTCCTTGCATGGTTGGCTGATGTCATTCGTCCCATACGGCACATTAGTCATTTGTCTTAGGCTATCTTGAAGTAATGAATCAGAGAAGAAGGCTTGCAGTTGAAGTTGTGTTTCGAAGTATATTTTGAAGTTGTTTTGTTATCGGTTTAATCTTCTTAACAAATGTAATAGGCAATTATTTTTTTGAAAACCTAGTCATGTATTTAGGGTTTATAAAAAGTCTTCCGCTGTAATCTCATATTGTTTTGTAAAACAAGTCTTCTCAATTTATGGGAGGAATTTTAATAAAGATTGAGTATTTGTTCACATGTCTTCCGCTATTATTTCTTTTGTTATTACTATATTTACGCATAAATTGTTCATATTAAACCTAGGATGGCTTTGGACATTAAAATTTGAGGTCACTAGCGTGTGACATTTCTGACATATGTCAGAGGTGTTACACTCTAGCCCCAAATTGATTCAAATTGGTTCTAACTAGTTCGACATCAACACGCCCATCGACCAGCACTGCCACACCGCCCGATCTTCGTTGTTGTACCAACTCAATCTTCACCACCACGCCACCATTGCTCGACTTTGATATTTCTTCAAATCTTGTGGCAAAATGAAGGTGCGTACTCCCTTTCTCCCTGCTCAGTCCTTGTGTCGAAAATTGTTCACATGTTGAGACTTGGATCGAATTTAGTAACCCGATAATCTATGCGTTCTCGATCTTGTAAACTTTCTCTTTGTCTTTGTCTTTCTCTCCTTCTCTTCTGCTTCTTTAACTTTGTTGTTATTATTCCAAATGGAGCTGAGATCCGTGTTCATTTTCTGTCCGAAATTGGATGGATCGGTGCTTCATTTGAAGGAATTTGGAGCTTATTTGTGCAGTGGAATGCATCATTTATCATATCTTGATAGAAATCTTGAGATGGGGTTTTTATTAATCATGTATCATAGACAATCTCTCTCCCTTTTTCTAAAGTATGTACAAGGATTAATTTGGGATAACCTAAAGAGTTCATGATGTATACGGACATTAATGGAACTGTGGTGGATGAGCTGTTGTAGACTCTCAACAAGTAAATTTGACCTTCTTGCTATCTGTTTGTAGAACTTGCTTCTTGCTTGGATGTTTTGCGCCAATGGCTTCTTGTGAAGAATTAATTGCTTGTTGTGTTTTGAGAATTGTGACATGAAACTATTTCCATAACACTATCTCTTGTCAAATTTATGCTAGTCTTAAATGGAGTAATGGTGGTATTTAAGGTAACTTGTTTCTTTGAAGGTAACACCTTGTCCAAAAAGGTAGGGCGTTACATGGTAATGGACATCTGGGTCCACCAGACCTAGTTTGACAATAAATTCACTAGATTGGACATTCCAACAAAGGCATGGTGAGAAAATAATGAAAACTATCCAACTTATATTTATTAAATAATATCAATGAAAACTAGCATGTATGCAATAACCAAAGTATAACTATAAAATTGATGCGGAAGACTAAAACTGTAATAATATTTCCACTATTTCTAGGACCAAAGAAGGGTTCCAAGACAACCAAATAGGAAACAAACCGAGAAACTCATCCTAAGATACATCGCGTCGAGGTTGGCCACCATCATTCAGAAAGGGTCTCCCAAGTGCACCAATCACACCAAAATCACCTAAAGACCATAAAAATTATCACATTAGCTAACAATTATGATAAGAACCAAACTAGCAGAAGAAAGTATGCAAAGCAAAACCTAAACGTAATATATCTATATGAATGTATATATAACTTTAGTAGTAGTAAGTAATAAAGCTATATATACTCAATAATTAAATCATACCAATATAATGAGCATTAATAGTATAATAATTCATTAACATAATTCACAAACATATCACAACTCAAACCAATTCACAATCGCATCATAAACCAGATCATCCACAACCATCTCCAAATTCGAATAATTCAACAATCATATCACAACTCTAATCAATCAATAAATCATATCAAAACACAAATCAATCCTTAAATACAACATAAATCGAATCATTCAACAACCATGGAATTACTCGAATTAAAAACCAATCATGGCACCCTTCAATCCCGGTACAACAGTTAGTGCGCAACTCTACTCGTTGTACATTTTTAAACATTCAACTTTCAACACTGGCTAAGTCTCTACTAGAGCACTTGCCAAAACATTTAACATTTCGAGAAGGGGTCCCACCTTGTCGTATGGTTATATTCGGGTGTCACTTCCTCAATGACTTACCCGTAACCATCCCAATGGAAACCAAATTAAAACAATCACAAAATCATTTCAAAATAAAAATTAATATTTAGGGTCGTTTCCCAAAATATGGCCCCACACACCACGCATACATGTCTAGCGCATATAAAAATCAAAAGCTAAGTAAGCTCAGAAGAACTTACCTTAAAGGCGAATTTCCGACACAAAAAGGAAAGGAGTAAGCACGAACAAGATTAGGCGCCTAATGAATATCAACCAATCACCATTAATCCCCAAGAATACTTAGGGAAACCAAACATGGACAACCAATCAATAGTTTATAAATAAGTTAAGATCTTGAGTTTCCTAACACTATAGGTTTTTTTATAAATTCTCAAACAAATACAAAACAACCTACAAAAAATACTAAATTATTTTTGTATCATAAACAAAACTTCAATAACTTTATGATGTCACTAGTCATATATCATTTAGAGCTATAACCAATACCCAGAATTTAATACAAGTCAAGACATTTCAAGATTCATCATAGATCATTAAGTCACGGTTTTCCTTATTTTCCACCATCTTACAGATCCTATAAAATTATACCAAAATACCATGATACACTATACAACATAAGCTTTACAAAGACTACTCATGGCTTTAGTAACTCGTTATAAACAAATAGTTATAAACTTCCAAAGTTCAGCACTCAATCCAGAAATCCAAAAATCAGAATCGAGTTTCATGAATTTTAATTCTTTTCATATACATCATCTACGTCCAAAATTTGGATATGCTGTTCATTAACAAGTCTAGTATCCTCCAAAAACATTTCCGAATTTTTCGTAGAACTCTAACTCCACCATCATAATCAAACTATATAATTTGTTCAATTACTTCTTCAACAAATAGCTTTCCATAACAACACAAACAAGTTCTAAAACTAGCAATCCATATGTTCCCATTTAACAATAACACCATTCAACACTCTACTACCCTAATCATGACTAACTCAAGGGGGGAAATAAGCAAAAGAGAAACTAACTCTTATCAAGAGCTAGGTTGAATTGTAACAACACAAAACGAAGTCTCCTGGACCAATAATGAACCAGACCATGTATTGCACTAGAGATAGTGTGATGAATTGAAAAACTGATAACCCAGCAGGTTATAGGATATTAGGCTAATTAGGTTTAGATTAATATAATTAATATATGGGCTGATTTAGAACTAGGAGATATATGAGCTGATTTAGGAATTGGGTTAGTTAATTCCAAATATAATGAAATGTCACTATATCCCTCTACAAATATTACCCTATGGTCTATGAGTTATGGTAGTTGTTAAACTAAACCCAAAAAAAAAATTATTTTAACATAACCTCAATTCTAGATCCTTAAAAAAATATCAGATGTCCTAATAAGGAAACTTACTAACTAAGGAAATCTAAATAAACCCGGATATTACATACACTCTCCCTTGAACATAGTTTATTCCCCGAAACTATAATCAATAAATGAAACGAAGAATATAAATTGATAGAATAACTTCACAACTTTAGAGGGTCTCACAAATACCCCCTCCTTTAAAATAGGTTCTTCCTCGAACCTCATCGAAAATACTCAAACATAAGTGCTCCTAGAGCATCATACTCTCAAATATCCTCCATCAACAAGATCGGTCGAATGAAAAGAACATCTTCAAGCATATAAATTTTCACACAACGATCAAGGAACTTATAACATCAAACAAACTGGCAACGAAATAAAAAATGATTCATACAAGACAAACACTAACCATCTATCCAAAAGCAGCCATCAAGATAGGATAGAACTCAAGATAACTCTCTTGTATGCTCATCTTGGTCTCCCAAGTGGCCTCATCGACTCCACGTCGAGACCACTAAATCAATAACAATGGAATATCCTTGTTTCGTAGCTTCTTTGTTTGGGGGTCCAAAATCGCTATCTTCTTCTCAACAAAAGTGTGGTCGGGCTCGACGCTCAACTCATCATAATTGAGTATATGACTCGGGTCTATGTATTGTCTCAATTGAGACACATGGAACACTGGATGAACTCCCTCTAAAGTCAAAGGAAGTTCCAAATGGTATGCAACTTCTTCAACTCTTTCTAAGATCTCGAATGGACCGATATACCAAGGACTGAACTTCCCCTTGATCCTAAATCTATGAACTCTTCGAGTAGGAGATACTCTCAGCCAAACAACCACCTCAAACTCCAAATGTCATCGCCGTCTATCAACATACGACTTTTGACGAATTTAAGTCGCTAACATCCTCACTCTAATCAAAGCTACCCAAATTATGGTCTCCTGAATCACCTACGGTATCTCACTGACCTTATCTGATGGGTCATCCCAACATAAAGGCATCCAACATCTCCTACCATACAATGCCTTATAAGGAGCCACCTAAATAGACATGTGCCAACTATTATTGTACACAAACTCCACTAGCTCTTGGTGATCCGGCCATCGACCACCCTAATCCGAGACACAATCTTTCAACATAACCTTAAGTCTAAATCCCTAAAAAATTATCAGATCAACCCATATATAAATTATATCAATCTAAACCTAATTAGTCTAATATCCTATAACCTACCGCTTTATTAATACTTCATTTCATCACCATATGGTCTATGAATCATGGTACTTGTTAAACTAAACCCAAATAAATTAATTTCTTTAAACATAACCTCAATTCTAGATCCCTAAAAAAATTAGATGTCCTAATAAGGAAACTTACTAGCTAAGGAAATCTAAATAAATCTGGATATTACATTGAGTGTCTTGGATTGATGAAATTATTGTACCTAATCATGATAGGCAATCTATTCTTAGTGACAATATTTACCATGCTTTATCAATGGCTTTGAATCAAAAGACGCTTAGCTCTTGCAACCATATGGTTGGTTTTATATTTTCATTGGCAACATTGGAGTTTGAGGTATCAAAATTATGTGCATGAAGTGGCTATGGAAACTTGTATTGCCCTATGAATATTATACACCCTATCTTGTGAAGCACTAATGCTTAAACTAGCAACTCCCGGCTAGACAAATTTTGCAATCTTCCAATCATTTTTAACCCTTTATATGCCAATTGCATAGGTACCGGTTAAGATCTAAGGTAGACATCAAGAATGTGGGCAAAGAATATCATTGTTGGCATCATAATGGTGGGAACGTGTCTGATAATGCCTTTTCTATTGAGGAAGCAGGGCCTACTAACGTCGATTGGGTGGAAACGTTGACCGTGTTGCAGTTTCATTTGCACTTGAAGATGATGATGGATGGAAATGACACAAGAATCCCAGATTTCCTTGCCTTGGCTTCCAAGGTGTATTTCCATCTAACTCAAGTTGTATGTTCCGTTATAAGTTAGAACTTCTTGATGTTGTTTAGGTTGAAATTGTCACATGAGTACCAAAGATGGTTCACTACATTGATTTTTGTTGGTCGTTTGCACGCCCTTGGTTGAAGTTGATGAGGAAACTGAAGAGGGAAATTACCTTCTATAGCGACTAGAAAAAGGAGTTGTTGAAGGCTAAACCGAGATTCCAAAAGGTTTCTTCCACTTATCATCTTGTACACTACTCTTGGTTGTTTAAAAATAAATCCTGAGAAGGCTCTCCCTAAGTAATCCTTGCATTTGCTAGCTCATGTCGGAGGGTTAAAGTTAATGTCCCAAGTCTTCTTATCAATCAATAAACTTGTTTATGCCAAAATATTATAGCAAAGTTCCAAATAGTCTTGTCCACTTGCATTAATACATCAAGTGATTGCCATATTTGGCAATTTTGCAATATCTCACTATTTATTTTTTTAATGATCCCTAGCATATTGTTCATAGTTGACATGAGGAGAATATTGTACATATTAGTCAATACTTTGGCATTGATGAACTATTTTTATGGACTCTTATTTGCCAATTGTGCACCATAACTCATTAGCGTGTTTGTACTTTTTAGATAGTTTTATCAGTTAACCCATATATATTATTAGAAGTCTATTTGTTTAGGCTGCGATCTGTTAAAAATAATGCTAGTTTCATGTCTCTTGCGACTGTAATAATCAAGTTACTGACTTGTAATTCTCCTCTTCCTTTCTATGACTTGTCTTCATATGATTGATGAAAATTGTTTCTGCTTGCATAGATTTTTGGAATGCAAGGTTGTCCGGTAAGCTAGTCCTTGAGCTGGAAAGCTAGAGCGCCTTCAGTATTAATCTTTTAATGGATCAAATATGTCTTCTCTCTCCTAGTTGTTGAAATAAATAGATCTCTCAAAAGCAATAAAATTACTATTTAGTTGGATAGATAAATAGATGAGGGACTTGTACTTCCAATTTCTTCAAATTCATCAGGAAGGAACCCTTAGTAAATCATAATCGCCTAAGCCAACTATAGGCACATAGGGTAGGAAAACTGTTTTGTGTGTTGGTTGTTGTTTTGAGTGAAGTAATGTAGTTTAGATGGGCATGAAATTGCAAAGATGATGGAAATAATTGTAGTTTTGGACATTTCATTTGTGTGTTGATGTTGCTCATCATTCACATCTCACAGTAAGTTTATGCATAAGTGGAAAGTTTTTTTCTTATCACACCATACTAATTTCTTGTTTCTTGTTTATTGATTAAGCATTTGCACTAGGCAAATGCAAAATTTTACAAGTTTCAAAAGTGACGTGAGTTGAAACTGTTGTGGGAAGGTGTTGATGTTTTTTATGCTTACAAGAGAAAATGGTTCAGGATGCGTGTTGCTTTAACGTGCACTATTAATGACTTCCCTACTGATGCTATGTTGTCTGGTTGGAGTACTATGGGCTACAAAGCTTGTCCATCTTGTACGAATTCACCTAATTCGTATAATTGTTTTAGCGGGGGGGGGGGAATCTGTTATGTTGGTTGTCGAAAATGGTTGCTAGATGATCATCCTTATCTAGAGCTGTCAAAATTTGACCCGACCCGCAAACCCTACTTGAACCGACCCGTGTTTTCTGGGTTGAAACCCGACCCGAAAAATATTGGGTCAAAAGTGACCCGACCCGTTCGACCCAAAAATTTCTAAGTTGGGTCATTGTCTCGTTGGGTCAATACAAATGTGTTTATATTTTATTTTATTTTATTATTAAAATAATATATATTAACAATTTTTTGATTTGTTATTTTTTGTTTTAATTAAAATATTATTTTAATAATCATTTTATAAAATTTTGACAAGGCGCTCTTGCGTGCCTCGAGAGCAACATAAATTGTTGATTTAATATCACAATTGTCTTCATTTTTCAAGTATTTGGGTTCTGCAACATTTAGATGAGCTAGATGCACTTCAAGGCATACTCATCATGACTCTATGTGAGATGGAAAAGGTATTTCTACCTACATTCTTCACAATCATGGTTCACCTACTACTTCACCTAGTAGAAAAGGCAAAGCTTGGTGGACCGAATCACTATACATGGATGTATCCCATTGAGTGGTTAATCTCTATGCTACCTATTACCATTTTTTCATTTGCCGTTTTTATTAATTTTTTATTACTTAACCAATATAATTTTTTGAAAAGGTATTTGGCCGATCTGAAGTCATACGTAACCAATAAAGCTCCGCCAGAAAGGTCCATTGCTGAAGGATAATTTAGAAGAAACTACCACTTTTTGTTCAAGATACTTGGATGGAGTTGAGACAATCTTCAACAAGTCTAAGAGGAATGATGACAATGTACAAACCATGAATAATTATTTGTTTGACTCTGGTGGTCGGGTAGTTGGGATGAAGATTGTCTAAAAAATGGTTGCTAGATGATCATCCTTATACTTGGATGGGGTGGGGTGGGGTGGGGTGGGGTGGGGTGGGGGGGGGGGGGGGGGATCTGTTATGTTGGTTGTCGAAAATGGTTGCTAGATGATCATCCTTATCTAGAGCTGCCAAAATTTGACCCGACCCGCAAACCCTACTTGACCCGACACGTATTTTCTGGGTTGAAACCCGACCCGAAGAGTATTGGGTCAAAAGTGACCCGACCCGTTCGACCCAAAAATTTCTAGGTTGGGTCATTGACTCGTTGGGTCAATACAAATGTGTTTATATTTTATATCTTAAATATTTTATTTTATTTTATTATTAAAATATTATATAATAACAATTTTTTGATTTGTTATTTTTTGTTTTAATTAAAATATTATTTTAATAATCGTTTTATAAAATTTTGACAAGGCGCTCTTGCGTGCCTCGAGAGCAACATAAATTGTTGATTTAATATCACAATTGTCTTCATTTTTCAAGTATTTGGGTTCTGCAACATATAGATGAGCTAGATGCACTTCAAGGCATACTGATCATGACTCTATGTGAGATGGAAAAGGTATTTCTACCTACATTCTTCACAATCATGGTTCACCTACTACTTCACCTAGTAGAAGAGGCAAAGCTTGGTGGACTGAATCACTATACATGGATGTATCCCATTGAGTGGTTAATCTCTATGCTACCTATTACCATTTTGTCATTTGCCGTTTTTATTAAATTTTTATTACTTAAACAATAGAATTTTTTGAAAAGGTATTTGGCCGATCTGAAGTCATATGTAACCAATAAAGCTCTGCCAGAAAGGTCCATTACTGAAGGATAATTTAGAAGAAACTACCACTTTTTGTTCAAGATACTTGGATGGAGTTGAGACAATCTTCAACAAGTCTAAGAGGAATGATGACAATGTACAAACCATGAATAATTATTTGTTTGACTCTGGTGGTCGGGTAGTTGGGATGAAGAAACTTGTTCAACTTGATGAAAGAAGTCTAAAGCAAGCACATCGCTATGTTTTACTTCATTCTGATGAGATGACTGATTTAAAAGCGTAAGTGATAGTTTATGTCTTGACAATTGTTATTAATATTTAGAATAATTATACATGTAATTAACTTCTTTCTCACCCTTGAAGTGAATTCTTTCATCACAAACAAAAGAATCGAGGATTTCATGCTAATGAATCCATTCAAAATGAGTGGATTATTAATGAATTACCGAGTGGCTACAAAATCAGGTTATTTGGCTTGACATCGCATTGATAATTATATGCTTGACAAATATACCTTGATTCACTTGCTAAAATTCTTTTTATAGGTGCACAATATAGATACCAAACTGAAAAAGGAAGCTTGAGAAAGGCTTTAGCTGGTGGTTGAATTAGCATGCAAAAAGGTTCAAAGCCTTTATGATCAATGGGGTATAAATTTCACACTGTTGACCAAGAAAAAAAATTAAAGACACAAAATTCTGGAGTGATGGTGGAATCAGATGGAGAAACATATAATGGGAAGGTCTTGGATATATATGAGTTGGATTATTATAAAGAATATAAAGTTGTGATCTTCCGTTGTTCATGGGTTGATATAGAAAGAGGCCGATTTGAGGACATATGGCAATGGAGGAGCATGTGTCAACTTCTCTAAGTTGGTGCATACATGTAGATTATTGTGAGATGACCCATTCATATTTTCTTCTCAAGCTAAGCAAGTTATATATATTGAAGATGAGTTATAAAAGGTATGGTTTCATGTCAATAGGTTGAAACCAAAAGATTTGTTTGATTTAGGCAATACTATGTCATAATTGTAGTATATAAAGACTTCTATTTGTCTAGTTTTATGTTTGCTGTCTTGACAATAGGTTATGGTTTTATTGATGCTTTTTATGGTAATATTTTTTATTTGTTTACTTGAATGAAGTTATAGTTTCTTGATAATCGTAATCTGGTAATACAATGGTTTATGTCACTTCTTATATATGTCTTTGTTTTAGAATCATCTATATAAATATATTGTTGTCATGTAAATTGTTTTTACTTGAAACACAACAGGTAATTATGCCTTTGTACATTTCTTTTAAGCTTTGTATCATATTTTCTATCTTCTAATTTGATGTTAATGCATATAAGTTGTGACGTACTAAATTTTTGATATACTTTTTTATAGGAAGCGAAAAAGAGATGAGCTATAGAAGTAGAAGGACAAAAACAAATGGTGATCAAGCAATGCAACCAGACATATCTTTACCCGGTATTCAATCTCAGCCAAGAACTCATCCTCCTCTTCCTTCTCTATAACGTGAAGAAAGACAACCTACCAAAACAAAACATTTAGGACTAGCAAAGCACTATGCACCTTCTTCTACAATATTCAAGCCCATAGCAAAAAAACTAGAGTCTTGCCATCCAATTTAGACCCAAATACCAGACCTACTCAAGGAGTATCCATCGCTACTTTAAAGGCAGGGTTCCATCCACTATGCCACATATAGAAGAGAGATCCCAACCTACCAAAGTGCAACATAAATTCACATATCCATCACATCTTGATCCATCATTTGTTAGGTTATCCCAAAAATCTAGGTCTTCTATTTCAGTCAATGCAATCTCGGAGGAGAGATCTCAGTCCATAGAAGTGTCATGAACATTCACCCAACCATCACCACGTCAACCATCACAACCTAAACCATCACTACATCAACCATCACAACCTGAACAATCAGAAGCAAAAGTTGAAGCACAAGGCATAGATGATCATATGTAAGAAGATGTGCCTGAATCTAATAAATATACTACAAAGCCATTGATGAAAAGGAAGATGTTTTGACCATTGGTAATGTTTCTTAACTTATTTTCTTTATGTTCACATTTATTTCTTTCATGAATATTCACATACCATGAAATAATTTATTATATGTGCAGATGCTGAAAAGAACCAAAAAAGATTGAATGGGTCAATACAACCTCGAGATATTGATAATTTTGAAGATGGAGTCAGATGCATAGTCCATTTTAATGAGTTAAACCAACCAATCTGAAAAGTTGGGTTTATTCTAGTAAAATATCTTGGTTCGTTGGCAAAGATTGAGAAATTTTGTCCCATTGGAGCAGACATTTGGCATCGTATTAACGCACATTATGAATTTATAGTACTATTGTTGGACTTGATTGATTGAATTAGATTTGCATTTTTCCTTGCTTTTATTTTTTATCATGTTATTCTTTTTAATCATAATATTACATGATATGTATTGTTTAATATGTATTTTGGTACAATAGGGAAAATTTTGTCATTCCAAATGGACAAATATTTGATAAAGCAATCCACATGCGTGTTGCCAAGCATTGGAGGCATTACAAATATACCTTGAAAGTGTCAAAATTTGATCCAGACAATAGGACAAAAGAAAAAATCATGATTCACCTCCTGGACATACAAAAGACAACTGGATGCGTTTGGTTGAGTATTGGTATTCGCAAAAAAGTCAGGTAAAAGGTTTTAAGAACTTATTTTAAAATACTTATGGATTACATAGTTAATAGAACTTTTCTAATGTTGCATAATTTGTAAAGTGTTGGTAAAGAGACACAAGCATCTCAAAGTCATGTGCATACTACTGGTTGTATAAGCTATGCTAATAAGCGAGCTGATTTTGTAAGATTCCTTCCATATATTTTATTTAAATTTTGTATATATTGGTTTGCCGTAAATTGAAATTCTTGCTTTTTTCTCCTTGTATGATGTCTTATGTCATATATATGTAATGTGTAGATCTCAATTACTATATTGTTAATGTTGTACAATTTTATCTCTTTTAGGTTGAGTTTACAAGAAAACAACCCAGCCATCTAGAATTCTTTCAAATGACTCATACTAAAGTTGCAGGAGGTTTTGTTGATAATACAGTATCTTCACATTTTTGGCATAAATTTGCAAACCAACTCTATTTAGTTATACTGTTTTATTTTTTATGTTTTTATATTACTTTGTATGTGATCATATACTCTATATTTTTCATGTGAACACAGGATGAAGCAAAGTCCAAGGTTGATGAACTAGTTCACGACTCTTCACCTTTGAAGTCTTGTGCAGAGATTGAAAATGATGTGTTTGATAAACTATGTACGAGGATGATCATCCTAAGCGATCAGTTGGCTTTGGGTTTGGAGTCAAACAAAGTCAGGTGTTTGGAGTACATGGTATTTTGAGAAAAGGAGGATATGAGTCTACAACTACAACCAGCAACTCAACTGAATTGGAAATCATGAGAGCAAACATGTCAAATATGAAAAATGAAATGAAGAGCTTCGTTCAAAGGTTGATCAAAGTAATCAAATTTTGCTACAAGCACTTGATGCAATCTGTAGTGCAAAGTTTTCCGATGAGGTTTTTAATGCTAGCTATTCAGTTGATGTTGCACAAGCCTAATTCGGAGGTATATCCATATTATTTGAACTTTCTTCTCAGTTCTTTTATCTAAAAAATCATAGTTCTTTTTAATCTAAACATTTTACAAACATGTGTTGGTGTAAAACTACTACTTGACATTTGCTGAAATCTCAAGATGTTCTGCTTGTTTGGATATGTGCTAATTAAATTTTTTGACTTTATATTTCATGTACTTTGTGTAGGTCGCTGCTTCAGCTGCAAGTGGTAATAGTACTCATAATGGATTGAATGATCTTCCCTCTTCAAGCTCATTGAGTTAGAAGTATTATTAATTTGGATGTTTGGGTTCTTTAGGTGGAACAAGTAGTAGATGCATATTTGGATATAAATACTTATTAAAATTGTTTTCCTTAAATTGTTTTCCTTTGACTAGGTTTATGTTTTTGATCTTTTAACTTTTTGTTGCACAGTTGACAAGGTAGAGATGCTAATTATCTATATATACATTTTTTATTTTAGGAACTCATATATATAATATTTTTAAAATATTTCAGAAACTCATATATATTTTATTGGTTTGCTTTATTTTAATACATCTTTATATAAATGTTTAATAAATTGTAGGTGTCAAACACGTTTTGACACCAATTAATAGACATTTTAGTCGAAACAATCAAACGTCGTAAATTATTACGGGAAAGTTTCAACTGAAAAAAGCATTGACTTATACGCGGGAATTTTCCAGCAAAAGTTTCGACAAAATAAATAACAACGCAACCAAACGTTCAAAATTTCGACGCCAAAAAGTGTCGAGATGTGCACAACGTTAAGTATTTTTCGACGTTTTAAGTGTCAATAATTGAGTAAGTCGCATGAATTTTTCCAACAAAAAGTGTCGACAAGAAAATAGAGACACAATAAAACTTTGCAAATTTTGACGCCACAAAACGTCGAGGAACAGGTCGACAAGAACAAGCGTCGAGATGGGATGGCGTTCAATACTTTTTGACGCTTTTAGGTGTCACTAATCGAGTAAGCCGTGAAAATTTCCCCGACAAAAAAATCGTCAAGAAACCTCAATCGACGCATAAAAGTATTGAGTTCGACGACGCAAAAAAGCGTCGACCAAACTTGACATTGAAATTCTTGACGCTTTGCAAATCTAGACGCTTTTTAGCGTCGGAAAAGGCAGAAAAATGCGTCAATAAAGGCCTTCTTTTGTAGTAGTTTGTTTTATGAAGCTAATAATATAGCAATATTAGACTATTAGAAGTAAATGTGTTTGTGATCGTTAAAATAGAGAGAAACGTAAAAAATGAACTCTTAAGAGAAGTAAGCTTTAGAAAGTCAGATGGTTTAACAAAATCTACCTCCACATCCATGTATATATGTGTACGTCTTTGAGCTTTGACCTAGATATATATGCAGAACGGCCGTGTGTAAATTTAGACCCAAAAAATGCATATAAAATTCATTTATATATTTATAAAATGATATTGTCAAATTGAAAAGCAGCATTACTCGATCGCAATGGAGTAATAAGACAATTAAAACGACAAAATATTGAAGGAAACACAGTCGATAAATTGCCGAATTATATATTTGCTCACAATGACCCCGAGCGAGTGATAGATAAACAAGCCATAGTGTATGGGCCCTCAGATTAATGAAGCAAACACGAAATACAAAATCTGCCAGTACTAGCTAGGTAGCCCTGACCGGATATGAGAATCTGGTGAAATCCTGCAAAAATCTTTGCCCCATCCATCTAATCAAGATCGATGTTCCCTTTCAACCAGCTGGGTAGCGGGGGTGAGTTGTCATTCCAAGCTGCCGGGGATCCTGAAGAAGAAGAAGAGCAAGTAGCGGATCCACTAAATATTAATCATGAGCAGCAGCAGCAGCAGCAGCAGCAAGATCTGATTCTTGATGACGAGTTGCTTGCCGCCGTCAATTTGTACACCGCTGCCCGGGCCAGCTCGGAGTCCACCACGATCAGCTTCTCCTCGATGCGGGCCCCCGCGGAGCCGATCCCTGCAGCCGATAGGGGTAGAGGGCGAGCCCGGGGGCCCGGCCGAGGGCGGAGGCCTGAGGATGACAGGAGGAAGATGCAGCACAGGGATATTGAGAGGCAAAGGAGGCAAGAAATGTCCTCCCTCTTCTCTGATCTCCGCTCCCTTCTCCCTCTTGACTATCTCAAGGTATCAACGCGCCTTTCTCTTTCTCTCTGTATATGTTTATACATACAAAAAAGCAAGCTGCATCACCAAAGACAAAGATGAGGAGGCCTGATTAGAGGATGATATGATGTAATTTTGAATCTACCTAGCTAGGATTTGATTTGGGTTCTACGCTACTGTGCAGTCATGATTGATTAACAAATTGGCCTCGATTTCGGAACTAGCTAGGGTTTTACTTAATTTGGTTGTGATTTCAACAAACTTATACTCATAGTATATAGGGGGGGTGTTAATGATTGATGATGGACCTAGCTAGCTAGCTACTCGTTCCAATTTTATCATATGTACTAATGTTATCACTTATATATATATATACAGGGAAAGAGATCGATGAGCGACCACATAGCGGAATCGGCCAACTACATAAAGCAGTTGCAAGGCAGAATCAAGGTGCTGGGAGACACAAGGGAGCAGCTCAGGGGGACATTGGCCGGTGCTAGCCATGAAGAAGCACAAACCCATCATTCCACTACTGCTAGTACTATGATCACAAACAACGTGGAGGTCTTCACCAGTAGCGGCGGCCTTCAAGTCCAGATCTGCTGCGCCCAGGGGGGAGACCTTTCGACATCCCTCAGGGTGTTACTCGAAGCTGGACTCGATGTCGTGAGCTGCGTCACCAACAAAGTGAATGGAGGAGGTCTTCTCCACAACATTCACTGCCAGGTAATATTAAGTAACAGGTACTACTACTTGTGGGTTCCGTTTGTTTCTTTACTTATCAATCATTGCCTGCGCGCACAGCAGGTTACTGATGTGGGATGGGGTGAATTCGACGTGCAGCAGCTTCAGCAGAGATTGTATCAACTTGTTTGTTCCAACAGCTAGCGCGCTCAACTAATTAGCTTCTCCAATTCGATCAGTGTGTAAGCAATCTTTTTAATTTATTACGTAATACCTTCACTATTCTACCTACCTTTGTGCTTACTTCGTTTGCTACCTAGCTACATGATTTCAACAAATCGTGACTTTGGATTGGCTTGATGCTACACTTAGCTAGTGAGAAGATGTGATTAATTGAGTGACAACGTATTGGTGATTTCATGCAGTACTTTCATCATGAGCTTGCTCATTAATTAATGTTGAATTTGGTGGTGGCCATGCATTTTTTTATGTATTTAGTAATTGTTCATGCACTCTATATAGCTAATTTTATACTCTCTCTATATATGTATATTATACATTAATACAAGTACAGAACATCATATATATATATATCTTCATATTATTATTTATTTCGTATCTCGTGTGTGATATCTAATCATGAAAAATGAAACAAACCATAGGTTAAGAAATGAGAAAATTATATCGATCATCTGTTCTAATTGATTGAAAGTTGTACGTTTGTATAGATCGATAGATAGCATAAGGAAAATTAGAGAAGGAAATGAGAAAAGGGGATATAACAAGGAATAAGGAAACTTAACAATCAAAACTTTGATCGATTATATTTACTTTTTTGAATGGTTGTGAATCAATAACTGTTCTCTTCTATACAGTTCTACCCTATTAGCCGCCTTATATAAGAAGTACTTTTTTTCAATTATTCAGTCAAAATCTAACATCATATTTTAATCAAAAAACAAAAAGAATTAACATCATATGTTCACACAAAGTTTTATATATCCTCATTGATTTCTAATTTTTTTACTAGCTATAGGAGCTACTGGTAGGATGGGTAGCAAATGCATGCGAGTCTGATATAATAGATAAAAAAAATTCCAAGCTATATAATATATGAAGTTGATAGACTATCGATGGAATCTATTGTCAATGACAATGGGTTAAAAATTTTGATTGTAGGTCGCAATAAAATTTTCCTGATTCTGACCATATATCAGATATGCATGCATGCCTTTTTAATTAGCTTGGTAGTGAATCTTAATATATTGCATGGCTCTTAGGAGCTGTGATTGCATTTTCGATCAGATTGAATATTTATATTGTGCTTATGGATCGGAGTTAGTGGTATTTCATCACTGAGGCGATTGATCGATACCGCGTGCATGCAAGCAGATTATGGCTAGCTACCTCGTTTTGTCGTTAATTACTGTATTGATCAAACAAGGTTCTTAGCATCTGTTAGCTAGCTAGCTGAGCTCACTATTATACTTTTTATTTCAGAAGCTCACTATTATACAATGAGCACGCTTTTTCCACCACACGTCTTATATATAAATACTAGCTGTTATATTAATATACGTACGTACATTAGATCGATCAATTCCATGCTTGTTTGCTGGATGTTTATGCTACCACATGCAATCTATTCTTCATTAGTTTCAAATGCGATTAATGATGCCATATATCATAAAACAATATGTTGGAATGGAGTGTGTTAGTAATAACAAGGGCCCGTGAGAGAAATAGTTTTTTGGCCGGCGAATAAAATAAAAGATACAATTTAAAGGACACGTTTTCTTATAATAGGAACATTTGACAATCAAATTAGTTATTCAGTTCTCCGGTCAACGGAATAAAATAAAATTTGTTACCTTCCTAGTTTTACCTAAGGACTTTTAACCAAGTATATACTTCTTTCATTCAATTCACTAGCTACAAGTTAGTAGGACTCCAAAATTTCTTAGACACACTAGTGAACTAATCAAGCTTCTAGCTCTAGAACAAAAATTGAAAGACCGAAAAGTAAAGTTACACCTGACTTAGTACGTGACTCATTTTCAACATCTGAATCTCGATCTCAACCTTCACAGATAGTACCTTACGCTAGTACTCTCTATCACCCTTAAAGACACACATTTACCTAGAGCTAACAAGTTGCTTATATAGTGATTCATAAGTGAGAATCATGAAATGATATCTTTCTCCAACAACATTAAAGATAACATTTTCCATCCACACTCTCTCATTAAAATACTCACGGTCGTGATACTCTACATACACAATATTTGTCTCCTAAAACAAGATATTCACTCGATCTACGAAAATTTTAAGCCTTGCATGTCAATCCTGGAGATAGTCTCTCAATCTTGTAAATAAGATCTTTTATTAAGCAATCAACCGACCCCTCTCTCCTTATCCATCATTCGAGCTCGTTTGCATTATGTTGGGACATTTCTTTAGTTGTGTCCATGCGTGGCCTTGCTAGTCTCTGGGCGACACTTCCCTTTTCACTATGTTTTATCTCTTCTTTGTTCCTTTATAGTTGTATCCTAAAACACTAGGAAACAACAAAATACTTAAATGGTGTTTGTTATCATCGAAACTCAAACGGGTTTGTCTTTTAACATAAGACCTTATTCAACTCCCTCTTGGTAATTCCAATTATGTTTAATAGATAGAGTTTCAAATTTTGACTTCTTAAACAAAAGTTCATCCAAAAAATAAACGAAACACAAAATTTTAAGATTCTATACTCCTCAAATAAGTTTTTTGAATTATGTACAATTCCCATAAAATTAATCCATGACAAAAGAAGGTTTAAGTAAGGCAAAGTTTCTTTATGCTTATGGACTACCTGCATAGCATTGTTGTACTATATTTGGATCACGGTGATTAATCAATTAACCTTTAATAATAAAACTATAGGACCTAGTAAACGTACTATCATCATTATATATAAATCATACTCCCACCATTAACAAACAAGTGTCCTTTTAGCCTTTAATCTTGTTCAAAAATATTTGTCTTTTTAGAGTTTAAGATAATGATTTTTTGGTGAGTTTGAAGTATGTTATTGAAAACTTCACACATTGATATAATCACTGGCGGAGCTAGAAACTATTTTAAGGGGTCACAAAACTACTTTGTGAAAAATCATCTAACATTAATAAGTAATGACCTATAATTATATATTCTCTCTTTAAATACAGGTTTTGAAGCAAAATTAATTACATTTTTTTGTGAAATTTAGCAAAGAGAATTCCAAAGATAGGAAGAAAAAAAAAATCAAAAAAAATCATTTTATGAGAAATTTTTATAGGTTAATTTAATAACTTTCTAAATTTTATAAACAATTTCGTAATTCGTACTATAAATATAAGATAAAATTATTTGGATAAGAATAGTAAATACAAGAGTACTAAGGGTGCATGTTGGAACCTTGACAATTCCCTCTGATTTTGATGATGATAAACACCATAAGGTTTTATGGTTTTGTGTTATTCTTATGAATTTCAGGTTTCATGAAGAGATAAAGGAACAATGGCAAAACAGTGAAGAAGAGAAAACAGAGGAGTGCATTGGAAAGCTGTGACAACAAGGAACAGTGTCCGCGCAAACAATTGATAAAGCTGGAAAGCGCGTGGCGCTTATACAAGGAAAGTTCTATTTATGGAAACGCCGCGTCTGAGGAACAATGCGAGAACACATAAATACGCTAGCTGTTCCCAGACAGACTCAATTATACAAGGAAACAAGATTTCGTGGTTTACTTGGAGAAGAAGAAGAAGATATTGAGTCTAAGGAAACTTTATACATGGAAACTATGTGTTTATCAGATTTAGAGTTTATGTGGAAACATAATTTGTCATAGTTACCATACGTGTGTGTAGTTAGATTTTTGGTAATAGGATCTTTGTAGAACCTATATATAGATGAGAATTGTCTTGGGGGAAGACATCTCAGCTATTGTCATCCAGAGCTCTTGAGAACTGAGATCAAAAGCTAAGGCTAGGTACGGGGAGTTCTTGCTTTAGTCTTTGTTTTATTCTTGTGTTGTTTAGAGGTGATTGCACTTAAAGTCTTTAACCTAGGGTATAGGTGGAGAGAAGACTTGTAAGATTGCACAACTCTTAATGATACAAGTACACGTTTTGGGAATTGTGTTGTTACTTTGAATTTTTACTTATTTCCGCTGCCCAGGTAACAGTCATATAGTTCCATGATTAAACACACTAACGATTCAACAATTGGTATCAGAGCGGGTTAGCTCTAGATTGTGTGTTCTTTTCAGATTCACAGGTAACAATGGCTTCCACTCATGAAGTTGGGCTTGGGAACAACAAACCACCGTTCCTGCCTGTTGGTGGAAAGTTTCAACACTGGAAGGACCTCTTCACAGACTGGTTGAAGAGCAATGACTATCAATGCTGGAGAGTCATTGAAGTGGGTGAAGAAAAAGTTGTTGAAGACGTGATCAAAGGAATCAAACCTTGGTGCCCAGATGACTTCAGAATCATGGAGAAAAATTCTAAGGCTCGAATGTTCATCAACAATGCAATCAGCATTGAAGATGCATCCAAGCTTCATTCTTGTGCCACTGCAAAGGATATGTGGGCAGCTCTGGAACAGATGTACATGGGAAGTTATGATCTTAGAGAACTTGATCGCTTTCAAGCAAAGAAAAACTTTTATAACTTCGCCATGGTGGATGGTGAAACTATCTCCTCTTATCAATCCAGATTTGAGGAAATCACCACAACACTTGCTGTTCATGATGTGGATGAAAAGGAAATTCTTCCTAAAGAAAAAAAATTCATCATCATTGATGGACTTCCTCCAAGGCATAAGATGACTAAGGCTATACTCAAGGAGAATCCAAACACTCTCAACCTCACACTTCATGAAGTCTTTGGAAAAATTAAGAAGTATGATGAAGAAGACAAATATGTCAAACCTAAAGGCATTGCTTTGATGGTTGAAAAGGCTTTTGAGATGATTGAAAACAATAAAGATGACAACTTGGATGGTGTAGATCCAGAAACTGCTCTCCTCACCAAGGCCATGCAAACTCTCTATCGCAAGGGTCGATCATTCAGGAATGAAGGGAACAATGGTGAGAAACGAGACATCAAGGACGTTACTTGCTTCAACTGTAAGGAAAAGGGTCACTATGCTAATAAGTGCCCTAAAGGGAACAACTCAGACAACAATGGTGACAATTCTGGGAACGACAAAAAGAAGGCCTTCGTTGCTGTCTGGGGAGATGATTGTGCCAACTCTGACGATGACGAAACATAGTCATGGGGGAACAACAGTGTAGAATCGAGTGTGTTATATCAAGGAACGGTAAGTTCGTTCCTTGGGCAGCGGAAAATAACAACAGAATTATGAAGTAACGAGCTCAGTTCCTTAGAGAGGAAAACTTAATCAACCAATTAGTTGACTAAGAAAAACCTCTAGGTTTCCCTAGTAGGATTTCGAATGTCTACTTATTTTATTAATTCTGGAATTACAAACAAGCAAGTCTTATCTCAATCTAGTTTACTCCTAGATATCTAGACTTTTCAATGTAACGTTCCTAACAACACACTAGACAACCAAAACCCTAACAAGTACTCAACTCACCAAAGTTTCGTCCTTGTAAGTGTTCTTCTTGCTTCCGAATGCTCTGCTCTGGAAAATGCTCTTGTGTTTCGTAGTTGTAGAAATCCGCAACTCTCTAATATATAGTCTAGGAAATTCTCATATTTTACCCTAGTTTTACTTAAGGAAAATAAGATAATAAAATCCTATACAATCTTTTCTATCAATATTCTACCCAAAATCTCTTCACCGAGATCTTCCTTGAGGCCCAAGTTGCAACTTCCACATCTGTTTTCCATAACAGATATTCGACGGCTCTCTAGGGTTTCTAGCGCGCGTCCTTCGTTCCTTGCGCTGTTCCCTTTTCTGTTTTGTTTCAGCGACACGCATCTGTTCTCTTCTTTCGTTCCAGCGCGTTGATTTCGTTATTGTTGGCTTCTCTGTTCCTTTGCTTTTTTGTTTTGACTTTTCTCAGGTTTTCATCATTCCTTTGACTTCACCGTTTCCTGAAACTCATAGTCACACTAAAACCATCAAAAGCATTTGAGTTTATCATCATCAAAATCAAAGGAAACATCATCGTTCCAACAATTTCCCCCTTTTTGGTGATGACAAACTCCTTCAAAATGTGCAAGTCAAAAGACACAGTTCAGAACAGACAATTAGAAGCATTTTCACATTTAATCACACAAATACTATGTTCAAATAATTAACAATGTTCCCCCTCAGAAAGTTCATTGAGAATTTACCTTCAAGCAGCCTTGTCGTTCCCCTTAGCACTAGCTTCTGTTATCAAAAGTTCAAAGTACATACTTCCCCCTTTTGGCATCATCAAAAGTTCCACAAGAAACCAAAAGACTTGACACACATGCAACTCATAAACAAAATAATTCATTCATAAAATTATGCAAAGTACATAGCATAGGGACCTAGACAGCTAAGATCAGAAGATAAGGAACAATCACACAAAAGACATAAAAACATTAAAAAATCAAGAATAGAGGGTCAGACGGGCTAGAATAGGAACGGAGAGCACTCAGATCTCAGGGTATTCCGCAGAATCATCGGCTTTGCTCAAGAAGTGATCCAAGAGCAATGACATGGTTGTGTTCAACTGCTTGAGCTCAACAAGTATCTGATGCTGAATTGAACTCCCTTTTGACGACCCTTCACTAGTTGCTTTCTTTGCAACAGCAGTGTCCGTTCCTTTGGTGTCTCCAATGAATTTCATCTTTTCCACCGTAGCAGAATCCAACTCGCTACCCAGAGAAACTTCATTCTCTTCCAGATATGATTCCTCATGTAGTAACAGCATCTTGACCAAACCGGGGTAGGCCAAAGAATGAGATTTGGCCTTGCAACGATCCATGTGACACAGAATGACTCTGGGGAGATCAATTTTTTCCTTTCGTAGGAATCGATCGAGCAAGAACAGGTCGCATAGAGTAATGGTGTTTCTGCGCTCTTGTCGTGGTGCAACAGCCCTGGAGATGATATGGAACGCTATTCGCTGAAGCAGAGTCAGCCTTTCTGTGTGCAAATCACCTTCAGTGGAACCAAACAAACGTTCCATACAAGCCAGCTTTTCTTCGTTGAGCTCACTCAATGGAGCTTCATAAAAACCACCCAAAGGAACAGATAAGAGTTGGGAGATAACCTTGGGAGAGAAGGATAGATCTTCGCCACTGATCTTGGATGACCCAGTCAGAACGTCTCCTTTTGAGAGAAAGAAGTAGTGGTAGAACTCTCTGACTTGAACTTCATTAACGGTGATCCTGTCGGAACCGATCCGTTCCCAACCCTGGAATTTCAGGAGCTCTAGAATCTCCTTCACATGGTGTTAAGAGAAGAAGCTTGCACGGATGAGCAGGGGAGGAAGAATCTTCTTACCCTCAGAAAAGTTTAGAGTAGTGGTGGTGGAGAGAGAGAGTTCCAGCTTTGCTTTCCCGGTGGATTTGGCCTTCTTCGCTGTTGTTTTAGCAGCGGAACGGAGCCGTGCCTTGGTAGGGCGAGGGGCATGCTCATCACCACCAGATTTGGAGGGAGTGGAGTGAGCAGTGGTGGCTGGGCGGTGCTCCAAGATCTGGATTTCGCCCTCCTCCTCTGATTCCTGGGCGATGAAGGCGAAATCAGCGAGCTTCCGCTTGCGAGGTGGAGGCGGCGCCAAAGGTGTAGCCTTTACACCCAAGTCCTTCTCTTGCAATCTCATCAATTCCTCCTCGGCTTCTGCTTTGCCCCCGGAAGGAGAGGAAACAGAGTGCTCCTCTTCCATTGGCACCAGGGCAAGAGTAGGATTTAGGTCTTGGGCCTTTAGAGGGGACGGAGCAGGCGAGGAAGTTGTGGGAGTCGATGCAGAGGCATGGGGATCCTCCGATTGTTGAATGGACGCCCTAGAGATGTCAAGCACAGAGCCCGGAGCCGCAGCGGAACTTGGAGTAGCCCTAGCGGCCCTGGCCTGTTGAAGTTGGAGTATGTAAACATCCATTTCAGCGTCGGTGAGGTTGGCGGGGTTGATCTTGCTGGGGGAGTCCATTGAAGCAGACAATAGAGAGCTTTAGGGAGGTGAGAGCTGGAGAGATTTGAGAGAGTGTTTGAATGCTGAGAGATATCAGAGAGAGAGGAAGTGGCGGTGCAGGAACTTATGAAGATATGCCGTATATATAGGAACAAGATAAAATCTTTTTCAAGATAAAATCTTTTCCAAAAAAATGCTTTCGGATCTCAACCGTCTCTAAGTTTCCTTCTTGCAAAAGTTTCCTTCAATAACTCTTCTCTCTCCTGATGCAACGGTCACTTTTTGCTCGGTTGCCGCATCACGGTTCCAGTCGCAGAGCGGTCAAATCGCACAGGGAGCCGTTCCAACGGATACCTGCAACTCAATTGATGCCAGCCTCTGTTCAAATTCAACGTTCCAAACCTATCCGTTCCCCCTCAATCTGAGCAACAGTCTTCGTTCTCCCTGAGACCAAGAGTGCTTGAAAGGCTTGTCTGGATATTTCAATGTTGGGTTCATACAAAATATAGTATATCCAAACATATGGTAGGGAGAAAAACAACTCAGATAATTATTCCCAGTAAAAGGTTTAACAAAGAGGGATCATAGGGAACGTTTACCTGAATCGCGGCTTAGGTAGGCAGTACAACCAATTATCATGTGGGTTTGTAATGAGGGTTCAATCATCAAATTGGTTGTTTTGGGTCTTTAAGTAAGATGTTAGCATGCAATCAAGTAAGTCAACACAAATCAAAAGACAGAGTATCTAGACCCTAAGACAAGGCAATTCGAACACACAAAAATCATGAAAAATTTATGTCATGAGAGGCCAGTAAACAAGAAACTTTATGAAATCTGTGAAACGAGTTAGCCAAGCATTGAGGGAATAATGGATGTGAAGGTCCTCAATTCAGAGAGATCATGCCAAGGAGTAATCGAAGATACTCGAATGGACCTTTGTCTAGTGCTTTGGTGAAGATGTCTGCCACTTGATTTTCAGTCCTGCAATGTTCCATTCTAATAAAGCCCATGTCAACATTATCACGTAGAAAATGATGACGAATGTCAATATGCTTAGTACGTGAATGATGAACTGGATTTTTTGAAATATTGATGGCACTAGTATTATCACACATAATAGGAACGGTGCCAAAAGACATACCATAGTCTTCCAGTTGTTGTTTAAGCCACAACACCTGAGCACAACAGCTTGCCGCGGCGACGTATTTAGCTTCTGCAGTGGAAAGGGCCACAGAGTTTTGTTTCTTGGAACCCCATGAAACGAGACAAGGCCCAAGGAACTGTGTCGTTCCAGAAGTGCTTTTGCGATCTACTACGTGCCCAGCAAAGTCGGCGTATGTGAATCCAACAAGGTTGAAGTCACAGTTCTTGGGATACCATAGACATAGGTGGTACATTCCTTTGAGGTATCTAAAGATACGCTTGACTTCCTTCAAGTGTGAGTCTTTTGGATTTGCCTGAAATCTAGCACATAGACACACACTAAACAAAATATCTGGCCTACTGGCCGTGAGATAGAGAAGTGAACCAATCATTCCCCTATACATGGTGGGATCAACGTCCGTGCCATGAATATCTGCATCCAAGCGAGTGTTAGGAGAAATAGGAGTAACGATGGGTTTGGCAGTGTCCTTACCATATTTCTTCAACAACTCCTTGATGTATTTCTGTTGATGTATCTTCGTCCTTCCTTAGTTTGGGTGACTTGCAATCCGAGGAAAAAGGATAATTCCCCAATCATACTCATCTCAAACTCACTACTCATAAGATTTTTTAATTTTTCTACAAGGGCAGGGTTAGTGGAACCAAAAATAATATCATCAAGATAGACTTGAACCACCAGAATCTTACCTTCTTGTTCCAGAAGGAACAGAGTTTTGTCAATCATTCCTCTACGATATCCATTGGAGAGAAGGAACTGTGCAAGTCTATCATACCAAGCACGAGGTGCTTGCTTAAGACCATACAGTGCCTTATCCAATGCATACACATGTGAGGGAAAATCAGCATCTTCAAATCCAGGGGGTTGCTTCACATATACCTCTTCTTGAAGGTATCCATTAAGGAACGCCGTCTTGACGTCCATTTGGTATAGTGTGAATCCCTTGTGAGCGGCGTAGGCAATGAGAAGACGAATAACTTCAATGTGAGCCACTGGAGCATATGTCTCATCATAATCAATCCCTTCTTGTTGATTGTAGCCTTGGGCAACCAGCCTTGCTTTGTTCCTTGTGATTACCCCAGAGTCGTTGAGCTTGTTCTTGTACACCCACCGAGTACCAATGGCATGTTTGTTGCGAGGTAAAGGAACGAGCCGCCAGACTTTGTTCCTCTCAAACTGATGGAGCTCTTCTTGCATAGCTACGATCCAATCTGGTTCCTTCAATGCTTCCTTGATATTCTTTGGTTCTACAAGAGAGATAAAAGCATGGAACGCACAAAACATATTCAGTTTAGAGCGCAAACCTCTTTCACCGAAAGGTGTGATCAGATTATGAGTGGGGTGAGCCTTTTGAACTCGAACGTTCTTTGACACTAGAAGAGTAGGATCATCAATTTGTGCCTCAGAGACGTCCGTTGAAGATGGATGAAGCTGGGCATCTTCGAAGTGGTATGTTCCGTCATCATCACTTTCGGAACTAACAGTAATAATATCACTAGAGGTTCCAGCATGAACAGTGATAGGGATGTTTGTAGTAGGTGGGGGCATGGTTGAGTCAGTGATGGATAAAGAGGGAATTTCTGCATCTTGTGCAGCATTATTTGAGGTATCCTCCTTTGAGGAATCATCAGGAATAGAAGAGTCCGGAGAGGATGGAGACACAGTGTTTGCAGTTGGATGATCGTTCCCTGAACCTGCATGTGGTTTTGAGGGAGGTCCATTGTCTTCATCATCTGAATCTTCATGTTGCATTCTTGGATAACCTTCTTCTGGGGAAGTTGCTTCAAACTCTCCATTGGAACCTTTGGAGTTCTCGTCGAAGACAACATGAATGCTTTCTTCAATTTTGTGCAGCCTCTTGTTGTATACCATGTACGCCTTGCTTGCCCTTGCATAGCCCAAGAAGATTCCTTCATCACTTCGAGGGTCAAACTTGCCCAAGTTATCCTTCCCATTGTTGTGAATATAGCACCTGCATCCAAAAGCACGCAAGTGGGAAATGTTGGGCTTGCGATCCCTTATTAGTTCATAAGCGGTTTTATTCAATAAGGGACGAAGCATTGCACGATTAAGGATATAATAGGCAGTATTTACTGCCTCAGCCCAAAAAATCCTTGGAAGGTTGCTAGCGATAAGAAGAGTTCTCGCCATATCTTCCAAAGTCCTGTTCTTCCGTTCCACAACTCCATTTTGTTGTGGTGTCCTAGGCGCGGAAAAGTAATGAGTCACACCATGTTCCTCGCAGAAGTTAAAGAACATGGAGTTCTCAAACTCCGTTCCATGGTCGGACCTAATTGCCTTTAGCTTCTTTCCTAAGCTTGTTTCCACCTTCTTGATAAAAGCTTCGAACTCGGAGAAGACTTCATCATTCGAAGATAAAAAAACTGTCCAAGTGAATCTAGAATAATCATCGACAATTACGAAAACATACCTGTTCCCACCATGACTTCTTATCCTCATGGGACCACAGAGATCCATATGAATCAGTTCCAGAGGATGAGAAGTTGTTACATCTGGTTTGATCTTAAATGAGGAATGAGTCTGTTTCCCCTTTACACAAGCATCGCAGATACCATGGAATTCAGATTGAATATGGGGAAGACCATGAACAAGTTCCTTTTGAATAAAGCTGGTGAATGAGTCGAAGATTTGCATGACCAAGCCTTCTATGCCACAGTTCCGTCTCATCAGCTATAGACGCAAAGCATAGAACTTCCTTTGGCTTGAAATCTTTATCCACAATGTATACATCCTTGAATCTGACTCCTCTCAAAATTATGTTCTTGGTTTCACGATCTTTGACATAGGATTCTTGAGAGGTAAAGACCGTCTTGTTGTTCCCTTGGTCGCAAAGCTGTGCAACACTCAACAAACTGAAACCAAGTTCATGAACTAAACTAACCTCTTTTACTGTGATGCTGGAGTTTAGTTTCGTTTCGCCTGTTCCAATGATTTCTCTGCGTCTCTTGTCTCCAAGAGCAACACTCCCTCTGGAGTGTTTGTGAAGTGAGGAGAGTTGATCTTCCTTTCCAGTAATGTGGCACGAACAAGCGCTGTCAATGTACCACCTCTCGTTCCCCCTCACTTCAACCTGCACAGAAAAAGTTAGTGTTTGGCAACCCATGCAAGCTTAGTCTTACCTGGTCGAGACACATAATACAATTGTTCTATGGGAATAGTTCTAACAATAGTTTTCTTCTTGTTTCTAGCATGGTTAGAGTTATGCACATGTGAATCATCATAGAAATCATTCAAGTTCACATTGTTACTCCTTGTTAGGAAACGGAACTCTGGAACTTCGGTTCCCCTGAGAGTTCCTTTCCTCAGTTTCTCTACTTTTGAAGATGACAAATATTATGATACTAATGTTTTATCTCAAAGATGTGCTTTAAGGAACCACAGGAATATACCGAAGGCAAGAAAGCCAAACAGGACAAGAGAACCAAAGGAACAAGACAAAGGAAGGAACCCAGAGGAACCTAGGTGTGCCCAAAAACGTAGCATGCGAGGTTGCGATTCCCGAGAAATCTGGGAACACCAAACCTCGGACAAAAGGAGGTGAAAGTGACTTGAGAGAAGCTTCCAAAAGCCTGCCACCATCCAAGAACAAGACTCCAAGATGCCTAGAACAATGAACCTCGGACAAAGGCACTGAAAGCGACAGCTCATAGAGATGTCACTATCCAGAAGACAGTTCCCAAGTGCCCAGATTGTTGAACCTCGGAAGAAGGAAGCTGGAGAACGGCTTGGCTGAAGTAGTTGACTAACCTAGAAGGATTCTGAGCTGCCTAGGTTGTTTGCACATGCCAAGAACAACGTGGACCAAGGAGAACCACTTATCCTAGGGCAAGCTCAATCTGTGGGAACCCAGAGAAGATTAAGCTGCGAAGAATCCTCTATAAAAGGAAGACTAACTCAAGGGTTATCTTCAAGCACTAAAATACGACTCACACACATTAGCAAATATCCAGTGTGAACCTTCAAACAAGATCATCAAAGCAAACCGAGATCAAGAGGAACCAGTCAAGGAATAGAAGAGCTGAGTGCTAAGTTCATGTGACTGTAAGTGATAGTTCCTAGATGCGAAGGTCTGTTTCTTGGATTGATTATTGATTGTGTTAAGTTATCTAGGATTGCCTAACTGTGTGTAAGGCAAAGAAACTGTGTGTTTGTTCCTAGGATAAGCTGTAACCAAAAGAGATAAGAAATCAAGAAGTAGACCTTGAAATCATTTCGAAAGAAAGGTAGTGGTTTTTATCCTGGATTGCTAGTTGGCAATCAAAGATTTCCACTATAAGGAACTTGTCATTTGTTTGATTGTTTATTTCCGCTGCGAAGGGAACTTAGAATCGATATTCTGAGTTCCTTAAGTTATTATCTAACAATCATGATCCTACAATTGGTATCAGAGCAGGAAAAGCTCTAGATCTTTGTTTAAGTTTGCAGATCTAAGATGTCTCAGTCAAGCAAGTTTGAGCTGGGAATTTCCATCAATAAACCTCACATTCGGAAGAAAGGAGAAAGGTGTTTAATAGTTAAGGAGGACTCAACGAAATCATATGACTCTGAGGTATTCTCTTCTGACTTTACTAAATCTCTTCTTGAATGTGATAAGAAGCAATTGATTAAAATTATTAGGAAACTTGGAAAAGAGAACAGTTCCCTTTAGGAAAGACTAGATGAATGTGAAGAAGAAATTTCATGCTTATCTACTGAAAATTCTGTTTGGAGCAAGAAACTTGATGAAACTGAAAAATTGCTTGCTAGTTCCTCTAGAAAGTGTGATTCATGTACTGCTCTTGAAAAGGAACTAGCACAACTTAAAGATTCTACAAGCATGTCTAACGTTTCCCATGTTTCATGTGATAATTGTACTGCTCTTGAAAATGAACTAGCACATCTTAAAGATTTTGCAAGCATGTCTAGTGTTTCCCATATTTCATGTGATAATTGTGTTGTGCTTGAAAAGGAACTTAAGCATGCTAAGAATTGTCAGAGTTCCCTTACTCCAGAAAATGATTTGCTTGTTGAGATCATAGATAAGCTTGATGTGTTGACTACTTCTATCAATGAAAAAACTGTCAATCAAACTGTGTTTATTAAGCAAAGATATGGTATTGGTTATCCGGGAAAGGAAGATTCTGAGGATTCATGCTCTGCTGAAAATGAGAAGCTAAGAAGAGAACTGGTTGAGAAAAATGAAACTCTCAATTTCGCTCTTCAAACTTCTCGTGATAAAAATCAGTTCCTGGAAGAGAAGGTAAAGGTTCTTGAGAAGAAGCCTAAAGGTAAACAAACCTGGTTTGATGGACACAATGCTCATAAAATGTACGTCAATCAAGCTCAGGGAACTAGAGGTAAGGGAATTGACTTCCAGCAGAGGAAATATGACAATCCTTTTTGTCCCGATAAAGGAAAATATGGTCATGTTAAGTATAATCGTGTTTGCTGGCATTGTGATAAAAATGATCATTATATTCATGATTGTATTCATAAGAAAAGGCAAATTGAAGAAAGTCATAGGAAAAGGAACTTGGATGTTGAGATTAGTGGTCATGTGTATTACTCAACTAACTTGCAGGTGCAAAGGAACTCTCATTACCATAAACCCAGAAAAGCCAAGCGTGTCTGGGTGCGTAAGTCTTAATTGTATTGCAGGTTGAAGTGAGATGCCTAGTTCCCTACAAGATGCAAATTGATGATTGGGACGCAGAATTGAAGTTTTGATCTAGCTCATCTCACTTCAAAGGAATAACAAGGGAAATATGTCCTTTGTTAAAGAAATATTTGTATGAAGAAGCAGAAAACAATGAAGGGAACTCCAAACGCTAATGGAAATTATGGAGGATCACATGGTGTTGACGTTAGTTCCCAATGATAATATCAATGGAACTACAAGTATCAGAAGTCAATGATTCAAGGGGAACTGAGGTAAATAAGGAAATTTGTCACCTCAACTGCTTATAGTTCCCAAGTACTATTGTTGGAATCATCTCGGTGGTCAAGGGGGAATTAAGGAACCCGGTTTGATGTTAAGGGGGAATATGCAATTCACTAATGATTATTCTACATCTAGTTATCTTCTGCTTTTCCTCATATATTATTCATACCTATTTTAGATATGTCAGGTTCTACATGTTTGTCATCATCAAAAAGGGGGAAATTGTTAGGAAGTGGACTTTTGGAAACTCTAGTTCCCTACCTGGTTCCCTTCCTCAGTTTTCCTAGTTTTGACGATGACAAACACTTTGCTACTAATAATTCCACATGTGTAGTTGAGCAGGGAACTCAGGTTCATGGAAAGGAAGAATAGAACCTTAGAGGACATGGCTCGAACTATGCTCATCTCAAGTGGACTCTCTCAATCATTCTGGGCTGAGGCAATCAACACAGCTTGCTACATCATCAATCGAGCCATGCTTCACCCAATCACAAAAAAGACACCCTATGAGCTCCTAAGAGGAAGAGTTCCCAACATCTCACATCTGAGGGTGTTCGGATGCAAGTGCTTTGTGCACAACAATGAGAAGGACAATCTTGGCAAATTCGACCCAAGAAGTGATGAAAGAATCTTCATTGGATACGCCTCAGGCAGCAAGGCATACAAAGTCTTCAACAAAAGGACTAAAAAGGTAGAAGAAAGTGTTCATGTTATTTTTAATGAAAAATCACTTGGAAAGATTGTGCAGAACACCACCAATTCCTTTGAAGACCCGTTTCCCAAGTCATATCAAGAAGATCCAGATGAAGATGTCACTCCACCCAGTTCCTGTCCTGCTGCTCGGAACCCTCCAATGGCTCCTCCACCAGTTCCCATGAATAATGAACAACAATCCATTTCTGGGAACCATGAGCATGACGACAACATCTGTGGAGACTTCAATGACTCATCTTCCCACATGATCTTCAATGGAGAAGGTGATTCCAACCAGGAAGCTGAATGTTCAACTCAGAATGTCTCCACATCAAATGCTCTAGCTCCTAACAGAGAAAGAAGAGTCATCAAGCCTCCAGTCAGGTTCGATCATCTAACCTTCTTTGTCTTCAATGCCTTCCTGTCTATTGTGGAACCAAAGAACATAGGTGAGGCACTGAAGGATGTAGACTGGATCCAAGCTATGCAAGAAGAGCTCCATTAGTTTGAAAGGAATAAAGTATAGCATCTAGTTCCCCGCCCCAAGGATAAGCACATCATAGGAACTAGATGGGTTTTCAGAAACAAGCTAGATGATACAGGAGCGGTGATAAGGAACAAAGCAAGACTTGTTGCTCAAGGATACAATCAACAAGAAGGCATTGACTATGATGAAACCTATGCTCCAGTGGCAAGGATTGAAGCAATAAGGTTGTTGATTGCTTTCGCACCACACAAAGGGTTCAAGTTGTTCCAAATGGATGTAAAGACGGCCTTCCTAAATGGAATTCTTCAAGAAGAAGTCTATGTCAAGCAACCACCTGGTTTTGAAGACGATGATCATCCAGACCATGTCTACTTCTTAGACAAAGCACTGTACGGCCTCAAGCAAGCTCCCAGAGCTTGGTATGATCGACTTGCCCAGTTCCTACTCTCAAATGGCTACACGCGTGGAGTTATTGACAAAACTCTCTTCATCCTAGAAGAAAAAGACATTGTTTTTGCTGTTGGTTTGTGTGCTAGGTTCCAATCTTGTCCAAGAGAAACCCACTTGGCTGCCGTGAAGAGAATACTTCGATATCTCAAGGGAACTGACTCCCTCTGCATTTGGTACCCCAAAGAATGTCCCTTTGATCTGATGGGTTTCACTAATGCTGATTATGCTGGATACTTGGTGGATAGGAAGAGCACCTCTGGAATGGCACAGTTCCTAGGCCCTTGCCTTGTGTCACGGGGATCAAAGAAACAAGTCTCAGTTTCCCTCTCCACCACAGAATCCGAGTACATTGCGGTTGCCTCATGCTGTTCCCAACTTCTCTAGCTAAAGCAACAACTCACGGACTTTGGTATGTCTTATGGCCCTCTTACTATTCTTTGTGATAACACTAGTGCCATAAACATTTCTAAGAATCATGTGCATCATACTCGTACCAAGCATATAGACATAAGACATCATTTTCTTAGAGATCATGTTGAGAAGGGAAACATCATTATGAAATTTTGTAGAACTGAAGATAAGGTTGCAGATATATTCACCAAAGCCTTGAATAGAGTTCCCTTCGAGAACCTTAGATTGGAACTGGGAATGATTCCTATAACCTAGTAGTGACCTTAGTTTAAAGGCTCCTTTCCAGTTCCCCTGATTGACTAGTTTAAGATTTTCACTTGTTGAGTCTTGATATCTATGTGTTATATTTTTTGCTATAAACCCTCTTTTCCATAATGGTTTCTTAAAAAGGCTTAGATAAATTTTTCTAGTTCGTATCTTTTGGTCTTCATTATTCTTTCAACTCTGTCTTTGTTCAAGTTTCATTGTTGGCCCAAAAGTCACAATCTAATCATATTCTAACCCAACAATACAAGCCGAAATGATGATTGTGTACTATGACCCTCCCTTGCCTCATTACACAATCTATTTCCCTATGATCCTCGTCTTTACCCTCTCTGGGAATTAGTGTATGATGCGATAAATGGCCTTCCCCGATTTATTTAATGGGAACGTACTTTCTGGTCCTATGTTTTAAAACCCACATCAAAGGTTCCCATATATCCCTCTAGCACACTGAAAATATCGCCAGAAAGGAACTAGGATGGGCTACCCCTTAAACGGCTAGTAAGAGAATTGCTCCTCCCAAGATAGTATTTATGGCAAATCTCACAGCGTCAGAGACGTCTTCTCAGCCTTGAACAGTTGCCATTTTGAGCATCTAATCTTTGAATTTGTGACCGTTGCAAAGGCGCAAAAGCTTCAAGAAAATTATCCGTTTCAACTCTTCAGAGTTCCCAGAAATATCTCCAACGGCTTGATTCTCAACGGCTCCAAAATTGCTCAAGGGTTATTTAAGGTTTCCTGTTTGATTGAGCCGAGCACTCTGTTCTCTCACGCCTTCTCTCAAATCTCATGTTCACCCGTCTCTCTCAAAACACAAAGCTCCTCAAATGGCCAAGAAAAACTTCAATCTTAACCTTGCTCAATTGGAGGTAATTAGGCCGATAAGATAACAACAGGCCAAGATGAAGGAACTGCAGAAAAGAAGGAAACTGAAGAGGAGGCCACTACGCTGCCATAGGAACGTCTCTCCTAGTTCCCAGTTGTATAACATCACAGTGTGATAGTAGTTCCCTAGGGTCCTACTCCCCTCTTCTATCCTTATTTTGTCTAATGTCAAGTTGGTTGTGCTCTTTTGTTTCTTTTTCTACTATGCATCTTTGGGCAATGTTCTTGACTTTAATGATTAATGAACTCTTATGGTAATGTTTCTAATGCATCATTTGTCTTTGCCTTAAGTTTATATTATGGTCATTGTCATGGGTTTAACGCAAATTGTTTATTTCACATTGATATCCTATACTTGATAAGTAACTTGATCTTTTCGATGATGTCAAAAGGGGGAAGAATGGATAGGAACCTTGAATTATTGGAACTACTGGACTTATAGGAACTCTGAACTCATTCTACTTCTAAAGGAGAACTTGAATAACTTAGTTCATTTGCTTAGGGGGAATTTGCAACTATGGAATGTTCTATCAATATTTTTTAAAGTTGAAAATCCCTTAGCTCAACTGTTCTCATGAATTTCATGTCCTTATTATGTTGCCAGGTTCCTTATATTTGTCATCATCAAAAAGGGGGAAATTGTGAGGAAACGGAACTCTGGAACTTCGGTTCCCCTGAGAGTTCATTTCCTCAGTTTCTCTACTTTTGAAGATGACAAATATTATGATACTAATGTTTTATCTCAAAGATGTGCTTTAAGGAACCACATGAATATACCGAAGGCAAGAAAGCCAAACAGGACAAGAGAACCAAAGGAAGAAGACAAAGGAAGAAACCCAGAGGAAACCAGGTGTGCCCAGAAACGTAGCATGCGAGGTTGCGATTCCCGAGAAATCTGGGAACACCAAACCTCGGACAAAAGGAGGTGAAAGCGACTTGAGAGAAGCTTCCAAAAGCCTGCCACCATCCAAGAGCAAGACTCCAAGATGCCTAGAACAATGAACCTCGGACAAAGGCACTGAAAGTGTAACACCCCGTAATTTTTAAGGGTATTTTGAATTATTTTCAAATTTTTCTTATGCCCGTTTTGCTAGACGGATTTAATTCAGTGAGTCTCGGACCTTCTGAAAAGGGGTCTGAGCTCTGTAAAATTTCCCGAGCATTATATAATACAATTGAAGTGTTTTCGGGGTTAATGTATCGTTAATGTACGAATATATTTAACCCGGAGTTAAGAAATTTAATCCAAACCAAGTTCGGATAAGAATTAATGAAGTCGGTCTTTAAACCGCGACTTGACGCGACCTGACGCGAGATGCCGCGACTAACCGCGACTCGCCGCGATCGCGGTAATGCCAAGATCTGGGAAGAGTCGTCTTCCTCGCGTGGCGGTTACTGTAGCTCTGTTTTGGCTCAGTTTTGGGCAGGCCAAGTGGGCAGCCAACTTGCCCTTCGCCTTTGTCCCCTTGTTCCCCAAGTGGTGGCTCGGATTGAGGCTATAAAAGGGGTCGAAGTCAGACGTTGAAGCTCCCTTCTTCTTCTCTTCTTCTTCTTCTTCCTCCTTTCTCTTCTGTTTTTCTCCTCTGAAATCCTCCATTTTCGAGCCGTTTGAGCTTGATTCGAGAAGGCTCTTGAGTGTTAGAAGGAGCTCTTGAGTGTTGTGAGAAGCTTTGAGGTGTTAGGAGATCGAACCATAGAGAAATCGAAGGCAAACAAATCGGTTTGGGTAAGAAATTCTCCATGGAAGCTGTCGAAGCTTTGCCACTGTCGAACCACCGCGACTGGCCGCGACTTACCGCGATCGCGGTATTTGCGTCCGAGTTGTGTGTCTTGTGGTTTAGCTTTGGGCTTTGCTCGTTTCCTTTAATTTCTTCTTGTATTCTTTTAGATTCATATATAAGTGTATTGAATCTAACTTAGGGTCTTGTTATGGGCCATTTCTTAGGGATTTAATATCCAAGATCTGCTCCAGTTTTAGATCCCGGAACTAGACGTTGCTCAACTTGATTCGAAGTTGTCGGATCCAAGGCAAGTGGCGGTTCTCTCTTGTTCATCATTCCATATTTGATTATTTATCAATAGTTTTGTTGTTAAATAATTTGGGATGATTGTTAATTATGTTGGAAATTGATTTGATAACGTTATGTGAAATAAAACGGATATTATTACTAGGTTGTATATTCTGCTAGAATCGACGCTAGTATATGATAGATTTGTTGTGCAGGTGAAGGCCGTAAGGGTCCTTGATATGATTTATTGTGTGTGGCTTAGATTATTAAATCTAGGGTGATAGTTGTTCAGGTTGAGCCGTGATGGTTCTCTATGTGATGTGTTTGCGTGTTTAACTGTTAGTTAGCATGAGTATTCGTAGGAGCGCCTGGATCCGGTGTGTTCCATGGGCGTTTATTTATAACTGTTTAGGGTAATTAAAACCCATGCGATAGTAAAAGTTTGGACTTTGTGAGGTTCATTCTTTATAAGGGCGATTAAGACCCAATGCGATAGTGAAAGTTTGGACTCCGAGAGATTCATTCTTTATAAGGGCGATTAAGACCCAATGCGATAGTAAAAGTTTGGACTTTGTGAGGTTCATTCTTTATAAGGGCAATTAAGACCCAATGCGATAGTTAGAGGTTTGGATCCTGTGAGGTCCAATTAAAAGTTTATAACGTGATATGTGTGTGTGTGTGGTCATTTAATTCAGATAAGTGCCTGAAAGCACCTAATTAATGAACTTTGGCGAGTAGTGTAGCTAGGCTCTAGTGCAGCTAGGAAAAGCTCGTCTTTCCAAGCAAGTGGTTTTTAATTAATTTGAGATAATTAAAATCAGATATTATATTAGGTTGTATATTCTGCTAGAATCAACGCTAATATAAGAGATATACTGTAATCATGTGACTTGAGATTGTGATGTGATTTGTGATATGTGGAACTGCTTGGGATGTGTTTGTGTGAATTATTGGTGAAGCCCTTGCTTAGTCTATTCATTAGACTAACTCTTGTATTTTTATATTTCTGTAACGTCTTGGGGGTGTCGTCCGTCCGTTTCGGCACATGCAGATCCGAGGAGGCTAGAGCGACTATGAGGATGAACGGTGTTTTGACAAGTTGTTTTGTCGTTGTATTTTAAAGATTTCTGTTGTGCTATTTTGTCGTTTTGTTTAAAAGTATTTTGCTGTTGTATTTCTGATTAATTGGGTCGTTTTAGGAATCGTTTAATTCCGCGACCATGTGGTTTAATAAAAGTTATGATTTTAGTATTGTAACTGTGTTTTAAGTCAGTTATGACGTCGGAAAAGCCTGGGGTGACTTCGGGGTTTACGTCCGGAGTCATCGGCAGTAACACTTTCAAATGGGGTTAAATTTGGGGGTGTTATAGAAATGGTATCAGAGCTAAAATGTTTTCCAAGAGCTCTGAATTTTTCAAATAAAAAGCCGTTCATAGTCGTGCCTTCTTGAGTCTGATACGGAAGTTGCTTCTGTGTCTAGAAAGACTAAAATTCTCTCTTCATCGCCCGAAGGTTAAGGGTGCAGTTCTCATCAGAAGGACTCAGAAGAAGTTGAGGTGGTTTTGCCATCTCCAGTTAAGACTTGAGTTTTCAGTTCTCTTGTCAGGATTTGAGGTTGTAGAACCTAGTATTCTAGCTCGGGTTCATCTAGGAAAGTTTACCAAGTTGATCTGCTCTGAGTTGACTTTTATTACATTATGGATAGATATTAATGTATAAAGTACTTGGACTTTGATCGGTAATCAGATGGTGAACCCGAGGGACATTATTCGCACTGGTGCTGGGTCGAGCAATGACCCGAGACCAGGTGCAAGGATTGATGCAGACCCTGTGGAAGAACACGAGTCTGAGAACAACAATCCAGGAGGCAATGGCCAAGATCAGGCCGACGCTCCAGTGGTGCTCGATGCAGCCACAGTCACAGTGATTCGGGGGATTGTCCTGCAAGCAATTACTGAGATAATGCGACCAATCGCACCTCAGACACAAGCTGTGCCAGCACCTCCAGAAGTTCCGAGATTTGAGGAACAAGGGAACCGTGTGCTACAAGGAGGCGTGATCAGGGATAGAGGAGAGTATGGCCGAGCGCTGAAGGCTATTAACTCCATGAGACCCGACAATTATGATGGAAAAGGAGAGCCAGTCAGGGTGGCTCATTGGTTCTCACATATGGAACGGTTATTCCGTAATGTTGAGTGCACGGAAGCAGAGAAGGTGCATCTAGCTTCTCTGCAGCTGAAGGAAGAAGCCAATGAATGGTGGGAGAGTACCGGCTTAGCTGATAGCCCGGTGTTGACCTGGTCAATGTTTAAGACCAAGATGACGGACCGTTTCTTCTCTCGAGCTATGAGGGAGGAGAAGCACAAAGAGTTTTTATATCCAAAGACAGAAGGGTTGAAGGTGACAGAGCTCGCCACTAAGTTCAATCATTTGCTGCAGTATGTAGAACCGCAGATAATCAGTGAGGCTCAGAAGATCTGGTACTTCCATGAATGGATGAGCCCAGATATTAAGCCATGGATGGTGCACCACTCATGCTCTACTCTGGAGCAGTACGTGGATACGGCCTACAAGTTGGAGGCAACTCTGGAGGAGTCTGCCCGTAAGCGGAAGAAGCAGGTTAAGGAAAAAGGTGGGCAGCAGGATTGCCAAGCTGGTTCGTTCAAACGACCGGCATCGCCTACTAAGTTTGCGAAGTCTGGTCGTGCTAAGACCGAGACAACTCATTCTGGCTCTGCCAGGGGCTCCGGTTGGAGCAATAGACCATATCAGTGTTTCAATTGTGGTGCTTTTGGGCACAAGAATTTTGATTGTCAGAGTGAGAAGAGATTATGCTTTGGCTGTGGAAAGGAAGGTCACATGCAAAAGTTCTGTCGTCAGGGAGAGCAGAAAGGAACGGAGTCACAGCAAAGGTCTGCTAATCAGAACAACCGGCCTGAGTATAAACCGGTTGAGGCTCCAAGTCCTTCGATGCAGACCACTGCACAGAATAAAGGGAAGGCCCCAGTAGCTTCTGGAAGTCAAGTTCAACGTCTTTACGTAATGTGTGAGACGGATGGATCTGATTTTCCATTTGCTTAAAGATTTCTACTTTTGTTGTAGGTTGTAGATTTGGGTGTTACCCAGTCTTTTGTTATGGACAATTGTGTTAGTAAGTTTAAGTATGCAGCAAGGTTGTAAACCTTTTGTTGTAAATGTTCTTGCTAATATAAATATTTGGTTGAAGCCAAGCAGTTGTGCAGTAAGGGTGTACCTTTGGTACAAGTTTTGTGCTCCAAGTTAGAAACCGAAGAGGTTACTTGGGAGACTGAGGCGGGTATGCTTAGATACTTTTCCTAATTGTTGTCGGCCTTGAATGATGCAAGTTTCGGGGTCGAAACTTAAAATAAAGGGGTAGTAATGTAACACCCGTAATTTTTAAGGGTATTTTGAATTATTTTCAAATTTTTCTTATGCCCGTTTTGCTAGACGGATTTAATTCAGTGAGTCTCGGACCTTCTGAAAAGGGGTCTGAGCTCTGTAAAATTTTCCTAGAATTATATAATACAGTTGAAGTGTTTTCGGGGTTAATGTATCGTTAATGTACGAATATATTTAACCCGGAGTTAAGAAATTTAATCCAAACCAAGTTCGGATAAGAATTAACGAAGTCGGTCTTTAAACCGCGACTTGACGCGACCTGACGCGAGATGCCGCGACTAACCGCGACTCGCCGCGATCGCGGTAATGCCAAGATCTGGGCAGAGTCGTCTTCCTCGCGTGGCGGTTACTGTAGCTCTGTTTTGGCTCAGTTTTGGGCAGGCCAAGTGGGCAGCCAACTTGCCCTTCGCCTTTGTCCCCTTGTTCCCCAAGTGGTGGCTCGGATTGAGGCTATAAAAGGGGTCGAAGTCAGACGTTGAAGCTCCCTTCTTCTTCTCTTCTTCTTCCTCCTTTCTCTTCTGTTTTTCTCCTCTGAAATCCTCCATTTTCGAGCCGTTTGAGCTTGATTCGAGAAGGCTCTTGAGTGTTAGAAGGAGCTCTTGAGTGTTGTGAGAAGCTTTGAGGTGTTAGGAGATCGAACCATAGAGAAATCGAAGGCAAACAAATCGGTTTGGGTAAGAAATTCTCCATGGAAGTTGTCGAAGCTTTGCCACTGTCGAACCACCGCGACTGGCCGCGACTTACCGCGATCGCGGTATTTGCGTCCGAGTTGTGTGTCTTGTGGTTTAGCTTTGGGCTTTGCTCGTTTCCTTTGATTTCTTCTTGTATTCTTTTAGATTCATATATAAGTGTATTGAATCTAACTTAGGGTCTTGTTATGGGCCATTTCTTAGGGATTTAATATCCAAGATCTGCTCCAGTTTTAGATCCCGGAACTAGACGTTGCTCAGCTTGATTCGAAGTTGTCGGATCCAAGGCAAGTGGCGGTTCTCTCTTGTTCATCATTCCATATTTGATTATTTATCAATAGTTTTGTTGTTAAATAATTTGGGATGATTGTTAATTATATTGGAAATTGATTTGATAACGTTATGTGAAATAAAACGGATATTATTACTAGGTTGTATATTCTGCTAGAACCGACGCTAGTATATGATAGATTTGTTGTGCAGGTGAAGGCCGTAAGGGTCCTTGATATGATTTATTGTGTGTGGCTTAGATTATTAAATCTAGGGTGATAGTTGTTCAGGTTGAGCCATGATGGTTCTCTGTGCGATGTGTTTGCGTGTTTAACTGTTAGTTAGCACGAGTATTCGTAGGAGCGCCTGGATCCGGTGTGTTCCATGGGCGTTTCTTTATAACTGTTTAGGGTAATTAAAACCCATGTGATAGTAAAAGTTTGGACTTTGTGAGGTTCATTCTTTATAAGGGCGATTAAGACCCAATGCGATAGTGAAAGTTTGGACTCCGAGAGGTTCATTCTTTATAAGGGCGATTAAGACCCAATGCGATAGTAAAAGTTTGGACTTTGTGAGGTTCATTCTTTATAAGGGCAATTAAGACCCAATGCGATAGTTAGAGGTTTGGATCCTGTGAGGTCCAGTTAAAAGTTTATAACGTGATATGTGTGTGTGTGTGTGGTCATTTAATTCAGATAAGTGCCTGAAAGCACCTAATTAATGAACTTTGGCGAGTAGTGCAGCTAGGCTCTAGTGCAGCTAGGAAAAGCTCGTCTTTCCAGGCAAGTGGTTTTTAATTAATTTGAGATAATTAAAATCAGATATTGTATTAGGTTGTATATTCTGCTAGAATCAACGCTAATATAAGAGATATACTGTAATCATGTGACTTGAGATTGTGATGTGATTTGTGATATGTGGAACTGCTTGGGATGTGTTTGTGTGAATTATTGGTGAAGCCCTTGCTTAGTCTATTCATTAGACTAACTCTTGTATTTTTATATTTCTGTAACGTCTTGGGGGTGTCGTCCGTCCGTTTCGGCACATGCAGATCCGAGGAGGCTAGAGCGACTATGAGGATGAACGGTGTTTTGACAAGTTGTTTTGTCGTTGTATTTTAAAGATTTCCGCTGTGCTATTTTGTCGTTTTGTTTAAAAGTATTTCGCTGTTGTATTTCTGATTAATTGGGTCGTTTTAGGAATCGTGTAATTCCGCAACCATGTGGTTTAATAAAAGTTATGATTTTAGTATTGTAACTGTGTTTTAAGTCAGTTATGACGTCGAAAAAGCCTGGGGTGACTTCGGGGTTTACGTCCGGAGTCATCGGCAGTAACGCTTTCAAATGGGGTTAAATTTGGGGGTGTTACAGAAAGCGACAGCTCATAGAGATGTCACTGTCCAGAAGACAGTTCCCAAGTGCCCAGATTGTTTAACCTCGGAAGAAGGAAGCTGGAGAACGACTTGGCTGAAGTAGTTGACTAACCTAGAAGGATTCTGAGCTGCCTAGGTTGTTTGCACATGCCAAGAACAACGTGGACCAAAGAGAACCACTTATCCTAGGGCAAGCTCAATCTGTGGGAACCCAGAGAAGATTAAGCTGTGAAGAATCCTCTATAAAAGGAAGACTAACTCAAGGGTTATCTTCAAGCACTAAAATACGACTCACACACATTAGCAAATATCCAGTGTGAACCTTCAAACAAGATCATCAAAGCAAACCGAGATCAAGAGGAACCAGTCAAGGAATAGAAGAGCTGAGTGCTAAGTTCCTGTGACTGTAAGTGATAGTTCCTAGATGCGAAGGTCTGTTTCTTGGATTGATTATTGATTGTGTTAAGTTATCTAGGATTGCCTAACTGTGTGTAAGGCAAAAAAACTGTGTGTTTGTTCCTAGGATAAGCTGTAACCAAAAGAGATAAGAAATCAAGAAGTAGACCTTGAAATCCTTTCGAAAGAAAGGTAGTGGTTTTTATCCTGGATTGCTAGTTGGTAATCAAAGGTTTCCACTATAAGAAACTTGTCATTTGTTTGATTATTTATTTCCGCTGCGAAGGGAACTTAGAATCGATATTCTGAGTTCCTTAAGTTATTATCTAACAATCACGATCCTACACTCCTACTGCTTCTTCTCTTTGTGTGCTCTTCAGAGAACTTTCTTTTATTTTCACAGTCTCTTTGCACATGTCTATTGTCTCCACAATACCAACACAGCTTGAATTGTTCCAATTGAACATACTTACTATTAGGAACAGTACTCTTGCGTTGTTTCGCACGTTCAGGACATGGAACGTTTGGTTGCGTTCCCTGAGACTGCTTGAGAAACATCTTGTGGGTAGGTTGTCCGGTGTACCAGGACTGAGTTTCATCCAGACCACTCTCAAGGATTTTGACACGTTCCTCAAGATTGCGATTCTTCTCTCTAGCATCTTGAAGTTCCCTATCTCTTGCTTCACGTAGTTCCAGTATAGAGGGATCATCTTCCGTTTGCTTGGAACATGTATAGCCAATACCATACCTTGCTTCGACGAACTTGACGCTTTCAGCTTCAGCTTTCTGTTCCATCAGAACAGAATGAATCTTGTGCACATAGGACTTCATCTCGGATATCTGTGCTTCAAGCTTACTTGGACTAGCTATACTCCTTGCATCAGTATTGTTAGAAACTTCATTCATAAGCAAAGAGACTTTTTCATTTCTCAATATCTGAAGTTTCTCATGATTAGCCTCACATGAAGAACAAGGAACAGTTGAGCTACTAGCAGTTTTAGACAGATTCTCTTTTAAACTACTACATTCATCTTCAGAATTTGCAAGTTCCTCTTGTGTTTTCAAATTTTCAGTGTACATTTCCCTTATGAGAGCAATCAATGATTTTTTGTCATAATTCACAAGAGATTTCAGAAAGGTTTCGAGATTTACCTCGAGTTCCTCAGAAGAGTCGTTGATGGCCATAGCACACATTTTGCCACTCCAAGCTTTAGGATCTTCACTGTCTGAGTCATCTTCATTTCCCCACACAACAATGAAGGCTTTCTTCTCATCGTTCCCAGACGGTTTGCTTGGTTTCTTCGGTTTTGGGCAAGAGCTGGCGTAGTGACCCTTTTCGTTGCAGTTGTAGCATGTGATATCCTTGATGTCACGAGTCTCACCGTTCCCTCTTCTACTGTTTCTTCCTTTATTGTAGAGAGAACGCATGACTTTGGTTAGCAGCACTACCTTAGGATCATCGGAGCCATCATTATCATCGAGGTCGTTCTCAATCCTGTCAACAGCCTTTCCAACCATCAAAGCGATTCCATTTTCTTTGGAATCCTAGTTTCTTGCAGCCTTCTCTTCATTGTCATACTTCCGAATCTTGTTGAAGATCTCATGGAACGTCAGTTTGACAATGTTGGGGTTCTCCTTTAGAATGGCTTTGGTCATTGCATGGCGATGAGGAAGCCCATCAATGATTATAAGGATCTTCTCGTCAGGAAGGATTTCTTCATCCGTGACTGAGTGGGCAGTCAGATTTGCAGTGATTTTCTCAAACCTGGCTTGGTAGGAACTCACATCTTCCTTGTCATCGATTTTGAAGTTGTAGAAGTCCTTCTTGGCAGTGAAACGATCAATTTCACGCAGATCCTTGCTTCCCGTGTACATCTGTTCCAAGGCAAGCCATTTAGCATTAGCCGACTCACAAGATTGGAGTTTTTGCACATCTTGCTGATTGAGAGCGTTGTTGATGAGCATGGCTACTTTGCAATTTTTCCCCATGATTTGAAGATCGTCTTGATCCCATTTCTTCTGTTTCTTTTTCTTCTCTAGATCGACAATGTCAATATCACCAAGGGAAATCACCAACCAGCATTGGTAATCGTTACTTTGCACCCATTTGATGAAAAGCGTCTTCCAATGTTGATATTGGCCAGCGAGCAAGAGAGGGGGCCTTGACGAGTTCAAACCGACTTCAACAGTACTAGGAGCCATTGTTACCTGAAAAATCTGTAAGTAACACACAATCTAGAGCAAACCTGCTCTGATACCAATTGTAGAATTGAGTGTGTTATATCAAGGAACGGTAAGTTCGTTCCTTGGGCAGCGGAAAATAATAACAAAATTATGAAGTAACGAGCTCAGTTCCTTAGAGAGGAAAACTTAATCAACCAACTAGTTGACTAAGAAAAACCTCTACCTCTAGGTTTCCCTAGTAGGATTTCGAATGTCTACTTATGTTATTAATTCTGGAATTACAAACAAGCAAGTCTTATCTCAATCTAGTTTACTCCTAGATATCTAGACTTCTCAATGTAACGTTCCTAACAACACACTAGACAACCAAAACCCTAACAAGTACTCAACTCACCAAAGTTTCGTCCTTGTAAGTGTTCTTCTTGCTTCCGAATGCTCTGCTCTGGAAAATGCTCTCGTGTTTTGTAGTTGTAGAAATTCGCAACTCTCTAATATATAGTCTAGGGAATTCTCATATTTTACCCTAGTTTTACTTAAGGAAAATAAGATAATAAAATCCTATACAATCTTTTCTAACAATATTCTACCCAAAATCTCTTCACCGATATCTTCCTTGAGGCCCAAGTTGCAACTTCCACATCTGTTTTCCATAACAGATATTTGGCGGCTCTCTAGGGTTTCCAGCGCGCGTCCTTCGTTCCTTGCGTTGTTCCCTTTTCTATTTTGTTTCAGCGACACGCGTCTGTTCTCTTCTTTCGTTCCAGCGCGTTGATTTCATTATTGTTGGCTTCTCTGTTCCTTTGCTTTTCTGTTTTGACTTTTCTCAGGTTTTCATCGTTTCTTTGACTTCACCGTTTCCTGAAACTCATAGTCACACTAAAACCATCAAAAGCATTTGAGTTTATCATCATCAAAATCAAAGGGAACATCATCGTTCCAACAAACAGAATGTGTGCAATGACTTTGAAGTCATCAAGTGAAGAACAAGATGTAGATCCTGAAACCTTCTTTGAATCTCTTGTTAATTTTGATAAAAAGTCGTTGATTTCTCTTATCAAGAGCATGTATAATGAGAACCTCAAAACTCAAAATGACCTAAGTAATGTTGAGGATAAATGCAATGAATTGAATGAATCTTTGTCTAAAATTGCTAGTTCCTCCGTTGTTCCTCGTGTTGAAAGTGTTGCTACTTACAGATCATAGTTTTCTTAGCACTGTTAGGGACCTATCTCAGATGAAAGCTCAAATAAATAAAATCCACTCTATCCTGGTTGAGCAAAAGCTTAGAGAAGAAAAGGTTACCTTTGTTGAGGCTAAGTATGGTCTGGGGTACAAAGGAAAGGGGCAAGAGAGTGAGGAACATGAGTTAACCATACCTGAGATTAGAGAGACGAAGGATAGGGAACTTCAAAATGTTAAGGAGAGGAACTCTTACCTAGAAGAGCGTGTGAAGACCTTAGAGATTGGGTTGAGTGAAGACCAAGCGTGGTACCAAGGTCAACATGCCCATAAGATGTATCTCATCCAATCTCAGAGAAACTTGCGTAACACACCTGACCCAGTTAGAGCCAAGCAACATAGAATGCCTGTCCCAAATCGTAAGTATGCCATGGGAGACTACTACAAGATCTGTTGGCATTGTGGGAACAACGGCCATGTTGTCAAGAACTGTGCTAAGAAACAAAGGTTCACTGAAGAGCACACTCAACGAAGGAACAGTAGGAGTAATAATGTCGATTTAAATGCTTACGATGTTTCTCCTGAACTATGCAATGATAAGCCTAGAGAATATTATTTTTTCTCTAAACGACCAGGTAAAGCCAAGCTTGCCTGGGTCGCTAAACACTAACTCTCTTTATGCAGGATGAAGTGATGGGGTACAACAGGTGGTTCATTGATAGCGCATGCGCATGCCATATGACAGGAAATAAAGATCACCTTACCTCACTTCAACAACACTCTAAGGGAACCGTGTCCCTTAGAGATAAACGCTATAGAGAGATAGTGGGAACAGGAGAAGCTACATTGAATTCAAACATCAAAATCAAAGAGGTTAGTCTGGTTCATCAACTTGGTTTCAATTTGCTAAGTGTGGCACAACTGTGTGATCAAGGAAACAACGAGACTGTGTTCACAACAAAAGATTGCTACGTGAGGAATAGAAGAACCAAGGAGATTGTACTAAAGGGTGTCAGATTCAATGATGTGTACACTGTGGACACAACCTTCAAGCCCTCAAGGGAACTGTGCTTTGCGTCTCTAGTTGAAGAGACGGAACTGTGGCACATAAGGCTTGGACATGCATATTTACAACTTATTCACAAACTCCATAAGAAGGAACTGGTTAAAGGACTTCCAAATGTCAAGCCCGACATCAATGGAGTCTGTGAAGCCTGTGTAAGGGGGAAGCAAACACGTTCCTCTTTCAAAAGCAAACCGAATGTTACCATCTCTCGTCCTCTGGAACTGATCCATATGGATCTCTGTGGTCCCATGAGGATAAGAAGTCATGTAGGGAACAGGTATGTGTTTGTTATTGTTGATGATTACTCTAGATTCACATGGACAATCTTTCTCTCTTCCAAGGAACAGGTATTCGAGACATTTGAATCTTTCATCAAGGGTGTGAAAACCAATCTGGGTCTTAACCTAAGCTCCATTCGATCCGACCATGGAACAGAGTTTGAAAATTCCATGTTCCTTGATTACTGCAGGGAATATGGGGTTTCTCATAACTTCTCTGCTCCTAGGACACCACAACAAAATGGAGTAGTCGAGAGGAAAAACAAGACATTGGAGGACATGGCAAGAACAATGTTCATTGCTAGCAACCTTCCTCGAATATTCTGGGCTGAGGCGATTAACACTTCATGCTATATCCTTAATCGTGCAATGCTTAGACCATTGTTAAATAAAACTGCATATGAACTAATCAGGGAACGCAAGCCCAATGTTTCCCACTTGCGAGCCTTTGGTTACAGGTGTTTCGTTCATAACAATGGAAAGGACAACTTGGGAAAATTCGATCCAAGGAGCGATGAAGGAATCTTTCTGGGGTATGCTAACTCAAGCAAAGCTTATAGAGTCTACAACAAGCGAACCCGGAAGATTGAAGAGAGTATTCATGTAGTCTTCGATGAACACTCCAAAGCTGTGAGTGATTCCATCAATCCAACAACAACGGATCATGATTTTCCAAGGATGCAACGAGAAGACTCAGATGATGATGATGACAACAACAATCATCGTGACAATCCATGCATAGGGAACCGTGCACCCACTCCTAGTGGAAGCACACCAGGCTCTCAGGGAACTACCACAGATAGCGGAACTATAATCAACATCGCTCCACCTGCACCTGTAGTTCCCTCAGCAACAACCCAAGATGATGACACTGGTGTCACCACTGTTCCTACAGGAACTTCTGGTGGTGATACATCTGAAATCGAAGAAGAATTGCTAAATGCAATTGTGGATGACTCGGAGGAAGACACTCAGGATAACGCTACTACACCGATAATTCGGGGAACAACTACAACCTCTTCAAAAGCTGTCATTGTTCCCCCAACTACAACAGCTACAGATCCTTCTCCTATATCTCCACTTCCAGCATCTATAAGCTCCAGAATTGCAAAGAGCCATCCAGTCGACAACCTTCTCACACCATATGAAGAATGAGGTACTCGCTCTCAACTCTACAACTTTTGCGCTTTCTATTCCTTTATTTCTTTTGTAGAACCAAAGAACATCAAAGAAGCACTCAAGGAACCAGATTGGATAGTTGCTATGCAAGAAGAGCTACATCAATTCGAAAGAAACAAAGTTTGGAGACTTGTTCCCCTTCCAAAGCACAAGCATGCCATTGGTACTCGATGGGTGTTCAGAAACAAGCTTGATGACTCTGGAACTGTGACAAGGAACAAGTCCAGATTGGTTGCTCAAGGTTACAACCAACAAGAAGGGATCGATTATGATGAGACATATGCTCCAGTAGCCCGCATCGAAGCCATTCGACTCCTTATCGCATATGCTGCCTTCAAAGGATTCAAGTTATATCAAATGGATGTCAAAACAACATTTCTCAATGGCTATCTTCAAGAGGAAGTTTATGTGAAACAACCTCCAGGCTTTGAAGATATGGAACATCCAGAATATGTGTATTCTCTGGACAAGGCACTGTGTGGGCTCAAACAAGCTCCCAGAGCTTGGTATGATCGACTGGCACAGTTCCTTCTCTCCAATGGATACAGACGTGGAGCCATTGACAAGACACTGTTCCTCTTGGAACACAAAGGTGAGATTCTCGTAGTCCAAGTTTATGTTGATGATATTATTTTTGGTTCCACTAACCCTGCCCTTGTAGAAAAATTCAAAGATCTCATGAGCAGTGAATTTGAGATGAGTATGATCGGGGAACTCTATTTCTTCCTCGGATTACAAGTTTCTCAATCCTCTGAGGGAACAAGAATACATCAACAAAAATACATCAAGGAACTGTTGAAGAAGTATGGTATGGATAAAGCTAAACCTATTGATACCCCTATTTCTCCTAACACTAGACTTGATGCAGACTTGAATGGGCAAGATGTAGATGCTACAATGTATAGAGGCATGATTGGTTCCTTACTTTATCTAACGGCAAGTAGGCCAGATATTATGTTTAGTGTGTGTCTTTGTGCTAGATTTCAAGCAAATCCTAAGGAGTCACACCTAACTGAGGTCAATAGGATCCTATGATACCTGAAAGGGAACGACAACCTATGTCTTTGGTATCCAAGGAACAGTGGGTTCGAACTTGTAGGCTTCACTGACGCTGACTTTATTGGTCACCTTGTGGATCGCAAAAGCACATCCGGGACGGCACAATTCCTTGGCCCATGCCTTGTTTCTTGGACATCAAAGAAACAAAATTATGTTGCCCTTTCAACTACCGAAGTTGAGTACGTTGCTGCTGCCGCTTGTTGTGCTCAGGTATTATGGCTCAAACAACAATTGGAGGATTTTGGTATGTCTCTTGGCATTGTTCCCATTATGTGTGATAATACTAGTGCTATCAACATCTCCAAAAATCTTGTTCATCACTCACGTACTAAGCATATTGATATTCGTCATCATTTTCTTTGTGACAATGTTGAGAAAAATTTCATTAGAATGGATCATTGCAGGACAGAGGAACAAGTTGCAGATATCTTCACCAAAGCACTGGATAGAAAACCCTTTGAGTATTTGAGAATGCTCCTTGGGATGATCTCTCTAAACTGAGGAACTCCACTTCCACTATTCCCTCAGTGATTGGCTAGGTCGATCAATTTTAACCTAGGGAACATCTGCTTTGTGACAAGTTTTCTTGCAATTGATTTGTTTATTCATCTTGCTATGTACTTTGTGTTACATTATATCTAAAACTTCTTGCAACTTCCATTCTTGATCATATATGCTATATTTTTACATGATAACATCTTCTTTCAAGCCCAAAGCAACCGATTTGATTATCTGAACCCTCATTACAAGCCAACATGATAATTGGTTGCACAGCCGTCCCTAGCTTGGATCCAGGTAAACGTTCCCTATGAACTTCTCTTTGTGTGCCTTGTTTTACTGGGAATAATTATATGGATCGTCATTGCTCCCTACCTGTATTTTTTGTTTGGATATATCTTTGTTATTTTGTGTGAACCCCATAAAATATCCAAACCAGCCTTTCTATCCACTCAAGGAACTCAGAGTCTTCTGTATGGGATTTGTCTAAGGGGGAACTTCGAAAGGAACAGTGTATGGGAACAGTCTGCTGAACGTTGAGAGTTGCAGGTAGCCGTTGCTCGCTATGTCGTTGGCTTTCAATGGTGACTTGATGGCTCTGCAGCAAGGAACAGTTTGATTGTGAGAAATACGAAGAAAAGTAGCCGTTATCAGAGGAGAGAGAAACAATCTGGTTGCCATTTTTTGAAGATATCAATGGCGAGATTTTTGGTAACTCTATCCCCTATTTCTTTTTCTATTTCGTTCCCAAATCTCTTACCTTCTATAAAACGCAACCCTTACCTTACCACTGTTTCACTCCCTCTTTCTCTAAATTTCTGAATACATTTTCTCCTTGCTCTCTGTAGGATCCTGATTGTTATATAAATAACTAAGGAACTAAGAATACCAATTCTCAGTTCCCTTCGCAGCGGAAATAAATAATCAAATACAAATGAACGAGTTCCTTATAGTGGAAACCTTTGATTGCCAACTAGCAATCCAGGATAAAAACCACTACCTTTCTTTCGAAAGGATTTCAAGGTCTACTTCTTGATTTCTTATCTCTTTGGTTACAGATTATCCTAGGAACAAACACACAGTTTCTTTGCCTTACACACAGTTAGACAATCCTAGATAACTTAACACAAATTATAATCAATCCAAGAAGCAATCCTTAGCACCAAGGAACTAACTCACTTACAGTCACAGGAACTAGCACTCAGCTCTCGGGTTCCTTGACTGGTTCCTTCTGATCTCAGTTTGCGTTGATGACCTTGTTTGAGAGTTCACACTTTGATGTTTGCTATGGAGTATGATTCTTGTTTTTTTGCTTGAAGATAATAGCAGAGCTTATCTTCCTTATATAGTGGATTCTCGAGGTTGGATCTTCTCTTGGTTCCCACAGATCAAGCTTGCCCTAGGATGTGTGGTAATCCTTGATTCACGTTGTCTTTGACATGTACCAACAACCTAGGCAGCTCAGAATCCACTTTGGTTGGTCAACTGCTTCAGCCAAGTCTGCCAAGTCGTTGTCCAACTCCTTTCGTCCGAGGTTCAACAATCTGGATACTTTGGAACTGTCCTCTGGATGGTGACAGCTTTATGACAGGTCGCTTTCAACAACCTTTGTCTGAGGTTCGACATTCTAGGCATCTTGGAGTTTTGCTCTGGATGGTGGCAGACTTTTGGAAGCTTCGCTCAAGTCGCTTTCACCATCTTTTGTCCAAGGTTTGGTGTTCCCAGATTTCTCGGGAAAATCAACATCACGTGTTGGATTTCTGGGCACACCTGGGTTCCTTTGGCTTGCTTGTTTGGTTTCTTTATCTTGTTTGGCTTCCATGGTTCCAACAAATGTCATGTGGTTCCTCTAAACACATCTTTGAGATAAAACATTAGTATCAAAATATTTGTCATCTTCAAAAGTAGAAAAACTGAGGAAAGGAACTCTCAGGGGAACCGAAGTTCTAGAGTTCCGTTTCCTAACAATTTCCCCCTTTTTGATGATGACAAATATAAGGAACCTGGCAACATAATAAGGACATAATATTCATGAGAACGGTTGAGCTTAGAGATTTACAACTTTATAAAATAATGAGAGAACATTCAATAGTTGCAAATTCCCCCTAAGCAAATGAACTAAGTTATTCAAGTCCCCCCTCAGAAATAGAACGGGTTCAGATTTCCTATAAGTCCAGTAGTTTCAATAGTTCAAGGTTCCTATCCATTCTTCCCCCTTTTGACATCATCGAAAAGATCAATTAACGTATCAATTAAAGGATATCAAAGGGAAATAAACAATTGCGCTAAACCCATGACAAAGACCATAATAGAAACTTAAGGCAGAGACAAATAATGCATTATAAACGTAGCCAAAAGAGTCCATTAGTCATGAGAGCTTAATACATTGTTCAGACACAGAGTAGAGAGAGAGACACACAAGATCACAAAAGAAAACTTTAAAGCAGACAAAAGAAAGGATAGAAGAGGGGAGTAGGATCCTAAGGAACTACTAGCACACTGTGGCGTTATAGCACTGGGAACTACTAGCACACTGTGGCGTTATAGCACTGGGAACTAGGAGAGACGTTCCTATGGCATGTCAGTGGCCTCCTCTTCATCATCCTTCTTGTCGTCAGTTCCTTCATCCTGGCCTGTGGCCTGATTTGCTCCAGTTGCATCCTCCCAGGTTTTCTGAAGCACCTCCACCAGGCTGGAAACAACAACTCTAGTTTTTCCCAGTTCATTTACTTGATCACGGAGTGCAACTGATATAGCATGGGAACCATCCGTGATAGCTTTTTCAATACGACCTAGAGAAGTTAGGATTGCAGAGGAGTCTTGAGTGGGGTAGAGCGGTGGCAGAGAGCTTGGGGAGGCTTGGGAACTGTCCTTTTCCTTAGGCGGATCAGCTTGAGTTTCAGAGGGAGCGGCCTGATGATCTTTGGTTTTGAGTTTTCTTACTGTGGCGATGGTGAGGAACTTGTTATAGGCGGTTTCAGGTTTAGAGTTTATGTGGAAACAGAATTTGTCATAGTTACCATACGTGTGTGTAGTTAGATTTTTGGTAATAGGATCTTTGTTAGAACCTATATATAGATGAGAATTGTCTTGGGGGAAGACATCTCAGCTATTGTCATCTAGAGCTCTTGAGAACTGAGATCAAAACCTAAGGCTAGGTACGGGGAGTTCTTGCTTTAGTCTTTGTTTTGTTCTTGTGTTGTTTAGAGGTGATTGCACTTAAAGTCTTTAACCTAGGGTATAGGTGGAGAGAAGACTTATAAGATTGCACAACTCTTAATGATACAAGTACACGTTTTGGGAACTGTGTTGTTACTTTGAATTTTTACTTATTTCCGCTGCCCAGGGAACAGTCATATAGTTCCCTGATTAAACACACTAACGATTCAACAGTGCAAATTGTAATTCATGTAATTAAACAATATGAAAGACGGACTGTAATTCATGTAATTAGGAAAAAAATGAAAGATGGACTTATAATACATGTAACTAGAAGAAAATTTAAAAGATGGAAAGTTGTTGTTAGTATAATAAAGTAACAATGATTTAAACATATCAAAAACCATATGAAGAACAATAACACTTGGAGCTAGGGTAAGGGGGTCACTGGACTCTCTGGCTTTGCCTCTGAGCATCATTATTTCTTACAAGTACATGTGTATATATATATGTGTGCAATGGCGGAGTCAGAAAATTCCGAAAGAGTGAGCACAAAATTTATTTTATATTATATTAATATGAAATAAAAGTAACTATAAATAATATTAATATTCATCTCACATGAATTCTCACTTTGAATTTTTTTCTGGAAGTACCTACATTGATCTCCATCAACATGTCCAGATTCATTAGGAATAGTCGGAGACTCAACACTTGAAACCGACAATCTCTTACTTCTCATAACAAATTTGTCTATGTTCCTATAATGAACGGGAAAAAAACGAGGGGGGGTACCAGTCTACCAGACCCCCTCTCAGTTTCGCATCTAGATATAATCTATACAAATTCTATTTATTCATTGGTTAAAAATGAGGTGAACTAGTGTAGACCCGGTGCCATGCACCGGTTATTTAAATTCGTATTACTATGTATTAATTTAATATATCTCCAACACGTATATATACAAAGCTTAGTGATCAGGCAAGTGACTCATACATGTCGTCTAGTATAAACCTCATACCTAATACGGGAATAATAAAAATATAATAATATGTTGTATAAGTATGGTTGATATGAAGTATTTAAAAAATAATTTTAAATCAAAAAGTATTTTTTTTATAAAACATTGTTAATGAAATATAGTAACATACAAATTTTGGTGTTTATATTAAAACTGTATTTGATAAACAACAATTTGATCAAAATTATGAATTGAATGTGAAAAATATATGATAGACTTTATATGAAGTCTAACGTTATTACTTTGATTAAAATAATAAAATAAACTTAGTTTCTAAAAATTAATATTTAAATTTTTTAGAAATAGTAAGATAATAAAAATTCAGAGTTACGAGTAAAAATGGGGGAAAAAATAATGTTAATAAGAAAGAGGAAGAAGAGTACTCCCTACATGATAAAACTGTAAAACAAATGTGGCTTAGTGGGATTCTTTTAATAAGAAGGATAAAAATAAACTAAAAATACTTATGGACACATGTCGAGTGCACAATTTGCCAAATGTTATTTAAATAGAATGTCAAGTGGCTAATTCTTTTGTGAAGACATTCCTTCAGCTTTAAGTATTTAGGGCAGATAATTATTACATTGTAAATTTAAAAAAAGTTTATAATGTTTTAGCTTGATGATTGTATTTGTTAAGAGTTATGTCAAATTCTAAAACCTCAATTATTTCTTAATAGAGGGAGTATAAGAATTGTACTAGAGCAAGATTATCAAGAATAATTGGGATTCTAGAAAATGGCCTGTAAAGTTTAATTTTAAAGATTTATATAATACTTAAGTTCACATATGAAAATTTTATGGCTTTACCTTATTCGTCAACGAAATAACGCATTCATCGGAAAATAAAAATTGAGTCCGTAAAAAGCATTAGGGATTCTCATGATACAGAATATGAAGTTTAATAGCTAACAGTTTGTTTGGTGAGTATGTATTTATAAAGATTTTTTTGTTTAAAAAATATTTTTTTAGATAAAATGATTTTTGAAATTTAAAATTTAGATGGTATGGGAAAATGTATAAGGATGAAAAACATACTTTTGATCAAACAAGACCTAAGTTGATCGAGAAAATTTAAAAGAAAAATTATTTAGTCCTTGAGAAAAAAAGAAAGTTCTAAGTAATATTTCAAATATACCTATCGTATCTGATAAGTGACAAATGGAACAAGAACGTGGTCAGCTGTCAAAGAATGACGTGATTGATAAACGCAATCGTATACTCCCTCTGTCCCGAATTGTTTGTCCTAAAGGACTAAAAACTCTTGGATTAAGACTAATTAAGAAAGTACATATTTGCATTTAATGCTACTGTAGATGAATAATTCATTCACTTTATTCAACCTAAACTCAACTTCTAAACCAATAGAATCAAAGCATTAGAAGCACATGGATCCAGTTTACAAATTCTGGAAACTTAGACATAATTACCCCTAAACAATCCCTCTAAACACATAGTATAAAGGGAATTACAGTTCTTGCAGAAGAGAATTTACAGAGCATTTACATTCAAAGAAAACAGAGCATTCACTGCTTCTCTAAAAAAAACAGAGAGAATAATCACATTTGCATCACTGCTTGGTGGTGGTCATGGCCTTAGCTTTCGACTTAAATGAAGCTCCACTTCCAGATGAGGAGTACATTTATGATGGAGAAGAGTTCCAAGAACTTAATGGGTCAGCAGGGGACATGGAACAAGATGAACAGACTTTCGATCTCAACCAGGAACCAAGAGATGAAGATTTTTTTCAGCCAGAAGCATAGCACAACACAGAGGCAACACAACATCATCAGCCAACACAACATATCAGGCTCAGCAGTGATAAAAAATGCACATATTGAATGCTCTGCTTAGTAGAGCTAAAGAGGGACAATTACCACAGGGTGCAATAAAGGAAGCTGCACAAGAGTTCAACATGTCAACAAGGTGCATAGGCAGACTTTGGAACACAGCCAAGAAGCAACATAATGCACAATAGAGGTACAATCTAAGCACCAAATATCACAATTGTGGTAGAAAAGGAATTCAAGTAGAGATGGATTCAATCACAACATTGAGCATGAGAGACAGGTCATGCATTAGAGACTTAGCTAACAAGCTTAATATTTCAAAGACCATAGTGCATAGAATGATCAAGCAAGGTTCAATAAAGCCACATACAAATTCACTCCATCCTGGTTTGAGTGAGGGACATAAGAAGACTAGGTTGGAGTGGATACTGAAGTTACTACAAGGGGATAATGTAGAAACTAAGTCAGTGTATTATCCAATGTTTGATTTTGTACACTTGGATGAGAAGTGGTTTTATCTAACCAAGAAATCACAAAGAGTATATCTAGCACAAAATGAAAGGGGCAAGTACATAGCTGCAAGTTCATCTAAATTTATTCCCAAAGTTATGTTCACTGCAGTTGTAGCAAGGCCTAGATTTGATGTAGAGGGATAGTACATTTTTGATGGGAAGATAGGAATCTTTCCATTCACATATCAAGAACCAGCAAAAAGGTCATCCAAAAACAGAGAGAAGGGGACAGTAGTTACAAAGCTAGTTGAATCAGTCAACAAGCAAGTGACAAGGAACATGTTGATAAACCAAATCATTCCAGCAATCAAGGCAAAATGGCCACAAGATGGAGCTCAAAGAGTTATATTCATACAACAAGACAATGCAAAGGCCCATATAACTCAACAAGATCTAGAATGGCAAGAGGTGTACATTCAGGATGGATTCACTTTCATTTTAATACAACAACCAGCTAATAGTCCAGATCTAAACATCTTAGATCTAGGATTTTTCAGAAGCATTCAGTCACTCATGCACAAGAAAATGCCAAAAGATGTTGATCATATGTTACAAGCAGTGCATGAAGCATTTTTTGAGTTGGCCCCTACAACTCTAAGTGATGTGTGGATGACACTACAATTTATTGTGAATGAAATACTTAAATGCAAGGGAGACAATGAGTATGATATGCCACATGTAAACAAGAAAAAATTAGTGGCTCAGGGGAATCTACCAAGAGAGATCAAGGCACCTATGTGGGCTATCATAGAAGCATGAGACATAGTGCATGGGGGTGCACAACAAGCAGATCAACAACCAGGAACATCTAATGCAGGCCAACAGAGTCAACAAGGGACAACAGTTTATGAAGATCAAGACACTGAAGAAGCACTTGAAGACAGTCAGTTTATTTAGCAATATATGACAAAGATTGAACATTTTGTGTATAATACAATCTTAGAAGATAAAGTAACATATTCTCTCTAGCTTAAGTATGTTTTGTTTGGGTCAGAAAGCTGTTATTTGAAGCATGAAATTGTAAGGTAGCAGGGACTTGTGTAATTTTGTAAACAAGCACAAGTAATGGCACAACAATGACAATGCATATCTTTTCATATAATGAATTGCACAACACTTACTAACATTATTGGAACTGATATGGTTAGTGTTTAAATAATCTCAGATGTCCCTATTACCCTCATAGACACAAACCCAATCACAATACCTTAGCATACACATAAGCATCAATCAGTCATTTGACTGTGTTCCTATGGCACACTAAGACAGTGAACATGCAGGGAATGCATCTCAGTTTCAAGACTTTATCATAGATAGACTCAAGGAGAATGAAACAGTACATATTTGCAATAAATGCTAATGAGTTGTAGATATTATGATCTCATTTCAACTAAACAAGGACAATGAAAATATTAGGAGTTGAACAGAATTATGTAGCAATCCAAAAGAAACAGAGCAATAGAAGCACACAGATCAACAACAACACCAATCATAAGAGCTTTTAGACCTTTAGGACAAACCAGACAAAGGAAATGCATCTCAGTTGTATTAAGACTTCATAATTGAAGAGTACAATTTTTTTCAGATGTCCCCATAGCCCTCATAGACACAAGACCAATTACAAGACCTTAACATACACATAGGCATCAATCAATCACATGTGAAAGTGTTCCTATGGCACATTAAGGCAGTGATATTAAAGGTATTGCATTTCAGTGTTAAGACTTTATCATTGAAATGCACAAATAATCTCATATGTCCCCATAACCCTCATAGACACAAGACCAATCACAAGAATTAACATACACATAAGCAACAATCAACCACATGTAAAAGTGTTCCTATGGCACATTAAGGCAGTGATATTAAAGGTATTGCATTTCAGTTTTAAGACTTCATCATTGAAATGCATAAATAATCTCGGATGTCCCCATAACCCTCATAGATACACGACCAATCACAAGACCTTAACATACACATAAGCATCAATCAATTACATATGACAGTGTTGCTATGGCACATTAAGACAGTGAGCATAAAGGTTTTGCATCTCAGTTATATTGCATCATCACTGATAACCCTAACTGATCAATCCAACATCTCATTCAATAGTGAACAATCTAATAATACATGATCACCATTACATTCAACAGTTCTCATTCAACAGAGTATCAATAATAACAGTGAACAACAAATCAACAGGCTACACTTCTAGGAACAATCCAATATAAGAGTACATGCATATGATCAATCCAACTTCCAAGCATGCATCAGAGTATATGCATATGATCAATATAAGGTTCTGCAGTCCCAATGTAACAGAGAATTAACAAAACAAACAAAACACCAACACCAAAACACTGCAAATTATCAGCATGCATAATCCAACAACATAACAACAAATCCAGAATCAATCCAATGTCTCAGTCAATAGCACAATAAACTCATTCAACAACATGCATAATTCAGAGCAACAATCTCAGCAAAAGTACCAGAAATAAACAACTTAACAAGAGTGAGACTTAGCTAAACATCAGAATCAGAGGCAACATCACCATCATCGGGGACGATTTTTCCGTCAGAAGATTGAATCGCAACTTCATCGTCAGGGGAATCAGGGATTACAACAATCTCAGGGGAATCAGCGACGACAACAATCTCAGGGGTATCGGGGAGCACAACGATCTCTGGGTAATCAAAGACCGCTTCATCTCCAGGGGGCTCAGGCGACCACATCATCCCCTCCACAGTTTCCTCTGAGCCAACATGAGTGTAGATGTGATTCCCATGACAATCGCTACCCCAGTCGCACTGTGGAGATTCAGAGCAACCAAATACAGAGGACTCAGAACTGCAGGGACTCCCATCGGACTTAAATAGGTCCAAATCACCCATGCATGCAAACAAAGAATGGAACCCAGGGGACGGGGATTTTCAAAGGACTCAGTTATGAGATTTAGGGTTTTTTGGGGACGAATTTTGGGAGATATGGATAGATCTAGAGAAGCAAGCTCTTTTAGTATTTTGGGGACGGTCGGAGCAGATTAATCTCCGGTGAAGAAGATCTGCAACAGAGACGAGAGAGTGAGGATACGAAGACGAGAGAGTGATTTAGACGAGAGAGTAGAGATTGGAGAAGGAGAGTAAGGAACCTTCAAGGAGAGTGATAGCTCAGATGAGAGCTCATACGAGAGATTAGATAGGAGAAGAGAGGAGAGGAGTTTAGGGTTTCAAAGAGAATGAGAGAGTGGCAAGGAGAATGAGAGAGTGAGATCAGATGAGGGTTTTTAGGGTTAGGTAGGGGAGTGAGTAATTGGACTGGGTAGATTTGGGTTAAGTTAATTGGGTTTAGGGGTAGGTTAAACTAGGTTAGGGATATTGGGTTAGGGAAATCCGAGTTTAGGTTAATTTTGGGTTTGGGTTAGTTTGGTTAAGAAATAAAGATGGTGGATATTTAATTAATCCGAGTTTGGGTTAATTTTGTTAATTTATTTAATTAATTAACTTTTAATTAATTAGGTTAATGGAATATGGGTTATTAAGTTATAGGTTATGGATAAAAATGGTGGATATTAATGGAGTTTGAGATGGATGGAGATGGTAGGTGAAAATTATTGGATGTGTAAAGTAGAGGAGAGAGATTGATATTTTGGATAAAAGATTGAATGAATAAGGGTATTTTTATGAAGAAAAAAAATTGAAGTAGGACAAACAACAGGAGACGCCCAAAAAGGAAACAGGACGAACATTGTGGGACGGAGGGAGTAGTATTTGTGGGGTCTTTACATTATCCAAAAGTACTCTGTATGAAAAAAAATCCTACGTACAGAGGTGGGCATATTTGATTCTGCTCTTATAATTTATAGATGATGTATTAAAATGCTGAAACTGGCATTATTCATAGCTATAACATACCATCCTCAAATATTAACTATACTTATAAATTAGAAAAGGAAAACTATACTCCTTATGTCCCTTATTTATCTTCACACTTTCCATTTAAGGTGTCCCAAAATCATATTCCCATTTCTTAATTTTTCCAGATTTGGTGGTGCAAAATGTACCAAAACAACCTCATGGAACTTTGGAAATTACCCACTAATACCCTCCCGAAATTACTCCTCTCAGCCTCACACAAAAACCCTCTCATTCTCTTTGCCCCCTCACTCTCCCAAACTCTCTCAAACTCTCTCGATTGTTCTTCTGAAAACCCCTCCCCTCCCCAAGAACCCTAAAACCGAGTTTGATTGAAACTCTCTTGATTGCTCAAGCTCTCTCGATTGTTCTCTCAAACTCTCTCGATTGTTCTATCTCAATCCATGTTAATCTCACTCGTTTGATTCAAGCCTCTCTCGATCTTGCATGTAGGCTCTCGGGTCCCTTCAACTCCCCTCAAAGAACCCTAAAACCATATCTGCGTTTGTTCCAGATTCAAGCCTCTCTCGATCGTTCTTTGTCCCCTAATCTTCGTGTAAGATCTGTTTCCCCTCATATTTGGGTTTCTTCGATCTCTGTCCCCTCATATATGGGTGTTTGTCTCTTGGTTTCGGTTTCTTCGATCTTTGTATAATCCGACTCTTTGTCTCTTCATCTTCTATGTCTCTTGGTTTCGCTTTCTTCGATCTTTGTCCCCTCCGGCTCTTTGTCTCTTCATCTTCTCTGTCTCTTGGTTTTGGTTTCTTCGATCTTTGTCCCCTCTAGTTCTTTGTCTCTTCATCTTCTCTGTCTCTTGAGTTGGTCCTGCTTTGTTCAAGATGAGTGTCGATGAAATATTCAAAGATTCCCAAAGTTCCCCTGAATCGGTTGAATCCGGTAGCTACTCATGCTCCCAAAATCCACATTGTGAGTGGGCCGGTGAATGCAAAGGGCGATACACATACAGCCCACGTCGAAGTGAGGAGTCGTCTGTGGAGAGAAGCTTGGTAGATCTGGCTGAGTTGATTGATGATGGTGATTCTGGGAAAGATCCATCTCAGTCCCCTGATGGTGTTATTGATCCTGTTGAAGATGGAGTTGTTGGTGATTCAGAGGATGTTGTTAGACCCGATTCTATAGAAACTGCGTAGCTAAGTCCCCTAATCCTCTTAATTTTATTTCTGCTTATGGAATTACTATGTGTACTTGACTGTTGTCCCCTTTTGAGCTTGAATGAGACTTTGATTGGTTGGTAATGATGTTATGACTATGTGTATGATGGTTGTGTGATGTTGAGCTTGAATGAGGCTTTGATTGGTTGTATAAACGTGCTCTGTGGGTGTTGCATTGAGAAAAAAACTTGACTGTTGTGTGATGTTGAGCTTGAATGAGAGTTTGATTGTGTGGATAATTATACTATTGGATATGTTAAATGGTGTAATTATATTGGTTGAGAAGTAAACCCCTTGGATTCTGAAATTTTGAACCTTTTATTCTCTGCAGCCCTTGTGCACATTATTGCCTTGCTGAATTTTCATGTTGTTTCACTGCATTAACATACCATAAGAAACCAGTTGCTTTGTGATTGAATGAGGCTTGTGAGCATGTTAGTGGTATGTGAATTGGGTTGTGCATGTGAGGCTTATGGGGACATCTGAGATTGCTTCTTGCTTGGTTTCGGTTTGTGTAATCAATGATGAATGTTTCTTGTATCTGAGGTGCAATTCATGTTGTTTCACTGCATTAACATGCCATAAGAAACCAGTTGCTTTGTGACTGAATGAGGCTTGTGAGCATGTTAGTGGTATGTGACTATGGTTGTGCATGTGAGGATTGGGGACATTTGAGATTGCTTGTTGCTTAATTATTGTTAGGGTCATAATCAATAATGAATGTTTCTTGTAACTGAGGTGCAAATCATGTTGTTTCACTGCTAAGTCCCAAAATATGTAGCTTCATATGTCAACATGTATCTAGGTTCCACAAGCCTTTACAAAAAAGTTATTATATTCAAAAATTTCTAAGATCACAAAATATGTAGCTTGCCTTCTATTCATAGATCATGCTAGAATAGCATATTAAATTAAATGATATTCTATGATGATCTATTGTTGACTTTCTTCTGCTCCATTTGATGCTACTGCTTGCTGACTGCCTTGAGCTGCACTTGATGTTGTTGGTTGTTCAGTGTCTTGTAGTCCATTTGTTCTTGCTTGTTGTGCTTGTGTTGGTTGTGCACCATTATGCACTATGTCCCAGGCCTGCAATATAGCCCACATGGGTGCCTTGATTTGTGTTTGTAGATTTCCTTGAGCCTCTAATTTCTTCTTGTTGACATGTGGCAAGTCATATTCATTCCCCCCTTTTGACTTTAGTATCTCATTCATTACATATTGAAGTGTCATCCAAACACTGCTTAGGGTATAGGGGTCTAACTCAAAAAATGCTTCATGAACTGCTTCAAGCATCTTTTCAACATCTTTGGGCATTTTTTTATGCATTAAAGACTGTATGCTTCTAAAGAAACTCAAGTCTAAAATATTTAAGTCAAGACTATTAGGTGGTTGTTGAATCAAAATGAATGTGAATTCATCTTGCATGTATACCTCTTGCCATTCTACATCCTCTTGAGTTATATGGGCCTTTGCATTATCCTGTTGAATAAAAATAACCTTATGTCCCCCATCTCTTGGCCATTTCTCCATGATAGCTGGTATAATCTGGTTGATCAGCATGCTCCTTGTGACATTCTTGTCAACTGATTCCACTATTTTGGTAATGATAGTCCCCTTATCTCTGTTTTTGGATGCTCTCTTGGCTGGATCTTGATAAGTGAATGGGAAGATATCAATTTTTCCATCAAATGTGCAATGTCCGTCAAAATTGTATCTAGGTCTAGCTACTACTGCAGTGAACATGACTTTTGGTAACCATTTGCTTGAAGTAGCAGACCTATACTGTCCCTTCTCATTTTGTGCTAAGTATACCCTTTGTGATTTCTTGCTGAGGTAGAACCATTTTTCATCTAAATGGACGAAATCAAACATGGAATAATACTCTCTCTTTGATTCTGATGTATTCCCTTGTAGTAGCATCAAAACCCATTCCAGTCTTGTTATTTTATTAGCACCTCTCAAACTTGGATGAAGTGAGTTTGTATGTGGCTTGATTTGTCCCCTCATGATCATCCTATGAACTGTGCTCTTTGAAAGGTTGAGTTTGGTAGCTAGATCCCTGATGCATGATATGTCCCCCATTTGCAAAGATGTGATAGCTTCTGTTGGCAATTGTACTCTCTTTCTACCAGCATTATGAAAATTTGTGGTGACATTGTATCTCTGTCTAGCAATTTCCTGCTTCTTGGCTGTGTTCCATAGATTGCCTATACACCTTCTTGATAAACCAAATTCTTGTGCAGCTACTTGTATTGACCCATGTTCAAGCTTACCTCATGTTGCTCTCTGAAGAAGCCATATCAATATATGCAGTCTTCTATCACTGCTGAGCCTGCGGATTGGTGGTTGATGATGACCTGTAGCATGTGTTCCATCATCTGCTTCATCTTCTGGTTGCTGGTTCAGATCAAAAGTCCCCTCTGTTCTGATTGTTGGATGTTGATTGTCTTATTCATCTTGTGGTTCCATGTCCCCAGCTGGCTGATTGAGATCAAGAAAGATCTCTGTTTCTTCCATGCCTTCTCCATTCTCAGTTTCATCAATTGGAAATGGAGATTCATTCAAGTCTCAGTCTGAAGCCATCAATACGCAGGCAATGATGCTCAAATAATCATTTTTCCTTTTGTTTTTTTGTTTCTGTTTTTTTGGGTATTTTGTGGTTGCAGAGCTTTGAATGCAAAGCTTTGAATGCAACTTGTGAAAAATGGTATAATCTGTGTAACTGAACACTGTTGATATTAAGGGCATAATCTGTGTGATTAAAATGGTATAACTCTATTGGTTGAGAACTAAACTCCTTGGATTCTGGGATTTTGAACCTTCTATTCTCTGCAGTCTCTGTGTACATTATTGCTTTGTAGATTTTTTATTAAAACTTGTGTCCAACTTCAAATGGGAAGATAAATAAGGGACGGAGGAAGTAGTATTTTATGTATTAATAATGCAATAGAAAATATTATAATAATTCACGGAGCTTGTTCCTCTCTTTTCGTTGACAAGACGCATATATACATAAAGGCATTTAAAACGAGAAAATTAAAATCAAAGAAGCATGAAATTAGCTTGCTTTCCTAGCAGCTTCCTTTGTTATGGGTATTGACACCCTAAAAGTATTACATATCCTTAAGACTTTATTGTATGTGATATCAAGGGGACCAAGTAGATAGAGATCGATCTATATAGGACGATTTAGAGGGTCCATGGCACTAATTTATCGTCTAATATCCCCATTAATTCAGTAGTATAAAACTAAAACCAAATAATTAAGGGTACGTGGGTATTAGGTGTGATGGCCATTTAACAACTGTACCATATAAAAGTATAGGGCACATAATCCCTAAACCTCTAATTTTAGGGATTTTGCTATTGTCATCAAATCATCAAAATCTCCTAATCAGATATTGTTCCATCCTCGATCATAATCATGATCATGTACCGCTCATTAAAATTTCCACCTTACCAAACTTTGAGATCTCCATATATGTTCCAACGTTATATTATCAATTCATTATAAAAAAAGTATATAATTTATAAGGAATCTTGATTGGCATAAAATCCGTCACTTTTAAGATTTAGTCTTTGATATTTTAGAATACGTTTATTTAAGACAAAATAGTAATTACGGGATAGTGTCTCATCAAAAAGTTATAAGCCATTCGACCAAAAAAAAAAGTTATAAGCCAGAAAAACATTTTTTTATTTTTTGCGTAAAGTTGGCGAATATTGAAACGATGTTTACGACGACATGATTTGACTCAAAATTTAGCAAATGTATTAACTTTTGTAAAAAAAGGGTAAATATATGTATGATGGTCAAACGAGGAATAAAAGTAACCCACGCATACCTGAGAAAAACATTTATTTATTTTTTTGGTAAAATGAGAAAACATTTATTGTACCAGCGAATGTATTATAATTTGTATACACAAGAAATATATAAATTTATTTGGCACAAAATTCTACCATTCTCTTTTTGGATATAGGGGGTTCATTTGTTGAAGCTGAGATGATGGTCAGTTGGGCTGGCGGATAATTAAGGATGGAGGTAGCCTGATTTTGGTCCACTAAACTACACAGGCCAGCCCATAGACCACTGGGCCGAAGCTAGAACCAATGCCCCATTATAAGCCCGTAGCTGAATTACTAACCAATTTTCCACGTATTAAAGGGACTAGAATAGCCGTCCCTGCCTTGGACGGATTTGCTAGAATTTGACGAACTTATCGTATATAGGGGAGGTTCAGGTGAGAACCTAATATTAGGTGAGAAATGAAAATGCACCAAAAACTTTCCCGTCAGCGTGCGCTTAATGAACACGAGTGTTCACTGTTTTGTTTGTAGATGTTCATCACAATATAGTAACCATCTGGAATGAAAGTGGTGAACATTTGGAATAGTGAATATTCATGAAAAAAAGTGATGAACAACGGATGTTTACTCTTTTGTTCATAGATGTTCATCACAATATAGTGAACATCTAGAATGAAAGTGGTAAACATTTATGGACAAAGTGATGAACATCGAAAATATGTTCACAACCCCTTAGTGAACAACGATGTTCACTGTTTTGTTCGTAGATGTTTATCACAATATAGTGAACATCTGGAATGAAAGTGTTGAATATTTATGGACAAAGTGATGAACATCGAAAATTTGTTCACAACGAGTGAAAACGTATTTTTGTAAAAAAACGCGTATAATACGGGAAAATTTCGGGGGAAATTGGGGGGAAATACAGGTAAGATTTGGTTGGAATAGTGAACATCTTGTTTGAATGTGGTGAACATTTATGGGAAAACCGCAAAACTGACGAACATCAAAACATATGTTCACAGGGAGTGAAAACATATTTTTTCAATAAAACACGAAAAATTTGGCAAAAATACGAGAAAAATTCGACACGGTCGAATTACTCGCCTTTTAATGAAAGTCTAATCTTGGGTGTTCTTTTCCTCGAATCTGACGACCCATGATCGTTTTCATTTCTCTCCTAAGTAATGGTTCTCATTTGATCCATTATATGTTATTATAAAAATAAATTAATATAAACTTTAAAATACAAATCTTGAGGGGGGGTTTCGATATATTTACCTCTTAAAGTATGAAGTAAGAAGCATTGTGTGCTTTTGGATCAAGGGGAAAGACAATGTGAGATTAGAAGTGACACGGTGACATTTTCACATATATCACAAACTTTTATTTTTCTTTCAACGAATTATTATTTTTTTTTTTAAAATCTCCTAATCGTTGTATTATCTTTACGCTCACATATAAACACTAGATGTTCTTTTTATTTATACTATAAGGTTCATATGATAATACTAAATGTTCATACAATTTGTATCGAAAGTTTACAAACTAAAGTGAACTAAGTATGTACAAACACACTTTATACTAGAGATTAATTAAGTATATCAAGTATGGACTTATGTTGTATTAAACCCTAAAATCTAAACCCCTAAAGCCCTAAACCCCTAAATCCCTAAAACCTAAAACCCTAAACAAATAACCCTAAACCCTAAGTAATAAGCATCATGTATGGTTATTAACCCATCGCCCTTTTACATTTATTTCTTGTTACTTGGTCTTTGAGGTTCATATGTAACAAACACATGTTCATATATTACTACTGTAAAGTTCATGTGTAACATTCACATGTTCATGTTTCAAAATTCTTTTTACTTGGTCTTTGAGGTTCATATGTAACATGCACCCGTTCATATATTTATTCTATAAGGTTCATATGTAACATGCACATGTTCGTATGTTTGAAATTATTTTTACCTGGTCGTCATGTGTCGATGTTCATATCAAATGACGTTAAGGTTCATATGTAACATGAACAAGTTCATATGTTAATTCTAGAGGTTCATAAACTAGAGGTTTATATGTTGTGTGTTGATGTTCATATATTGCAATCTAAGGTTCATATATTGTCACTTAATGTTCAAATATGATAATGTCTCCTATCTCCCAGATTTAATTTGAAACAATTTAAAAATATTTTCACAAAATTAAGAAAAAAGTGAAAAAAAATTCAAAATTAAAAAAACAATGGAGAGTTATTGGGCGAACGACCTCATGGTCCTCCTTCCACTCCAATACCAGCTGAGCCATATGCCTTTTATGTTTTTTAAAGAAGAAAAAAAGAAAATAACATCAAATTAAAGGGCATCAAGGAGGGGGACGTGCGCGGATCAACGGCCGAGAAGGCTTCATATTTTGCACGGGATCCGCGCTTCTCACCTGATCTCGGATCTACAAATCTTATCAAAACGTATTTTGTATTTTTAAAGCATAAAATACACATTTTTTAAATTTACAACTCATTTGAACCTAGATATGCAAGTCAACTACAACATGAGTAACTAAATAACTTTAGCAAATGATGATTCAAAAAAAAATGTAACACCCTAAATTACCTTGAGAATATTACTGCCAGTGACCTCATACCACGTGTCCCAAGTCACCTAAGACATACAATATTGAACATTAAAGACATAAATAAATAAAATATAATTATTTTATTGAACTCCATAACAATGTTTTACAAACGACATTGCCAGATAGAAATAGTAACTTGAAACAAATAACGAAAATAACGAAAATATTATAGCGGATGACTTATTATAAATACTGAAATTGCACAATAGGTCTTGAACACCTATCATCTAACTTCAAGACTTCAATCTTGTTGAACAAAAATACTTGAAAACATCAACTGCTACCAATCTTCGGAATACTACTCCTTCACACTTGAGAAGAGTTACCTGATATGTCGTTTGGGAATAGATGACACCAACAAACCTCAAGAATAAATGGTTGGTTAGTCTATTGACAAACTAGCAAAGATATTTTATGTGAGGTTGTCGTATCTAATAAAACTCGATAGACGACAAGTAACTATAATACTTCGACCGAAACGTTAGAAAAGGAATGAGCCAAAAAGGACTCCAATGAAGTTGAGTCTTATAGGAATTATATGTAATATCCCATTTAAAATAGAAGGGTAAAATAGTAATTTTAATATGATAAAAATAAAAGTTATGAAATTTACCTTATTTATTTTAGAGGAGTAATTTAAATTTTTATTAACTTAGGTTCAAGGTCTGGGTCAAGATAATTTTGTACAAATTATCAAATGCGTAATAATAGTATGATGTGAAAATAAATAAATAAGTATAACTATGGATGTAATTTTAGAATTTTGAATAATAATAAAGGACATAAGAATTATTATGTTTAACCATTAGGGAATAAAGTAATAATTGTCCTAAGTAAGTTATCTCTTTAAGATAAGGGTGATTTAAATTATGATTAACTTTATGTTAATTATACTTTAGACAAAACTTATCAAATTTAACCTAGAATATTTAAATCAAATTTAATAAATTTTTGTTAAGGATTTAAATAGGGTCAATCTCATAAGAATAATAACTTAAGTTTATCTTAACCTAAGTTAAATTTGTCTATAAATTAATTTTGGGGTTAAAATAATATTATAAACTTATAATATTAAAATAAATAAGTTTGAGTAATTTTTATACATTTTTAAAAGTAAAAATAAGGACATTTTTTCCACAACTTAAGAAAGTTGGGCAAAAATGTGCAAATAGGCAAATAAGGGGGAGGCCGTGCTTAAATAAGCCAAAAGTGGCTTCTTCTACCTTCAGCCATTTCGTGAAGCTTTATAAGCCATTAATGACGGAAATCCAAGCTTCATAGGATTCGTTTAGGCCTATATACTAATGGGCATTGAAGACTTCATCCTCCATGTAATACCTCCATCAATTGGATTGAATGTCATAAACAATCGTGGAATTTCAGCCCCAAAACCCACGCGTCATCTAGGTGGCTGAATTGAACAAATCCAAAATTGGATCAATTCGTCTGCAATTGGAGGGAGTAATGAGAAGTGTTTTGTTAATGGAATTCCCACCTACAAGAATCCTATAAAATCCCTCCCAATCGGACCCCAATTCATCCAATTTCACCAAGCTTCCTCAAGAACCCTAAAAACCTGAAACCTCTGTTCTTATGTAACATTCGAGCAAGTTAGAGTTTCGTTCTTGAAATTGGTTGCACCAATAGGACCGCCTTGGAGTCCTTTACAAAATCACTAATCTTCCGACGCCGGAGAACCACCTCCGGGCCTCCAATTTCACCGATTTCTGCCGGCTGCCACCATAGTCGAACCGTTGGGGTATTTTTCGGGAATTTTGTCCATTTTTTAGTTTATTTTTATTATTATTTGGCTTAATTAAGGTTAATTAAATTAATCTTAATTACTGAATAATAAGTTGGAATTAATTTGATTTTAATAAAATTAAAATTAAAATAATTAAAATTACTTTGGGTATTATCTTATACTATGAATGGTTAAAGTATTAACTTTTCATTTGGATAATATTTTGGAGTAAAATTTCTGGACTTCTAAATAAATTATGATATTTATTTATTTATGAAAAGATTATTTAGAATATACGATTAATTGATTTTTAATCGTATAGATAATCGTTCTACCGATTAAGCCTTGAAATTGATTTATTTAAGGATTAAATAAATTCAATTAGAAACCGAGACATGATCTACTTCAAATTGTTATATTGAATAAATTATCTAATGTAATTTATTTATTGTGTATGATTTGGGTACGTCTCGGGATTTTGTTTGGAACGGGAATAAAGAAGGGAGTCGTTTTGCTTTTTGAATGCAACCATCTCCGAATCGTCGTTCATCTTCTTCGTGATTCAAGGCAAGTGGCGGTTTGCTCTTGCTAATTTATTCCATATTTTTCTTAATTGAAAACTAATCTATTGTCTTAATTAAGTTGAGATAATTATTTTTAATTTCTCGTTTGAGAAATTGTGTGTATAAAATGTTGTGTAAAATGAATCTTTTTATTAGGTTGTATATAGATAGCTATAACCCTTATATATATATATATATTATAATAGGGTGCTAGATAATATTTGGTGTGGCTTGTTGTGCTTTAGTGTGGTTAATAATTGCTAGTTAGCACGAGTATTCGTAGGAACGCTATTATCTTGCGAGGTTTAGCTGTTTCTTTATAATTTGGTATTAGGAGGATAATTGCCCTAATATTTTTGGTCATGACCTACCCTTATTTTATATAAGTGGTGGTGCACTTAGCTAGTGCCGAAATTCGGGATTCGTCCCATGTTCTATATCTCATTGCGAGATTGGTGTGGATTAAAGGCTTTAACGTAAATACGCATTTTGAAATTAAATAAGATAAGTGCTATTTTGCACATATTTAATATACCCTCGGGTGAGAAGTACAACGTGGAACCCGCCCGGTCTCTTGTCTAAAGTAAGTCCCCTTTCCAATCTGGATTCGCATTATGCGGTGAGGTTGGTCGAAGACCCAAATATTCAACGTGATGTTTTTAAAACTTTGTGTGGTAATATAACTTTCCCAAAAAAATTCATGTAATTTCCCATAAGACTCAATTCATTGGAGTCTTCTCTTTAATAATACATCTTCATTCTTTTCGGTAGAAGTCTATTGTCATATACCGTTTATCGAGTTTTATTCGGGAAACAAGGGTAGTGATTATAAACGACTACGAGAACCAATCTGTTTTCACCCTTACATAGTCTTTCATTAGACTAACCAACCGATTCTATTCCTTGCATGGTTGGCTGGTGTCATTTGTCCTATACGACACATCAGAGGTTGGTCCCCAACGATTTGAAGTAACCGATCGAAGAGAAGGCTTGCAGTTGAAGGTTGTGACCTAAAGTTATATTATTTGTAAGAGTTTAGTATCAATTTAATATTCTTAATAAGGTGTATTACTAGTCATGTATTAGGGTTTATTACAAAAGTCTTCCGTTTTCAAAAGTCTTCCTCTGTAAGTTCACTTTGTTGTATACCATCCTTCTCATTTTACGAGAGGAATTTTGATAAAAGATTGAGTTCGTTTAAAAGTCTTCCACTATTACTCTATTATTATTTAACATTTATTTGTTTATTTTAAGCCTATTTGTTTCGATTAAAGCCTAGGGTGGCTTTGGACTTTACAGTCTGAGATCACTGGCGTGTGGCACTACCGACATAAGTCGGGGGTGTTACATTATATGCATTTGTTTGCAAATATTATAGTTATTACACACAATTATTCATATAACTATGCATGAGCCCAACCAACACGACCACATACGTGATGTGTAAATTCAGATTGAAAATACGAGTCGCTTACACCAGGATGAGAGTGGGTTCCACGTGGTACTTCTTGCTCCAGTTTATGAATATTTTTAAAAGACTCCATTGAATAATTAGGTCTGACCAACCTCACCTCATTCGTGATGTGCGAATTCAGATTGGAAAGACAACCCTCTTAAACAAGAATAAGAGCGTTTTCCAATTTGTACTTCTCGCTCTAGGTTATTAGTTATGTGCATGGGAACTTATCTTATTTATTTCCAAAATTTACATTTATGTTAAGGCTTTTAATCCATACCATCTCGATATGAGAAATAACATGGGACAAGTCCTGGAATAATAGCACCAGCTAAGTGTGTCTCCACTTATATTCGAATAAGGGTACGGTCATGACCAAAAATATTATAAATTTTTTTCCTAACACTATTATAAAGAGACAACTAAATCTCGCAATATAATTTCGTCCCTACAAATACTCGTGCTCAACTACGCATATAATAACACACCAAATCAACACCAAAGTCCATCTATCACCCAAAGGTAATATTCAATTCATAAGCATAGTTATAGCAAAATATACATCCTATATATAAGGATAACAATAAAATCATATAATATAACATATAAGTTCCCCAAACAGTTTATGTCAATGGTTATTCCAACTTAATTAAATTTGTCAATTAAGGAAAGTTTGAAATAATAACAAGAGCGAATCAACACTTGCCTTAGATCATTTTATCGATAAAATGGCATAAGAATGAATGTTGATTCTAATTCACAGGCTTGATTCCTGCTCCAATTACGATCCAGATGTTTTGAGACCCACAAAATAAATTATAATCATATAATTTACCTTTCCATTGATATAGATTTGTAAGGTTTTTCGTTCAATTACAAGTATTAATTAATTAGCAACTAATTAATTATTCCGTGAATGTTTAATGTGTATATATATGTGTGTGTGCAAGGCATTTTGTGAGAACAAATGTCCCTGCGAGAATGCCCCTTAACGTGATAATGAAGGGTATATGGCACGTGGTGACATTTTTGTAATTCTGACAAACTTTTAATAACATACCCAATAAGTAAATGAGTCTTGTTTTAAATATAAAATGGAGTTGGTCTAGTACGTGGTAAATGCATGTGAGGCGGAGTGTTTCACACGGGTTTTAATCACTTATACCTTTTTGCTTTATCTTAATCTCCCATTTATATTTTCCTTAATAATCCAAGTACACATAATTGTGCATTAATCACAATTTTAACCCAAATATTTTTATTTTTACTCAAAATAGTTACATATTAGGTTATAGATTTCAAATATAATTGTTTTGACCTTAAATTATGTAATACTTTACACACATACATAGTATATTTAGAATGCACATAGTGTACACTCAAAATGCATATTGCGATCCAAATGCACATATAGTTCAATCGAGACTTTTCTCTCGCCAAATTTGTGTTTGTTTTAGAAATTCAAAATGCATATATGGTACACTCCAAATGCATATAATGTACAATACAAAACAAAATTAGGTCAACATATATTACTAACCCGACCAACTTGTGTTTGTCTTAGAATGCATATAGTGTACGCTCTAAATGCACATTGTGTACGCCTCAAATGCACATTATGGAAAATACAAAAGCACATATAGCTCAACCGAGACTTTTAATTTCAACCAACTTGTGTTTGTCTTAGAAATGCATATACGGTACACTCCAAATACACATAGTGAACATTACAAAAGCACATTTGTATTGTATATGCATTTGAGTTATGCTAGATGTGCATTTTTTACTATATGTGAATTTAGAGTTATTTGTGTGTGCATTTGGTTATAATGTCACATGTATTTGGATGTCATAGGATGTGCAAGTGGATATAATTGCATGTGTATTTGTGTGTAACAATATGTGCATTTAAATTTAACTATTTATGTATTTTGAAATTGACAGGATATGTACTGTATGTGCATTTCATAATGTAAAAAAACTACCCAAAAAATAATATTTTTAAGTGCCATCGTGTCACCGCGAGAATGATGAGAGTCATTCTCGCATGTTAACCGCTAGTCTATATATGTATATGACCAAGACTGGGCAATATATATATAGAGTCAGGCTCCGGTGAAACGTGAAGAGAAATAAGAGCCAGTCATTTGGGGACAATGAAAGGCTATGATGGAACATCCATCAAGCAAACATATACCCTCTCACACTCAATCACACCCTATGGTCAATATCTGACCATTGACCGGTCAACAGTCAACGGTCAACGTTGACCGGTCAACGTTGATCGTTAACCGGTCAAACTGCCTTTTTGTTTTAATTTTAAATACACTTTTTTATTCTTGTTTTTATACACATTTTCTCATAAAAGTGTTTCTAAAAAAATGAACAATTTCCTATTAAATTTGAACAATTGTATATTAAAATTTGAACAATTTTTTTTGAACAATACATAAAGTTGAACAATTATATCTGAAAAGTTGAACAATTGTATCTTAAAGTTGAACAATTTCATTTTTAATGTTAGACGACTATTTTACTAAGCAAACTTTAGTTTTTTTTTGGCAATTTTTTTTTCCGGGCAAATTTGTTTCTTCCTTTTTTTCTAGTTTTCCTACACGTTTTTATCATAAAATTGTAATTAAAAAAGTTGAACAATTTCCTATTAAACTTGAACAATTGTATGTTAAAAGTTGAACAATGTTTTTTAAGTAATATATAAAGTTGAACAATTATACCAAAAAAAGTTGAACAATTATATCTTAAAGTTGAACAATTTTATTTTTATAGTTAGACATCTGTTTTCACTATGCAACGGCCAGTTTTTTTTTGGCCAATTTTCTTTTCAGGATAAAATATATATTTTTATTCTTGTTTTCCTACACGCTTTTCTCATAAAATTGTTTCTAAAAAATTGAACAATTCTCTCTTAAATTTGAAAAATTGTATCTTACAAGCTGAACAACCTTTTTAACAATATATAAAGTTAAACAAATGAACCTGAAAAGTTGAACAATTTAAATTGCATGAAAATTCAAACTTTATAACAAAAGATAGATTGAACAATACTTCATTAAAGTTTTAACAATTGTCCAATAAATTAGAAGTTTTGTTTATAATGTACTATAAACATAATACAACTCAAAATGTTCAAAACATAAACCCTAAATCCTAAATGTGTAGGAAAATAAGAATAGTAAAGACGGAAAAAACGGCCAACCCAAAAAAATTATTAAAAAAATGAAATTGTTCAACATTAAGATACAATTGTTCAAATTTATATACATAGCGAACACAGTTGTCTAATTATAAAAATAAAATTGTTCAACTTTAAGATATAATTGTTCAACTTTTCAGATACGATTGTTCAATTTTAATATTGTTCAAGTTTTAATTGTTCAACTTTTAACATATACTTGTTCAACTTTAAGAACTAATTGTTCATTTTTTTTCATCAATAGTTTATAATGGAAACATGTAAGAAAACTAAAATAAAAAACCTAATTAAAAAATAAATAAATTTAAAAAAAAATCTGGGTGTGGTAGAGTATATGATAATATTGGCCGTTGACTGTTGACCATTCAACGGTCGGTCAACGCTGATCGTTGACCGGTCAATGGTCGGTCAACGTTGACCGTTGACTGTTGACCATTCAATGCTGACCGTTGATCAAGATTGGGTGTGGTAGAGTATATGATAATATTAAAATAAATGACCTAGAATGCTCATCACTTTTTACACTAATGTGCTCCTCACATGAAGCTAATCATATATATATATATAAACAAACACATTATGTATATATTACCTCAACGATTTCAAACTTGAACTCAAATCACAAAGGCAGAAACAGAAGACAGGAGCCAAAAAACGTTCCCCTTCAGGGGAGCCGGCCCTAGAAAGCCCTTGGCCACCGCCGCTACCATGGCACCCGCCTCACCGGCCACGCGTCACCAGCACTCACCGCCTCACCGAGTTTCACTCCCGGCCTTCCGCCGCCACCACCTCTCCCCCTACCACGTTTCCACCGCCACCTCCTCCTTCCCCGCTATCACCTTGCCTGTACTCGAGATTTTGCCCTTGTGTGCGATGTCGTTCTCGGCCACCGGGAGGGAGATCTCCGACCAGGGATTCATCGCCACCATGAGGGAGATCTCGGCGAGGGCACTCCGTCTTATCGCTGACACCACTGGGCAAGCGAACTCATGAAGAAGATGATTCTCGACAACCGGCGAGAGCTCCGGGTCCATCCGCCGGTGATGTTTGTCGCTGGAGGGTGGTGGTCCCGGTGATGGCTTCTGTTTCCCCTCTGTGCTTTTCTTTCTATTTTTTGTTGTTTTGTTTTTGTTTTGTTGTTTGTTTTCCTTTTTTTGGATCTGGATTTTGTGCCCTCTGTCAGCCAGATCTTGTGTTTTTGTGGTTTTCGTTTGTTTCTTGTCTTCTTGAGATGCATTCTTGTGAAGGGAGCTTCCTAGACGGTGAATCGAGTTGTTGTTCCGGACTAAGACAAGGACCTTCCGGCGGTGCAGATTTCATCTGTGCTTTATTCACCTCTCCTCTGGGATTCTGTTTTCTTCTTCCTCTGTGTTTCTCTTGTTATTTTTTTCTATTTGTTTGGTTTGTGGTTGGTTGTTTGTTGTCTTGCCGGTCTTTCTGGCTGCCTGCCGTTTGTTCGGCCTCTCAAAGTTTGTAACTTTGAATTGTTACCTTATCAAAAAAAAAAAAATTGAACTCAAATCAAGGGGTGATCGGACGAGAGGGTGGCAGGACAGTGGGCAGAAGCTGCTTCCGGCGACAGGGTGGCAACACAATGCGGCGGCGAGCAGACTGGTGGCGTAAGCTTGGGTCAAAGAGGGAAACTCAAGCCTAGTAGGCTTGGGTTTGTGGCGTCAAGAAGGTTCTCTCACAAGGTCTTGTGGCGATAGAGTTTCACCAAGGTGGCGGAAGAATGGCTCAACATTGGTGAACGAAAAACAGAGGACGGGTAGAGCATTCGAGTTTGGGATGATTCGATTCGAGAGAAATCAACCCCAATTTATAGCGGAGAATGAAAATATTAGATGAGCTTTGATTGGTTGTAACTCCAGATTCATCGGAGGCCTAACAGAAGATAGAATTGAATCCCAATTGATTAGATTTGAGTGAAAATGCGAAAACAAAACTTAATTGAGTTTTGAATGAACCCATGCGAATTTGAGACTATATCTAGACGGTAAATTAAGGCTTTACTAGATAATTACATGCGTAACAGCCCATATTTATCAAACTAAATGATTGTGTTGATAAATGGTCAAATTTGAATAGAATTTGTGGAAACCAAACCGAAATCGAAGAACAAAGTATGATCTAGGGTTGTTTCAGCCAATTTTCCAGAAATTCCACGTGTGGCCCCCTCATTTAGTGTGAATTGCATTTTTTGCCCAACTTCCCAAAATTATGACAAAATCGTCCTTATTTAATTACAATAACAATATTACGTTTTCCAAACTTTCTTATATATATATATATATTAATCAGGCGCCAGTGGCGAGCTTTTGACAGCTTCGATGGCGAACTCACCCAATTTGATTCGTTCGTCTTCGATTCGTTTGTGGTTCGATCCCCAACCCTTTTAGGCCTTTGAACACCACTTAAGATCACCTTTGTAAACACTCAAAGGGGTTCGATCTCTTCTCAAACGAAGCTCACAAGCTTGACAACAATGGAGATTTCAGAAAAATTTTCAGAGGAAGAAGATGGAGCTCGTCCATGGCTTCTCCTCCTTCTTTTATACCCCAAGCATGGAGCTTACCAACCAATGACGTCAAGGAGGAGGTGGCCCGACCAGATAGTCAGCTAGGAGGCCAACTAAGGCGAGCTACAGCCTGCGACTTATCGCGATGACGTCGGAGCTTACGATGGCCGCGGGGTGCGGCAGGGTGCGGTGGCCGACTTCGTGACCGCCTCCAAATTTGGCCTTCGCCGCGGGTGCGGCCACTTGACCGCGGGGTGCGGTCAAGGCCCTTTTTGCCCCCTTTTGTCCGGTTTGTCTTATTTACCAAGTGGTTAGATATTTTTAACCCCGGGTTAAATATATTCGTACACGAACGACCTTTTAACCCAAAAATACAGAGATCAAACATCTCATAGAATGTCCGTACTTCTCTGAATTTAATCTGACTTGTAATATGGGCATAAGAAAATTCAAAATTTTCCTTACAAAATGAGGGATATTACATTACCTCCCCCTTAAATGAAGTTTCGACCCTGAAACTTAGGCCGAAAACAACTCGGGAAAGCGTCTAAGCATATCCTGCTCAGTCTCCCAAGTCTCCCAGGTAACTTCTTCGGTTCCTGACTTGGACCACAGAATCCGTACCAACGGTACTATCTTGTTGCGCAAGTGCTTCCCACGGCGCTCGAGAATACACACAGGTATCTCTTCATAAGTACCATTTGCTTGAATCTCAATGTCTTCATAGCTCAGCACATGAGACTCATCAGGCACGTATTTCCTCAGCAAGGATACGTGGAACACATTATGCACTGGATGTGCCGATGGCGGCAATGCCAAACGGTACGCTAGAGATCCCACTCTGTCAAGAATTTCAAATGGTCCCACATAGCGAGGGTTGAGCTTCCCACGCTTACCAAATCTGAACACGCCTTTAGATGGCGAGACTTTGACAAAGACCTTGTCACTAACCTCAAATTCAACATTTCTACGCTTCGGATCAGCGTAAGATTTTTGTCGACTTTGAGCTGTCAACATCATTTGTCTTATTAAGGCAATATTCGAAGCAATTCTCTCGACCAATTCTGGTCCGAGAAGAATCTTGTCGGCGTTCTCATCCCAACAAATCAGAGATCTGCATCTGCGACCATACAAAGCTTCGAATGGAGCCATCTTGATAGTAGCATGCCAGCTATTGTTATATGTGAACTCGATTAGACTCAGGCTGTCCTCCCAGCTAGTCGGACGATCGAGTACACATGCTCTCAACATATCCTCCAGAGTCTGGATAGTCCTCTCAGACTGTCCATCCATTTGAGGATGAAACGCAGTGCTGAATCTCAATTCAGTTCCCATGGCCTTGTGGAGTTCCTTCCAGAACCTTGACATGAATCGGTCATCACGATCCAATACAATGGTCTTGGGAGTACCATGCAAACGGATAACCTCGTGTAAAAACACTTCTTCTAACCTCTGGGTTCCCCACGTTGACTTGATAGCCACGAAGTGAGCACTCTTCGTGAGCCTGTCAATGATAACCCAAATAGCATATTTCTGACTCTTAGTCTTGGGTAATCCTGTGATGAAATCCATTGCGATATCTTCTCATTTCCATTCTGGAACTGGAAGAGGTAGCAATTCACCACCTGGTCTGCGGTGCTCTATCTTGACTTTCTGACAAGTCAAGCATTTCGCCACAAATTCTGCTACATCCCATTTCATGTTGGGCCACCAAAAATTCTTCCGGAGGTCCTTGTACATTTTGCTAGAGCCTGGATGTACAGAGTAGGCTGACGAATGGGCTTCTCTCATTACCAATGGGCGAAGACCATCAACGTCAGGCACACAAATTCGGTTTTGAAACCAAAGTGATCCATCCTCTTGGATTACAAAACTGAGAGCCTTCCCATTCATCACTTCATCACACAGCTTCACCAAGATCACGTCATCAACTTGTTTTTCCCTGATCTGATCAAGAAGTGTAGCTTGGATTTCAAGCATACTCAGGTATCCTCGACGTTGATTGTACAAGACTTCTGCCTCGCACAATCCTTGGTTCAGATTGGTCTGAGCCACAAGCAAAGCCATTACGGTCTCATGCGGCGTCTTCCGGCTCAATTCATCGGCTACCACATTAGCCTTGCCCGGATGATACAACAATTCAAGATCATAGTCCTTGAGTAGCTCTAACCAACGACGTTGTCTCATATTCAACTCCTTATGAGTGAACACATACTTGAGACTCTTGTGATCAGTGAAGACTTGGCATTTCACACCATAGAGATAATGCCTCCAAATCTTCAACGCAAACACTACCGCCGCTAACTCTAGATCATGCGTCAGATAGTTTTCTTCATAGGTTTTCAGTTGTCTTGACGCATAAGCAATAACCTTGCCTCTTTACATCAACACACAACCCAAACCACTCTTTGAAGCATCACTATAGACCGCATAATCATCAGTTCCTTCTGGTAGCGTTAGCACTGGTACAGAGGTCAGGTATTCCTTCAATTTCTGAAAATTAGCCTCGTACTTGTCATTCCAGACAAACTTCTTATGGACCTTGTGAAGTAGACCGGTCATAGGTAGAGCGATCTTAGAAAATCCTTCTACGAACCGTCTGTAATATCCAGCAAGTCCAAGGAAACTGCGCACCTCCTTCACATTCTGAGGCCGTTTCCAATTAGCTAATGCTTCAATCTTCTGGAGATCAACCATTACCCCCTTTTCATTGATCACATGGCCCAAGAAAGCCACTTCCTTGATCCAAAAATTGCACTTAGACAACTTAGCATACAACTCATTTTGTCTAAGGATTGACAAAACAATCCGAAGATGTTCCTCGTGAACTTCTTCATTCGGAGAATAAATCAAAATATCATCGATGAAAACCACCACGAACTTATCCAAGTACAGGTGAAAACATCGATTCATTAAGTCCATAAAGACCGCTGGAGCGTTGGTAAGTCAGAATGGCATGACTACGAACTCGTAGTGACCATACCTCGTCCGGAATGCAGTCCTCGGAATACCTTCCTCACAAATTCTGAGCTGATGATAACCAGATATCAGATCGATCTTGGAAAAGACTTTAGCTCCCTGCAACTGATCCAACAGATCATCAATCCTTGGCAAAGGATATTTGTTCTTGATCGTGACTTTATTCAACTCACGATAGTCGATACAAAGTCGAAACGATCCATCCTTCTTCTTGACAAACAAGACCGGAGCACCCCAAGGCGATGCACTCGGTCTTATATAACCTTTGTCGAGAAGATCCTCTAGTTGCTTCTTCAACTCTTGCATCTCAGCAGGAGCCATCCGGTACGGTGCCTTCGAGATCGGCGTAGTACCCGGTTCAAGATCAATAGAAAATTCCACGACACGATGCGGAGGTAATCCAGGAATCTCTTCCGGAAAGACATCCGAAAACTCACGAATCACTGGAATATAAGAACCGATAGTTCATCTTTTATGGGCGCATCCAGATAGCAAAGGTACCCGACACAACCTTGTCGAAGTAGCTTAAACGCAGCCATCGCATTGATAAGCCTGCCGTTCTCAGCGTCATTCCGACCCTTGAATTTGCATACACTCTGGCCCCTGGATGACACCATCACCGTTCTTGAACTAAAGTCGATTACCTACCCATGATGCGTCAGCCAATCCATACCGAGGATAATATCGTATGGAGCCATGGAAATACAGATCAAATCTGCCTCGAATTTCTTACCTTGGATGGTAATCAGAAATTCAGACAGACACTTTGTAATATCCCTCATTTTTATGGGTAAATTTTGAACTTTCTTAAGCCCATGTTACGAGTCAGATTAAATACAGGGAAGTATAGACATTCTGTATAATGTTTGATCTCTGTAATATTTTTCTGAGCTATATAAAATACATTTAAAGTATTTTCGGGCTAAAAGGATATTCGGGTACGAATATATTTAACCCGGGGTTAAAAGAACCCGTACCCATACTTTCCTCGGTCATACAATTGCGACCTTGTAGCAAAATCGTCATAACTCTTGATTCCATAATCCATACGATGTGAAATTTGGAAGGATTAAAATAGACTTCTAGATCTAACTCCTCGATTTGGAATCACCTCATTTGGAGTTCGGAGCTGAGAGAACGGCCCCGTCAAAGTCAGGACGATTTCCTGATGGGCACTACCGCACCCCGCGGTGAGAAGAGTGCCGCACCCCGCGGTAGACGTCACTGTCGTCGTCATCGCGATAAGGTTTTGGCCGATCCTTGCTCCCCACGGTTCTTCTTCTGGTTGTGTCACCTCTATGCATGCGTGGCTTGCTTGTAGACGTCTTGGTTGGCCTATATAAGGAGAGAGAGAGGCTGAGGAGAGGCCAGAATAAGCCTCATCACCATCTTCTTCCTCCCTTCTGTCATAAATCCTGGTTTTTGCTGAACTTCAAGCTCTGTTCGTGAGCAGATTCAAGCTTCGTTCTGAGTTGTTGAAGTGGATCCTTGGAGTTGGTTTGTAGCTTAAGAAGGTAGAAGCCTTGGAGGAGCTTTATATAGAGGAGAGGTGGACGAAAATTGAGCTCGAAGACAGCTTCTTCACCATCTTCTTCCTCTATCAAAACTCCATTGTTGGACTGGTTTTGAGCTCGGTTTGAGAGCAACTTCGAGCCTCATTTCGATCAGCCGAAAGGTGATTCCTTGAGGTGGTGTGTAACTTAAGAGGGTGGGAAGCCAAACAAAGATCGAATCGAAGTGGAATCGACGAATTTGGTAAGGAAACCCCTCTCGAACCTTGCTGAATTCTGCCCCTGTCCATGCACCGCACCCCACGGCAGACCACGACCGCACCCGCGGCAGGCGTGGTTCGTGTTGTGTGTGTGTGTGTGTCTTGGGTGTTGGATTGGTTGAGACTTGGCTTTCTTAGGCCCTTTGATCTTCATTATTTTAGATTCATATATGTAGATATTGAATCTAATTTAGGGTCTTGTTATGGGTCATTCCAGAAGGATTTGAGATCCGAGATCTGTCCCTGATCAGACCCCGGGACCATCGTCTTTAGAGTTCGTCAGCCTTCATCAGATCTAAGGCAAGTGGCGGTTCGCTCTTGTTTATCATTCCATATTTCCATTAATTATCAATTGCTTAATTAATTTGGATTGATTATTGTTCATGTCTGGAAAAGGTTTTATAAACTATTTTGGAAAATCATATAATAGGTTGTATATCTGCTAGAACGACGCTATTATTGATGATCGTCTTTCGGGCCTTTATGTGGATTTATCCTAAATTATTATTGTGCTATGACTGTTAGTTAGCACGAGTATTCGTAGGAACACTTGGATCCTGAGAGTTCCATGCGCGTTTCTTTATAATTGTAAAGGGCGATTAAGACCCTGCGATAGTAAAAGTTTGGACTCTGAGAGGTTCATTCTTTTTAAGGGCAAGCAAGACCCAGCGATAGTAGAAGTTTGGACTCTGCGAGGTCCATTCTTTCGATATAATCCAGGGGTTTGGACTCTGCGAGGTTCATTCCTTAGATATATGTCTTGCGTGACAGGGCATATATATTTAAAAGCTTGAAACGTGAATGAGCGTTTTGGAATTAAATAAGATAAGTGCCCGAGAGCACATGATTAATAAACCTTCGGCGAGTAGTGCATCCAAGTAAATAGTGCAGCTAGGAAAGCTCGTCTCGACTTGAATGTAGTACGTTCTCTTTCCAATCTGGATTCGCTGTAAGCGGTGAGGTTGGTTGTGAACCGAAGCATCTCAGTCAGTTTTTAAATCATTGTTATATGATTCTTTAATGTTCTAGACATTGTCATGCTTTCGATAAGACTCGTTCCTTTGGAGTCTTCTCTTGGATTTTCCCATAAGACTCAGTTCAGTTGGAGTCTTCTCTTGATCATATCTTTTGGATATATATTCATTCCAATAGAAGTATGAAGGTTGACTATCGTTATCGGCTGTTATTCGAGAAACGATGAGTCTAACCTAATACGACTACTCAAACCTTCTGCTTTGTACCCTTGCTAGTCTATTCAGTAGACTAACCCACGAACATTGTTCTCTGCATGTGGGCTGGTGTCATCCGTTCGATTCGTCACATTAGATTGAGTGTAATTGAAGAGATTAGAATGACTATGAAGACGACGGTGGTTTTTAAATGTTTTGGATGTGTTAATAATTTCTTTTAATCAGTTTGAGATCTTTGGGAGATGACCATTGTGGTCAAGATCCTTGTTTGTAATATATTTAAAAGACTTCCGTTGTACTTATTTACTCTGTATTTGTCCTATTTGGGATTTGGATGTAATCCCGGGATTCATGATTTAATTAAATATTACAATGATTTTATATCATTTGTATTTCATGATTTGTGTATTTCCGGTAAAGCCTTGGGTGGCTTCGGTAAGGAACACCGAGGTCACTGGCGGTAATACCTTTCCAAATGGGTTACGATTTGGGGGTGTTACACACTTAGTCCCCACTAAGCGTTCACTATTAGGAAGATTCACAACGAAAGGCTCACAAACCTCGTTACAGACTAATCCTAACTCACTAACACAACTCTTTGAAATAAAGGAATGGGTAGCACCTGAATCAAACAGTATGCACACTGAAGTAGAATGAAGGTATAAAGTACCTTGAGCAATTGGAGCGTTAGGTCCATCAGCCTCACGCATCTCGTACATGCGTTGACCCTGACCTCCAAAAGTAGCTGAGGCTTTCCCCTTGTTCTGGGCAGTTGTTTGCGCCAAAGGACTAGGAGCCGCTGTCGGTTTGAACCTGGGTCGGTTACTCTGATTAACAGACCCCTGCTGTGACTCCGCTCCTTTCTGCTTTCCCTGCCAACAGAACTTCTGCAAATGCCCTTCATTCCCACAACCAAAGCATGTCTTTCTTACCTTAGGACACGCAGTACTCTTGTGCCCAGCAGTACCACAATTATAACATAGGCTCGGACTCTTGCCCTGACCCGATTACTGTGTCGACTCTCCTTGAGCCCTACCTGTTTTCGCCCTGCTGGACTTAGCAAAGTTAGATGGTGGCGCAGGACGTTTGAATCCACTCGCCTGAGGTTGATTTTGCGTCGACCTCTGGCGATTCTTTCTCTTGGTTGACTCATCTAGAGTCACCTCCAACTTGTAAGCCGCATCCACATATTGCTCCAAGGTAGAGCAATTGTGGCTCAACATCAATGGCTTAATCTTTGGGCTCATCCACTCGTGGAAATGCCAGATTTTCTGTTCTTCACTAGATACTTCCGATCCAGCATACCGCAACAAGTGATTGAACTTGGTTGCCAGCTCATTCACCTTTAACCCTTCAGTCTTAGGGTAAAGAAATTCCTTACGCTTTTCCTCCCTCATTGCCCGAGAGAAGAATCGGTCAGTCATCTTGGTCTTGAACATTGCCCAATTCAAATCAGGGCTATCAGCAAGACCAGTGTTTTCCCACCACTCACTAGCATCTCCTTTGAGTTGAAGAGAAGCTATGTGCACCTTCTCAGCCTCAGTGCACTCCATACTGCGGAATAACCGCTCCATGTGGGAAAACCTATGCGTTACTTCAACTGGTTCACCCTTCCCATTGAAGCTGTCAGGTCTCATAGAATTTATGACTTTCAGCGCTCGGCCACAATCATTCCTGCTCCTGACCACATTCTCCGGATGCAAAGGTACATGAGTTTCCTGTTCTCCAACTCTCGGGGTCGCTGAGGATGCCAGCACATCTTGCGCCTGAGGCATATTCGGGTGTAGGACATCGTTCATTGCTTGTATGAAAATTCCTCGAATTTCTGCAATGGCCGCTTCATCAAATATCCTTGGAGCGCGGCCCTGAGCTGGGTCATTGCCTTCCGGGTTAACATTGGATGCAGACTCATGCACATCCTCTGGATTTCCAACATTATCCCTGATTGGGCTGGGGTTGTTGCTCGGTCCAGCACCAGAACGACTTGTGTTCACCATCTGTTTACCGATCAAATTCCAAGGATTTCGTACATTAATATTTTCCAAAATACTTAATGTAATAAAATCAACTCAAAAGGGATCAAACTAGGTAAACTTCATTAGATGAACTTTCAAACTTATACCTAGGGTTTTACAAAAGGGAAATCTCCTGAGCTTCCTGACAAAATTGCTCAGAGAATTCACAACTTTTACCGCATGTACACTAGAGTATTACACAAAAGGAAACTACTATAGTTACATCGGTTCTTTCTCAAAGTCCCTCGAAATGCTTCCTATATGGCAAGCTACCCATACAGGGTTTCTTCGGACAGGGTTCTTCATCAGGGTCTGGTGATAAACTTCTCACCCTACTCGGCCCCGGCAAACACGATTCATCTACTGATCCTGGTGTTCTCGGCCTCATACTTGGCCTGGTAACACTCTGATCATGCTCTCGTAGTCTTGCCCTTCTCTGGGCATACTCCCTCATCTCGTCTAACTGACGTTGCTCTTCGAAAGAGATTTCCTTGCTCTGGCAAAGTATCTCCTGTAACTCAGAACTCGTCCTTCGCCTTCTTCGGACTTGAAGGGGCGGCGAGTCCTCTGAAGCATAGCGGGAGTCGGTCCTCTCCCTGATGCCATACTCCACATAAAGCGCCTCTCACTCAGCGTCAGTCAACGACGGGTATACTGGCTCAGGTGGCAGATTGGGGTACATAAATTGCATCCCCGAGTCCATATGAACCACTAGCAAGTGCCTCAGCCTATCAGGATCTTGACCCTGCTCCATTGGGACTTTCTTGAGGTCCTCTATGGGGTCTTCGTCTTCCTCTGGATCCTCCTCGGGATCCTCTTCTGTAACTAATTCAATCTCAAGGTCGTCTTCAAGATACCCTCTTGTATATTCTGAGGTCTCCTCTTCCTCTTCTTCTTCTTCTTCTTCTTCCCCTTCTGGGATCGCCTTAATCATATAGTCGTTGTCATAATACCCTTGGGCATATCTTGACAACTCAACTTCATTTCTCGCATTATCCCTTGGCTCCACTACCGGCTCAGCCACTGGAATCATAGTCTGGTCGGATACTAGCACCACTAATTCTGGAAGTACATACTTTACTCCCTCAGGTGGTCCACTCGATTCTCCGACCTCAAAGCAGCGAAATGGGACTGGGAAGTCGAGCTCCATAGGGGAGGGTGGAATCACCTTAGCTTCCTCCTTATCCTTTGGGAGAGAAAAGCAGGCACCCATCTCCTACGGACGATGAATCGAGAGTTAGTCTTTCTAAATATAGAAGTTCGCTTCCATATTAGACTAAAGAAGAAGGCACGACTATGAACGGTTTTATTTCAAATTCTTTTCATTTCGAAAACTCAGAGCCTTTGAAAACATTTCTCAATTTAAAACGAGTAAATGGTTCATGAATTCCCAAACCCGTTTTAAAACTTTTAGCTCTGATACCAGATCTGTAACACCCCCAAATCGTAACCCATTTGGAAGGTATTACCACCAGTGACCTCGGTTTCCACACCGAAGCCACCCCAGGCTTTACCGGTTTAAATACAAATCACAAACAACAATCATGATGTAAACACCAAAATCTTTGGTTAAAACATATGTCTGGGGATTACATCCCAATCCCCATAGGACAAAACAGAGTAATCAGCGAAAGTCTTTGCAAGGTATAAATACAAGGGTCTTGATCGTAATGATCACCCGCCAAGGATCGCAATCTGATAAATCCATTAAAACACCGTTTGCTTTCATAGTCGTTCTAGCCTTTGTTTCTCGGATTCTTATCTGATGTGCCGAATTGAACGGATGACACCAGCCAACCATGCAGAGAACAATTACGGTTGGTTAGTCTAATGAAAGACTATGCAAGGGTACAAAGCAGAGTGGTTCGAAGTAGTCGTATTAGGTTAGACTCATCGCTCCTCGAATCAAAACCGATAACGATAGTCAACCACCATACTCTACTGAAACATATGAAGAGGCATGGTCAAAAGAAGATTCTGAAAGACCAAGTCTCACAGAAATCAATCCCGAAGAAGACTCCAACGAATTGAGTCTTATCGGAAGTATGACAAATGTTGGGAAACATTAATTAATCATACAAGCGTTCAAAAACGACTTGATGTTTCGGTTCACGACCAACCTCACCGCTTAATGCGAATCCAGATTGGAAAGAGAACGGTACTCTGATCAAAGTCAAGACAAGCTTTCCTAGCTGTACTATTCCCTAGCTGCACTACTTGTCTGAGGTATATTAATCATGTGCTACGACGGCACTTATCTTATTTAATTCCAAAATGCGCATCACGTTATAGACTTTTAAATATATGTTTCGCCATGAGGGACACATATTGAGTATATGTTTCATCATGAGGGACATATAGGATATATGTTTCGTCATGAGGGACATACTCCTGAATGGGACGAATCCCAAGATTTGTAGCATCAGTTAAGTGTCACCATCTCTATACCCGAGTATAGAGATCGGTCATGACCCACCAAATGGTTTTTGGATTTATCACCCTTTGCACCATTAATCATTATTAAGAAACGACTGGACCTCGAATAGTCCATCGCTCCTACGAATACTCGTGCTAACTAAACAGTTCAACACAGTAATAATCATATCAAAGCCCTCCAGGCTAATATCATAAATATATATCTATAATAGCGTTGTTCTAGCAGATATACAACCTATTATAATATCATATTCTTTTCACATCATTTATAAAACTATTCCCAACAGAACAATAAATCATCCCAAATTAATTAACAATTAAACAATTGATAATTAATGGAAATATGGAATGATAAGCAAGAGCGAACCGCCACTTGCCTTAGATCAGATGAAAGCTTTAACAAGCTTAGAGACAACGGTTCCTGAGTCTGAAACTGGGACATATCCTGGATATTAAATCCCTCTGGAACGACCCATAACGAGACCCTAAGTTAGATTCAATATCTACATATATGAATCTAAAAGAATAAGGAGGGAATCAAAGGGGTCAAGCCTCGCCTAAAGCCAAACACCCAAGAACACACACCCCGGACAAGGCTCACAGCGGGTGTAGTGGAGCCCTTGCCGCGGGTGTGGTCAGGCGCCAGTGGCGAGCTTTTGACAGCTTCAATGGCGAACTCACCCAATTTGATTCGTTCGCCTTCGATTCGTTTGTGGTTCGATCCCCAACCTTTTTAGGCCTTTGAATACCACTTAAGATCACCTTTGTAAACACTCAAAGGGGTTCGATCTCTTCTCAAACGAAGCTCACAAGCTTGACAACAATGGAGATTTCAGAAAAAAAATTCAGAGGAAGAAGATGGAGCTCGTCCATGGCTTCTCCTCCTTCTTTTATACCCCAAGCATGGAGCTTACCAACCAATGGCGTCAAGGAGGAGGTGGCCCGACCAGATAGTCAGCTAGGAGGCCAACTAAGGCGAGCTACGGCCTGCGACTTATCGCGATGACGTCGGAGCTTACGATGGCCGCGGGGTGCGGTGGGGTGCGGTGGCCGACTTTGTGACCGCCTCCAAATTTGGCCTTCTCCGCGGGTGCGGCCACTTGACCGCGGGGTGCGGTCAAGGCCCTTTTTGCCCCCTTTTGTCCGGTTTGTCTTATTTACCAAGTGGTTAGATATTTTTAACCCCGAGTTAAATATATTCGTACACGAATGACCTTTTAACCCAAAAATACATTAACTGTATTTTATATTACTCAGAAAAATATTACATAGATCAAACATCTCATAGAATGTCCGCACTTCTCTGAATTTAATCTCACTTGTATTATAGGCATAAGAAAATTCAAAATTTTTCTTACAAAATGAGGGATATTACAATGCTATCTGAGGTTTGTTTAAATGACTAGTTCTGTGAGACAAAGGAACATGTTTTATTCATGTGAAGTAAAATGTAAGAAGCTCAATTAAGAAATTGACACATTTTAATTGGTGAGAAAACTAGTTAAATTTTTGGCATAATTATAATTATGTGTACACTAATGATGTAAAAAGAATGCATAGCCGCAATTTATTGAGTTTGATTGGTCCTAAACTAGAGTAACTTATGAAATGAATCCATTATCAAGGAAGGGTTCTTCCATCTGAACTCCAATCCCCTGTTGTCCAACTTTAACTTGCTGCTGTTCTCAAACTTGAACTTGTCAAAGCTTCGCTATAGTACCCATTAAGTTCTTAGAGATTGGACTATTTCTTTCTTTCTAAGCATATCTTCCACCTTTACAGTGACAACTTTGGCAACTTTATAGTTGCTAGATTTTTATCTAATTTTGTGAGACAACATCTGATCTAGTTCGTGCATGATATAATTGCAGTTTATCTAGCCAATCTGTTTGCTCCCATCAAAATCTCAAAATTAAAATAGCCTTCAAAAGTATATGCTTTGATAGCCTTGTATAGCACTACTAAAAGTACAGATGTCATGCATTACTGAAACATATAAATGTTGTTGTTTTAATTTTTAGTTTGCATACAAATGTAGAAGTCATGCATTATCTACTTTGTTTACTGTCTACTTGTTAATTTTGTTTACCTTGTGCATGCATATCTGCTTTGTTTACCGTGTTGGAGCAGACAAAAAATAGGAGTTGTTGAATTGCATAGTCCATTGTTGCTGGTGTTGGTTTTGGCCGCTGTCATTACATGTTGAATTGCATAGTCCCTTGTTAGCTGAGAGAAATTATATCCTGCTTCAGATTGGTTTAAGCACATTGTTAGCTGGATAATTTCAGACTATCTGTACTGCTGCTGGTTTTGGTTTTGGCCACTATATTTTCTTCTTTCTTGTAAATACAATGATGATTGATTAGTCACACTTAATTAAGTACCCACTATCACCTGAATATTTTGCTCATAATTGAACTCGTGTATGATCTCCAGTAACTGTATACACAATAATTCAGTCTCATTCTTGATTCTACTACATTCCCTTTTACAATCTTGATATGTGGCAACACAATCATCATGGTATATAGTTGAGATGTCTTGGATAAACCTTTCATATTGGCAATAGTTGAGCTGTCAAAAAGTAGAGGGCCATCAGGTACCTCCGGGACTTGGTATGGTTGACTGGTAACTTGAGAAGGATTTACCACAAGGTCTGAATTACTGGCTATTATGCAGAACCTGAGAGCAATAGAAGCTGCTTATGCAGAACCTGAGAGCAAAAGAAGCTGCTTATGCAGAACCTGATGAACATCAGGTTGCTTATGCAGAACCTAAGAGCAAAAGATCAAAGTTCACATGGCTATTATAATTTACAAGTACAATAGATAAGCAATCAGATTTCGACTTGATCTATGTATTTTGAAGAGCGAATGAACATCAGCAAGAAAGAAGTTTTTAAAAGTATTCAATGTATTGAAAGCAATGATGAACATCAACAATTACCTTATCATCGGGTCTTTTAGCAACTGGTATTGCTTCTCCAGTGATCATACTTTCATTCACGTGGCTTTGTCCACTAATAACAATACCATCAATTTTGCAAAAGCATCTGATGTCTTTCCTTTAGCCATTCTCACAAAGTTCCCAAAGCACAGAGGTTTTCAAAGTTCCCAAAGCACGTGGCTTATTCTCAGAATAGCTGAGTGCTTATTTCCTTTAGCCATTCATGTGGCTTTCAAAGTTCCCAAAGCACAGAGGTTCAACAACATGAGCATTTAGCACACATGAACTCACACAAATTTTTGAATCTTTCAAGCACAAGGGGAACTTGGTCTGTTCCTCCAATATCTCTTTTTAATCTTTCAAGCATTATAGCATATTTGAATTGATTCCCATTCCGATGCTTAAAGCTGTACAGTTCTACCTAAACTCACAGACAAAAGGTCTTCCATGCCTCAATTAATCAAGGAAGTAGCTAACATTAACACACATGAATATTTGATTATATCTTTTCATGCATTTTCACAAATAGTAGGATAGAAGTCATTAAATTACATTTGAAAGTAATAAAGTTTAAGACTTATTTCCATTTGCAGGATTCATCAGATGATAATGTCAATGAAGATAAAAAGGAGTACAATGTAAACTCACATTTCCTTGGTTTCCACATGCTGCCATTAGATTCTTTACAGAAGTGGCAACAAATTTGTTTGGATGTCATGGCCCAACATCATAGAGACCAGATTAAAATCAAGTTCATTGAGCATAATGTTGTCTTTAATTCTTCAATTCCCATGGACAATTTTTTATATTATAAATGAAAGATTAAAATCAAGGAACAAGTCTTCAATTCCCATGCTTATGAGCAAATTATTCAGAAAAAGAAAGTGTATGAGCTAGCATTTTGAATCAAATCCCTAAACCTAAATTTCTAAAATCCCAAACAGAAAGGGAATTTCAGAAGTGGAAAGAACAAGGAAGAAGGGGAAGAACAGGAACAAGGCAATGTCGTACCTCAAACCGTCATCGTCCAGCCGTGGCCCCCCAGCCCTGTCGTCCAGCCTCGTCGCGCCGTCGTCCAGGAACAAGGCGATGTCGTACCTCAAACCGCCGGCGTCGTCCGTGCTCACGATGCCGCCGCGCCGTGCCAAGCTTTGAAGGGGAGAACAAGGAAAAAGGTGAAGGAACGCGATGTCGTCCCCGCGCTGGTTTGGCTGGGAAGAACAGGGGAAGAAAGGTAAATTGAGCCCCTTTTTACTTTTTTTTTTTAAAAAAATAAAAAAAATTAACGGGTTTATAACGGAATAAGAACGGAAGGGCATTTGGCGAAACGGGTCAAAAGTTGAGGGTAACCAGGCGAAAATATCAAAATCTGAGGGGATTTTGCGAAAAAGATGAAAACTGGGGGTTACTAGGCGAAATTTCCATTAAAAGTAACACCGAGTGAGCTTGGAAGAGACGTCAACAACAACCAGGAAGACCAAGAATGAGTGAATAAATATATAATTGGCGGAATTGCATAAACTACCAGATTTTGAAAGGCTGCTTGCAAAAATATCAACATTTGAAAAGTATTGCAAAAGTACCATAAAGCTGCAACACTTTTCAAAAATAAAAAGGTAAAATAAATTATGAATAAACCTTTTTCAAAAAGCATAAAAGTGTTTTAGAAAGGTTTAAAGAGAAAGTTAATTCGAAACGGTTATATGAGTAGGCCTAATCAAGTACATGTTCAACCGGTAACAGTTCATCTTTCCCAAATTCTTTTCGCCGCTGAAGAACCTTTTTTCCTTTCATTCCCGAATCGTATTCCTCAAACCAAATCCTAAATCCCTAAAGTCGAGAAGGCGAAGCCCTTTCTGAATCCCCAGATCGAGAATGGTGAAGACAAAAGGTTTGCAGTCTGTGAAAGCCAGAGTCGAGAAGGTGAAGGCGAAGGCTTCTACAGTTTCGAGGAGAAAGAGGGTTAAGGAAAGCGAAGAACATCCGGAGAATGCGAAGGCGGCTACTGTGGCGAGTGGCCGAAAGAAGAGAGCCTACAGGTCGTCGGAGGAAGAAGAATCACCGAGTCCAGTCATTTCGATACAGAAGAAGAAACCGAGAATCTCGAAGGCTGAAGAACCAAAAGCCAAGAGGTCGAGGAAGGAGCCATCGAAGTCGGTTGGCGGGGTTAGTGGTCTTCTCTAACTCTTGAATTACCTGGAAAAAAAATATTGTCTTTTTTTTTGTGATGCATGCTAGGTTTAGGGTCTGGATAAACTTCATGCTAAAATTAGGCTTATGTGAAAAACAGAGCATGATTTACTCTGTAAAAAACAGAGCATAGAGAGGTCTGGAAAATTCATAGTATCAGAAACTGTTACATCCATATTACCTGACAAACCAAAATGTATGCTGACGAAACGAATTATCTTACCTGACAAAGTAAGTTTTCGGGTTTATGTGAATATGAATGTCATGTATTTGTTGTGTGGTTAGAATGTCATAGTAGCCTGATTCATGTTGATACAAAATTGTAAGTTATACTCTAGGGTAAAGACTTTTCCTGAATAACTTCCATTTGGCCTGGCAAACCAAAATGTAGTTTGACAATTTATTTTGTATCCTGGAAACATATATTTGTACCTGACAAAGTAAGATGGTGCCTTTCTTTCTTTTATGTGAATATGAAAGTCATTCTTACATGTCATGTATATGTGAATGTCATTCATTAAAGATAATGTACAAGTGGCATTCTGAGGAGTTGTTTTATGGTCGGATAAATCAGAACTCAAGGCTTCAGTATCTGAATTGTATCGAGAAAACCCTAACTCAAACAGACTGGCAGACAGTTCTGCAGGGCCCCTTTGGCCCAATAATCAAAATTATGAAAAACTTGAAATTGTCTGCACAACTGATTCACCATGTGTTGTTTAGGCAACTGGACACAAAAAAGCAGTTTGAGACATGGTATGATCTTGGTGGACAACCATGTAGGTTTTCAATAGAGGAGTTTAGGCTAATAACAGGACTGAATTGTGGGATGCCCGATGAGGAGGACACTGTGGAGGATAAGAATGCAGTCTTTGATTTTTTTGGTGTGAGGAGTATTACCATTGCTAACCTTTTAACCAAGTTCTTATCGTATCGGGAGGAAAATGTATTTAAGCTGAAGATGTCCTTGTTGTTAATTCTTGAGGGTGTTGTACTTGGGGGTGATAAAAAGAGGAAGGTCAGACCCCTACATGTGAAATTGACCCAAGACTTGGATCGTTTCAATAATTTCCCATGGGGTAGGTGATCGACACTATTTTATAGTGCATTTTTAGGGGTTGTTACCAAGTTTAAGGTGCCATTTGGATGGATTTAGAGCACAATCGTGGATTATGGAGTTAGAGTGGAGAAGTGAAGAAATCATGGGATTTATAGAGGTTTGAAGTGTATTGAAGAGTAGAAGAACAGTGTGCTGAATTCAATTGGTTTGTTCTCTTTACTCAGATGTCCAAATGGAGTGATTCTAATTCTAGGAGTTAGTTATTGAAGTCTACTGCAAGTCCTCAAAATTTGAGCGCAATCCGAGTTGGGAATCAAAAGTTATGGAGTTTTTACGAAAGTGTTGCAGAAGCTGAAAAAGTGCTCCGGCCGCGACCGCGGCCAATAAATCGCGACCGCGGCCATACGCGGGAGGCGAGACGCTGTTCGATCCGAAGTTTATTTCCTTTTTCTTATTTTTGTTTTCCTTTATCTTTATTATTCCGAACCCTAATTTCTAATGGGCTTTTGTTATCTTTTCATTAAAGTTTTAGGGTTAGGTTACTTAACCTAATTTTTCCTTCATTGTTCATCATCACATATCAACGTTAGATCTAGTTTATTTCCATCGTTGGTTTTACCTTTTGCCCAGACAGACAATTGAAGCCTTTGGATTGATTGGATTGTGAGTTTATTCCTTTACTCTTTCTATGATTGTTTTAATTCTCTCTCGTGCTTAATTTCATTGATCATATATCGATTCCCCTTGATTTGTTGATTAGGAAATCAAATAGATTGTTAATAGTATTTCCCTCTAGCTTGACAATCTAGAGAAATTAGTATTATGCTATTGATTCCCCTTTTCCATACAACCTGTTGAGATTGTTATTGATCATATTACTAAGGATTGGAGGATACTGGTTGAGAATCTAAATCCCTTAGTTTATGTAGAGAATTAATTGCATGCAATTGTATGACTGGTTGCTACACTTGCATGTACCTATCTATTCCTGAACTTCCTGCTGCTATTGAATTAAATCGTGAAGGTTAGTAGGGATGTGTTTAATAGTTAGGGTTATCAGGACTGGTTGGACTGGTAACTAATTCAGAACAAGGATTAGGACTTTCATGAGTATTGAGGACTAGGAATAATCAATGATCGATCTATCAATCTGAAGTGTGGATATTTGTTTGGTTGAGTTATTTCCCTAATTTGATTTCAAGTCTTTGTTTTTTTTTTTTTTTTTTAATCAGAAACCCCCCTTGGTTACTTGTTGGTATACAATTACATCGTTGGAATAGTATTTGATTCTCTGTGGGATTCGACCCTTGCTTACCAGACTACATTAGTTAGGTTTGTTTAGGATTATTTTGTATAGGTGTCACGACAATGCCTTATCAAATTGGCGCCGTTGCCGGGGAGTCAATTTTACTATTCTAATTGTGTGTTTGTTTACCAACTGTTGTGTGGACCTATCTTACGGTCCACACCTGTGTTACTAATTGTTTTCATTGAGATCTCAATCCAGACAGATGGCAGCATTTGATTTTTACTATCAGCAGCAAGGTTGGCCTCAGTACTTTCCTGAGCCTCAAGAGACGAGCCAAAGTTCATACACGTCAATGGAGGAGAGCATCAAGTCACTTGTGCAGAGCATGATGACTATTTATCAGGAGACAAACTCCAACATCCAACTTCTAACAACTCAAGTTGGAAGTTTGGCAACTCATCTTGGAAGGTTGACTCAAGTTGTGGCAAATATGAAGGAGGATTTTGAAAGGCCACCACCCCAACCGACCCCAGTGGCTAATGTGAGGGGCATATCACAATTGAAAGGAGAAAAGACGGAGGAGCCCTTTTGCTCAGGAACCGTGACCACGGATGAGCGAGAACGGAAAGACGAGAACCAGCGTCCGCAAGTTTGGACAAAATTTTGCGGATCAGTTCTTGGCATATACCGTTTAGAAGCGATTCCTGTTGATTACACTCCTCCACCCTGTGATCCTAAGAAGCCACCTCCTCACCTTCCTAAGAGGCTAAAAGTGAAGAAGAAGTTGGAGCTCAATATGGAGCCGCGCAACTCCATAGGTGAGCATGAGGTAAATCTCCCTTTACTTGATCTGATGCATGATGTGCCTAAATTTGCTAAATACATGAAATGCTTATGCTGGCCTAGGAAGAGGAAGAAATTGACAGGAGAAATTAATTTGAATGAACATGTGTCTGCTGCATTCGGAAGACATTTGCCTGAAAAGTGTAGTGACCCTGACATATTTAGTATTCCTTGTGATATAGGTTACTCCAGGTTTGATCATTGCTTGATAGACTTGGGCTCATCTATTAATGTGTTACCCTACTCTGTGTATAAATTACTAGATCTTGGACCTTTGCTTGAATCTGATTTAGTTATTCAATTTGCGAATGGATCCAAAGTTTTTCCGAAAGGAATAGTTGAGGATGTTCTTGTAAAGGTTAATAAGATGATTTTTCCTGTGGATTTTGTGGTGTTAGACATTGGTTATGATATGCATGTGCCCCCTATTCTGTTAGGTAGGCCTTTTCTTAAGACTGCTAACATCCGAATCATTATGAGTAGAGGTATTGTGTATGTGAAGTATGGGGGTGATAGGGTGACATTTAAGATATTTGATCATAAGAAACACCCTCCTGATAGTAAGTCTGTGCTGTGTTCTGGATTGAGTGATATTACATGATCATAGTAGCACAATGTCAAGCCATGACAATAACTAAGGCACTATCCGGGAGGCAACCCGAGGTATGCTTTTCTTTTCTTGTTTTTGCATTTGTTTTGGTGTGTTTTGTTTATGTTCTTGTTTTTGTTTCCGACTAACCTGCAGGGAGGAGACCCCATGCCTATTGAAGAAGGTGTTTACCACCATTGTAAGTCTCTCTTTCCCTGCACTAATAACTCCCCGAAAAAACCTTAAACGGGGAGGGAAAAAAATCGGAAAAAAAAAATCCGAAAAAAAAAGAATAAACGGAATTATATAAAAAAAAAAGTTCATCTCAGGCCAGCTGTCCAGAGTTCCCACGGAGATGGTGCGCATCATGTTGTCACGGAGGATACACTGCCCTACACTTGATTTGACAACGATGATGGCCCTACAATTGGCAGCTGAGGAGGAGGACCACTAGAGGCCCACACCACGATCATATCTGAGCCCATTTTTTGTGGGTTTTGAAGGCCGTGCAACCCCGACGTATTTGCTATACCACTACTCACCAAGTGGTTCCCTTTGGTTGCACGGTAATGAAGACGATGGAGTTGATGAAGACACCCACCCAACACTGGAAACCTATGCATACATTGTGTATACCGCCAGCAACAACGGAAGTGTCCAAGCAGCTTGGCGACGTTTGTGAGTTATTTTTTGCTTTTCCCTGTGCTTCTATTCTTTTGTCTTTCATTACATTGAGGACAATGCAATGTTTAAGCATGGGGGAGAGTTTTATACTGGCTATGTCGCTGAGGAGATGAATAAAAAGAAAAGAGCCAAATATTGAAAAAAGGCATACATAAGAAATCCTGGGATAGGTCGAAAACCCAAAAGGGCGGCCTAGGTAATAAGCAGGTGGCTTGGACCAACATTATGCTGGGGTAATATGAGGTCAATAGTGATGTGAGTATATTGTGAGCCCATCTATTGAAAAATGAAATGAGTGGCTTGGTGAAAACCTGAAAGGGCGCCTTGGCAAAATGAGTGAAAAGAAGAAGAGTGATTTTTAGGAATCCTCATTTTACTTGGCGTGGTGACATAAGAAGAGGTGATATAAGGAGGATTCGGGTAGGTCACTCTGGGAGGTATAAGAAGATAGATGGGAGACTAGGACTAGAATTCATTCACTCTATGGTGTTTGAGATAAGCTTGGGGGAAGTACTCTGCTTTCTTTTTTGCTTGATTGTGTGTTAGTCTTTTGTGCTGGGTTTATTGTGTTGGTTCTTGGAGTTTATTGTTAGGTGTGACTCTTGGAGGGATTGATTTTTCTATGCTTCCTGAAACCTTGGGGATTGATTGGAAGAGTAGGTTGACTTTAGCTTACTCGAGGACGAGCAAGGTTTAAGCATGGGAGATTTGATCGACACTATTTTATAGTGCATTTTTAGGGGTTGTTACCAAGTTTGAGGTGCCATTTGGATGGATTTAGAGCACAATCGTGGATTATGGAGTTAGAGTGGAGAAGTGAAGAAATCATGGGATTTATAGAGGTTTGAAGTGTATTGAAGAGTAGAAGAACAGTGTGCTGAATTCAATTGGTTCGTTCTCTTTACTCAGATGTCCAAATGGAGTGATTCTAATTCTAGGAGTTAGATCTTGAAGTCTACTGCAAGTCCTAAAAATTTGAGCGCAATCCGAGTTGGGAATCAAAAGTTATGGCATTTTTACGAAAGTGTTGCAGAAGCTGAAAAAGTGCTCCGGCCGCGACCGCGGCCAATAAACCGCGACCGCGGCCATACGCGGGAGGCGAGACGCTGTTCGATCCGAAGTTTATTTCCTTTTTCTTATTTTTGTTTTCCTTTATCTTTATTATTCCGAACCCTAATTTCTAATGGGCTTTTGTTATCTTTTCATTAAAGTTTTAGGGTTAGGTTACTTAACCTAATTTTTCCTTCATTGTTCATCATCACATATCAACGTTAGACCTAGTTTATTTTCATCGTTGTTTTTACCTTTTGTCCAGGCAGACAATTGAAGCCTTTGGATTGATTGGATTGTGAGTTTATTCCTTTACTCTTTCTATGATTGTTTTAATTCTCTCTCGTGCTTAATTTCATTGATCATATATCGATTCCCCTTGATTTGTTGATTAGGAAATCAAATAGATTGTTAATAGTAGTTCCCTCTAGCTTGACAACCTAGAGAAATTAGTATTATGCTATTGATTCCCCTTTTCCATACAGCCTATTGAGATTGTTATTGATCATATTACTAAGGATTGGAGGATACTGGTTGAGAATCTAAATCCCTTAGTTTGTGTAGAGAATTAATTGCATGCAATTGTATGACTGATTGCTACACTTGCATGTACCTATCTATTCCTGAACTTCCTGCTGCTATTGAATTAAATCGTGAAGGTTAGTAGGGATTTGTTTAATAGTTAGGGTTATCAGGACTGGTTGGACTGGTAACTAATTCAGAACAAGGATTAGGACTTTCATGAGTATTGAGGACTATGAATAATCAATGATCGATCTATCAATCTGAAGTGTGGATATTTGTTTGGTTGAGTTATTTCTCTAATTTGATTTCAAGTCTTTGTTTTTATTTATTTATTTTATTTATTTTGTTTTTAATCAGAAACCCCCCTTGGTTACTTGTTGGTATACAATTAAATCGTTGGAATAGTATTTGATTCTCTGTGGGATTCGATCCTTGCTTACCAGACTACATTAGTTAGGTTTGTTTAGGATTATTTTGTATAGGTGTCACGACAACGCCTATCAGTAGGAGTGCATATATTGACCTCCATCAAAGTCTGGCTTCTGCTTTGGACACAAGAATGTAGTCAGTTAAGGCTGCACTTGCACGTTTAGACAATGCCAGAGCAGGATACACCATAAGGGGTTTCCCGATGGTGTTTCAGGTAATGTATTAGTAGTTGAATATGTAAAACTGAGAAAGGTTAATGCCTCTGGTCATAATTGTGGTTTAATTCCAATTCTGTTTGTTTTAGATATGGTTATATGAGGCAGTGCCCCATTTTGGTAGAACATTTGTCCAAAAGCTGAATAAAGTTGTGCAGCCTCGAGGTGTGAGGTGGCTTAAAACGAGTAGGCCAAGCTTGGATTTGATTTCTGATGCCCTAGAGGGGACTTTCACTGCTAAACAGATCCTTGTTGAAGAGGACGGAGAGGACTTGGGAGAAAGGTGTTACTTCCCGGAGGAGGAAGGACACAAATCCTTGGATGAGATTGTTAAGCAGCTGAAGCCCAAAAGAAAAAGGACTGGTAAAAAGGACAAGAGAGTTGATAAGGGAGGGCAAGCTGGAAATATTGAGGGTTTGGACCAAAGGCAATTGATGTGTTGTTTGAATAAATTGCTTGAAACGATGCATACTCCGAATGAAAAGCATGATCTGTTAAGGGAGGAAGTCCTTGAGTTAAAGAAGTTCATAAGAGGCAAAGCTCCTACAACAGTGGCATCTTCATCCAGTGATGACAGTGCTCAAGACATCAGAGAACACCAGGAGCCAGAGTCTAGGGAGGTTAAAAGTGATGATGAACCCAACATTACCCAACACCAGCAAAGCATGAGGGAGGTGAAATCAACAGATCAGAGTGATGAGTCAGAGCATGAATATGAAGAAGAGGACAAGATAGAGTTTGAAGATGACGAAGAGAATGAGGCTGAAGGGAATGAGTCCAAAGAGGGAGAGTCCAAAGAGAATGAGTCCGAAGAGGGAGAGACTGATGAGGTATGCCCAACTTTTTCAGTTAGTATATGTACAGTTCAGTCCATATATGCACATTTCAGTCCATTTGTGCACATTTAAAAAAATAGGTAGGTTATTTTAGACCATATATCATCGTTTCAGTAGACAGTTCAATCCTTATATGCATGATTCAGTCCATATATGCACATTTCAGTCCATTTGAGCACAATTCAAAAAATATTTGCTTATTTCAGACCTTATATCATCGTTTTAGGAGACAATGGATGGAGAGCAAGATGATGGTGCAATTGTGTTAACTGGTGGACAATGTGAGGTGAAGAAGGTTGGATCGCCCCCATATGCTTATGCTGCAGATAATGTAGTTTGTCAGGAAGAGGCGGGTGAAGATGTTGCAATGGTAAATGAGCAAGAAGTTCAAGGGGATGCAACAGATTCACTGTCAGTTCTTATCCGGACGGCTATAATACTACAGGGGCTAACAACTGAGGAGGGGGTAAATAAGGCAAATGAGGAGTTGGTTAATGAGGCAACACCACAAGATGAGGAGAGACTCAGCAAGGAGTTGGTTAATGATGGGACTGTGGTGGCAACACAAAATGAGGTGGTAACAAAAGCAGTGTCTGATGAGGGTCTGCATGACGGAGTTGTGGAGGGACTCAGCAAGGTTGAGGACAGAATTCTGGAGGAACCAAAGGAAGATGTTGTGGAGGGAGGTAGCAAGATTGATGACGGAGGTGTGGATGCTGAGGAGGTAGCAAAGGGAGGTGATGTGGAGGGAGGGACCAAGGTTGATGACCAAGTTGTGGAGGAACCAAAGGGAGATATAGAGGGACTCAACAAGGTTGATGAAGGAGTTATGGAGGAATCAAAGGGAGATGTTGTGGAGGGAGGTACCAAGGCTGATGAGCGAGGTGTTGAGGCTGGGACAGAATTACAAGGTGAGAAGGTATCAAAGGCTGATTGTGATGACGTGGGGGATGATGAAGGGGAGACCAAGGAGTCCAAAGTGCCGAGGAAGGGGAGACCAAGGAAGGGTCGCCAAGTGCAGAAAAAGACATATCCAAGTCGCACTCGCGAGCTTGCTGCGGCGACAAAATCACCCTTCCGCAATATGGATGAGAAGAAATTGGCAAAAAAGATTACCAAAAATAGCAAGGTGGAAGGGATGACAGACTTGGTAAAGTGGATGCAAAGTGAGAGGTTAGTGACTTAACCATTCTACTCAACTTAATATGACCGGAAAATGATACCCTATGGACTGACAAACTTATATATTGCATGTATATGTACTAAAAATATGATTCCTTATGGACTGAAAAACTGATATATTACATTGTTTATTATTCAAATGAATATGTACCATCATGCAGTATTGAACCCCAAATTGGACCAAATGGGCAAGCATTGGATAAGAAGTTCTTTGAGAAATTGTTTGCGCCCGCCGTGGGTATGGAGGCGCCCGCCGTCGCTGGGCTCGAGGAGCCGGCGGGTCTTCTCCTAGCTGGGGACGCCAGGCCTATGGCGGCGCCCGCCGCATTTATGACGGCGCACGCCGTCGTTGTTGTCCGGAGGTCTTTGCCCGATGGTCGCCGGCAAGCGTCTGATGACGCCGAACTAGCCCCTCCACGCCTCCATTTAGGCCATCATTATGCTCCCTTGTGATCTGGCTATAAAAGGAGAGGCTTGGGGATCGGATTTCACACAAAATCAGAAGCTCAATCTCAAAATCTCTCTCGCCGGAGTTTGGTGCCCTCGCCGGATTTCTGAAGCAATCGTCGGGGTGTTGTTTGGTGTGTTTCCAGTGGCCTTTATGAAGCTTTTGGTAGCCCTTGGTGGTTAGAAACCAAAGCAAGTCGAAGGAGGCCGAGTCGCTCGTGTTCTGGGTGAGTTTCCTCACCGATTCTGTCGTCTGAGTTCTTCACGGCGCCCGCCGTGATGAACTGCGGCGACCGCCGCCAAGAACGACGACCGTCGCCAGTGTCCAAAATGCCTTTTTTGGCTTTTGGCTTTGGTGGTCGTCGTTGTGGCATCGTTCCTTTCGATTTCTTTCGTTTGTGCTTGTTTATGTCGGATCTAACTTAGAGTTTCTTTATGGGTCGACTCGAAGGTCGTTGTGCTGTCGGAGCTATACTCGTGTCGAGCCCGGAATCCCATCGTCGTTAGGCTCGTTCCAACTCTGCGGATTAAGGCAAGTGGCGGTTCGCTCTTGCTTAATCATTACATGTTTCATTAATTATCAATTATTTAATTGTTAATTAAATTGGAGTGAACTGTTGTTTTGTTTGGGAACTAATTTCATAAATAAACGTGATTAAAGTAATGTTATGATAGGTTATATATCTGTTAGAACAACGCTATTATATGTGATAATTACCGTGATGGTATTATTGTGAATTTAATCTTAATGCTAGAATAGCATGTGGGTTAATAGGAAAACTAATCCAAGTACGGATTAGCCGTTTCTATTATCTCTATGTTTAAGTTGATTGCCTGGATGGTTTTAATGTGATTAATTGTTGTGTTAGACTACTTAGTTAACACGAGTGTTCGTAGGAACGCTAATCTGAGTAAGGATTAGTCGTTTCTTTATAACTTAATGTTCGTAGGAACGCTAATCCAAGTAAGGATTAGTCGTTTCTTTATAACTTAATGTTCATAGGAACGCTAATCCAAGTAAGGATTAGTCGTTTCTTTATAACTTAATGTTCGTAGGAACGCTAATCCAAGTAAGGATTTGTCGTTTCTTTAAATCGTAATACTCTTCGGGTTAATTCCGGATAATAATTTAAGGGTCATGACCTATGCTTCTTATCCACCGTTAAGGATCTGAAGTGTTTTAAGCGCCTTGCAAGCGCCATTGGATGAGCATAATTGCAGTCCTGTGTATTAAGCACTTAGCTAGTGCAATTGGGGTGGACGTAACTGTCATCCTGTAAATTAAAGTGTAAGCACTGTGGTAGTATAATCTGGGTGAACGTAAGATCACCCTGTGTAATAATAACTCCGTTGTTCTCGGAATAATGTTAAGTCTCGTGTGTGTGTTTGTGTGTTGTGTTAATTTGGGTCGACATGATTGTCACCCTGAGATTTAAGCTTTGTGCCGCTCTTAATAACATTAACGTGTTTCAGTAAAGTGTGTTTGGTAATTAAATAAGATATGTGCCCGAGTACACATGATTAATAAACCTTCGACAAGTAGTGCAGCTAAGTTATAGTGCAGCTAGGAAAACTCGTCTCGACTTTGATCATAGTACGTTCTCTTTTCAATCTGGATTCGCTGTATGCGATGAGGTTGGTTGTGAACTGAAGCATCTCAGTCAACTTTTAAATCATTGTGTGTGTAACTTTAATGTTCCCTAGCAGTTGTCATAATTTCCTATAAGGCTCATTTCAGTTGGAGTCTTCTCTTCAGTGCATATCTAATTGTTAAATCATTCCGTGAAAGTGCCGGGTTATATATCGTTCCTTCGGTTTTTATTCAAGGGACAATGATAGTAAACGGTCACGATCACTCGAACCACTCTTCTTTGTACCCTTGCTAGTCTATTCAAGTAGACTAACCCACGAACTTTGTTCTCTGCATGTGGGCTGGTGTCATCCGTTCGATTCGGCACTTCAGGAGTTGATTCCCGGAGTTTAAGTAACCTATTGAAGGATAAGAAGCTTGTAGACGAAGATTTAAAAGTCAGTGTTCTAAGTTGTTAAGTGTTTTAAGATTGTTAAAGTGTTACTTCAATGTATCTTCGTAATTTAGCCGTGTTAAGTTGGCTCTTTTAAAAGTCTTCCGCTGTGTAATTTAAAGTCTTCCGCTGTGTAATTTAAAGTCTTCTGCTGTTTAATCTTTCCATTATTATGTAATTATGTTATGTATTTAAGCTTAATCATTCTGGAAAAGCCTGGGGTGACTTTGGACGGTAAAGTCTGAGGTCACTGGCATGTAATATCTCCGATATAAATTGGGGGTGTTACATAAACCATCACCACCATCAACACGATCATCATCACCTGATTGATAACAGCCCCCGTAATCTAATCTATAATCTCCTATCTCATCCTCCAAAGAATCTCCACTATTGGCATAATCAGTCATTTTCTCCTTTCCTTTGTTTCTTGATGTAGCAGCTTCGATGTCCTCATCATCGCTGCTCAATGATATAATGTCTTCCAGTATCATGGGACACTTTCTCTTGTCTTTCCCCCTCACTTCATCCCTGTTGAATTCCTTAGGTTTTGATGGTAACAAACATTCAACTAATATGGGTACTAAGTGTTTCAGGAACAAAGACAGTTATCTCAGGGAACCATTGCAGCGAAGGATCGCAGAGGGAACAAAGCTCTGTTCATGTGCTTTGTTACCTCTCAAGGAACTGAAGTAACGGACTAGATCAAGACTGCAAAAGGAAAGAAGAAATCCAGCGTGTTGAATTAAGGAAACAAGTCAAGAAGCACACGCGGTAAAGGATAAAGACTTCGGCTCCAAGGATCAAGCCGGATTGCGCGAAGATATGGAGAGAGAAAACTCGATTGTGTTATCTTAGGAATTCTTCCTAAGATAAGGCAATTGGAGAGAGAAGAAGAACATCCTTCCGATCGGATTAATTAAGGAACTCCTTCCTTAATTAATATAATCGGTTGGGATATTATTCTTCCAACAAAATCATATCCTTTGTAAACCGATTTCAGAATATCCTATCTTGTTATAATTAGGGTTTAGCCGAGTTGTATTTAAGTTAAGTGAGGATTCATTTCTTAGGTATGACCTCGAACGACGAAAAAGAAGGAGAAAAGAAAAGAAAGAGAGTAAAGTGTGTGTGAGTCTTTGAGGGTTGAGTTCGGATTCATCGTTGTAGAAGAGGCTTCGAGTCTAGCTGGTTGTTTAGAGGTCGAAGTCCAGGATACAAGTGTAATCGAACAAGAAATCAATAAGACAAGTACACGCTTCAAAATCCTCTCAAGTGAAAGCTTAAAGGTAGTGGTTTTTCCTTGAGAAGCTAGTTTTGCTAATCAGGGTTTCCACTATACATCGTGAGTTCGTTCGTTATCTTTCGTGCTATTTTTAATCCGTTGTGCCTTCTGTGGGAACAAAGCCTTTGTTCCCTCAGACTTAACTCTAATGATCCAACAATTGATATCAGAGCCTGGTGCTCTAGATTGTTTTCGTTATAGAATTTGCAGGAAAGATGTCGTCGTCAAGCAATGCAATCGGAGATTCGTTCTGGAAGCCACCGATTCTGAAGGCAGGAGAATATGACTGGTGGGTGGAACAAATTGAGTCCCACATCTGTTCCCTTGATGGACAGATCTGGCGAGTCATCGAAGTTGGACCTCTGGCTATTAAAAATGAGACAGATGCTACTAAGCCAAAACCAAAGGTCGACTACATCGATGATGACTGGAAGAAGTTGGAGAAGAACAACAGGGCTAAGAAGACCCTTCACATGACTCTTCTTCCTTCGGATCTCAAGAAAATCATGAGTTACAAGACTGCCAAGGAAATCTGGGATGCTTTGAAACGCCTTCATCAAGGAAATGAAGATGCCAAGAAGAACAGAATTCTCTCTCTGATAAAGGAGTACGACCAAGTCTCTCAGGGAAAATATGAACACATTCAGGAGTATTACTCTAAATTCCAGGGGCTAATTGGTCAGCTTCAGTTCCTTGGTGAAGCAATGCCAGACTGGAAGATGACTCATCACTTCATGCAAGGCCTAAACTCTCAGTGGGATGCCATTGCTCTTGATCTCTACTCTCAGAAGGATGTCAAGACTCTTACCATGGAAGAGGTCGTTGCTAAGCTGGAAAGCAACGCCTCTGTCTATAATCACAAGCTGAACAAGAAGGGAGAGGAGAAGGCGAAGAGCATTGCCTTAAAGGTGGAAAGAGCATTTGACTTATCCCAAGTCGAAGATGAAGATGGTGCTGAAGATGTTGCACTCATCACAAGAGCCATGAGGAAGATTTGGTCTCGAAACAAGGATTCGTCAAGTTCCTCCGAAGGGAACAGAGACCTAAAAGATGTCGTGTGCTACCACTGTCTGAACAAGGGACATATGGCCAGAAACTGCTTCAAGAAAAAGGCAGGAATACCTCCAGCAAATGAAGGGAAGCAGGCAATGGTTGCCACCTGGGGAGACTCAGACTCAGAAGACGAAGAATCGTCACACTCCAGGGATGTCTGCCTGATGGCCATTGAAGTTCCAAATGAATCAAAGGGAGATCTACTCAACGGTGAGGTAACTGAATTTGATCTCGTATCAAGCTTAAAAATCAAATCTAAAGAAAGCTTGATATCTCTCATTAAGAAACTTGTTCATGAGAATAGTCTTTTCAGTGAGCAAATGGAAGAGAAAGATGAATCGATCTCAGGTTTGATCGAAGAAAATCAGGGTTGGGCAGACAAAGTGCTCAAGCTTGAGAAGGGTTCATCCTCCTCTTCAAACTCTTGCTCTGAGTGTTCCAAACTCACTGAAAAGATTATGTCTCTGGAGTCCTCTGTTTCCTCACTTGAGGCTGAGTCATTAATGCTGAAACTAGGAAATGCAAAACTTTCAAATGATCTAACCAAACTCAGTGAGGAACAGAAGGACAAGCCAAAATGTATTGTCTTTGTTGCAGCCAAGAATGAAAAGAAGACTAAGTCAAAGGAAATACATCGCTTTGGGATTGGCTATCAACCAAAACTTCTTGTTGATGGCACCAAGCAAAAAGGATCTAAAGTCGAAGGAAAACAGTCTGTAAAAGAAAAGGGGGAAAGTTCCTCCGGAGGGAACAAAGGCAAAAACTGTTCAAACTCGACTGAGGAGGGTAAGGCTTGGTACCATGGACAGAAGGCACATGCCATCTGGTTGAAGCAATCTCAAAGCAGTAAGTCCAAAAATATTGATTTTCATTCAAGGATTGCTAACAAAACAATTTGGCTTAGAAAGAGCAAGTATGTCGATCTAAAGTGCCACATAGTCTGTTGGTATTGCGGGCATTCTGGTCACTACAAACAAGAGTGCCTTCTGAAGCAACACAATGAGGAGATTGCTCGTACTACAAGGGAGCAAATGAATGTTAAACCTCCAAATATCAGATATGCTGCTCCTACACCCAGAAAGCATAAGCTTGTCTGGGTTCGCAAGAACTAACCCTTTCTGTGCAGGATCAAGTGAGGAAAGTTCCCGGTAAGTCATACGTACCAGCTTCAGTTACCTGACAGGGAACAAAGAGAGTCTCACCTCACTTATGCAGGAATGTTCGAGACTCAAGTGCCTGGTGACAAAGGTAAGGGAAATAAGTATGTGATAAGAACCCAATGACTAAATTATTCCCTGGTATTTGTGCTTAGGTACCATGTACATCTAGAAGAAGACATCACTGTGAGGAGAAAGATTGGCATACAAAGGAAGTCGTGGAACAAAGAGTCAAACTGCCAATATTCTTATCAGGACACTTGTTGGGGAACTCTATATTCAGTTCCATACAAAGCCTGGTTTGTGTCCCCAAATTAATTGTCTACTTGTTCTGTTCCCTTGATGATTGGCTAAATTACATGGTAAAGTATGAAAGGTTAATCATCATATCTTGATTTGCATTTCTTCTCTTGGTCATTAGTTGAACGACTTGCTTAGACTCATGCTAATACTTCACTCATGTGCAAAATTTCATGCATGATTCTCTATGCTATCTTGTTAACACATGGTTCAGCTTTATTTCGGCCCAAAAGAGTCAACTTGATGCATTGATCCCTCATTATAAGCCCAAATGATTGTTGACTCTACATCTTACCTTAGTCATCATGCTTGATGCTTCCTATGAGCCTCTCTTATCATCCACATCTGGGAGCCTCTCATTCATGATTAAACGTTATTAAAAATCCTTGTATATGTTTATGTGTGATGTTCTTTGTACCCTCTCTGGTAACATTACCCCCGCATCACACTCTTCTACTTTTTCGGAAAGTCGAGAATAAGAATTGTCGCCTCTGTGGTCTGTGGCTGGGATTTGACAGGTATGATGTATGATGACGGCTTGCAACTGCTTGAGAAGTGTTCATAAAAGAAGATGTGGTAGCTGCGTGATGGTTACTGTGCTTGAGATTCTGTGAGCTTTGATGGATTTGGACAGAATCTTTTACAAGATTTATTTCTGGAAAATATCCTCTTGGGTGTGATCTTTGGTCAAAGAAGGAAAGATGAAGATTGTGTTGTTCCAAAAAAAAAAAAATTTGGAACATCACAAGGTACACAAAGAGAGGACTAATGCATCTGAGGAAGAGCCGTAATGAAGAGCAGTCTCTCAGGAGGAACAAAAGATGAACTTATCTGCGAAGGGCCGTGAAGAATTTGTCTCACGCAACATCTCAATTGGGAGAACAGCAAAGGCGTCTTGCGAAGTAAGTGCATGCTTAAATTGCTATTCATATTTCGGCTCCCTCTGCTGGCTCCAGTGGCGCGTAATTCGTCTATCTCCGCTAACCAACCCCTCTTTTGTTCCCTAGCACATCTATCCCTTACTCTTCGAACTTCTTTGATCCTGCTTCATGTGCTTGCATTGACTGGCATGTTGATCATGTATGTTATACTTGCTTACATTGTTGTTGTATCTCCGTGCAGTCTATGTTTGTGCATTTCAATCTAATGCAAAAGGAAATGTTGCTTATCTTGCTGTGGTCTTTTTCTCTCTATCTCTTTACTTATGTTTTTGATGATGCCAAAAGGGGGAAAATGACAGGTAGCTTTGGTTGAGGGGGAACAGAACATGGTTTCATATGTTGCTGAACTAAGGGGGAACTAATATTGCCTAAGTGGGAAACCTTTCTCTCCATAACTGTCTTTTTCTTGTATGTATATGCTTTATTGTCAAGGGTGTTTGTCACCATCAAAAAGGGGGAATTTGTTGAATTCCTTAGGTTTTGATGGTAACAAACATTCAACTAATATGGGTACTAAGTGTTTCAGGAACAAAGACAGTTATCTCAAGGAACCATTGCAGCGAAGGATCGCAGAGGGAACAAAGCTTTGTTCATGTGCTTTGTTACCTCTCAAGGAACTGAAGTAATGGACCAGATCAAGACTGCAAAAGGAAAGAAGAAATCCAGCGTGTTGAATTAAGGAAACAAGTCAAGAAGCACACGCTGTAAAGGATAAAGACTTCAGCTCCAAGGATCAAGCCAGATTGCGCGAAGATATGGAGAGAGAAAACCCGATTGTGTTATCTTAGGAATTCTTCCTAAGATAAGGCAATTGGAGAGAGAAGAAGAACATCATTCCGATCGGATTAATTAAGGAACTCCTTCCTTAATTAATATAATCGGTTGGGATATTATTCTTCCAACAAAATCATATCCTTTGTAAACCAATTTTAGAATATCCTATCTTGTTATAATTAGGGTTTAGCCGAGTTGTATTTAAGTTAAGTGAGGATTCATTTCTTAGGTACGACCTCGAACGACGAAAAAGAAGGAGAAAAGAAAAGAAAGAGAGTGAAGTGTGTGTGAGTCTTTGAGGGTTGAGTTCGGATTCATCGTTGTAGAAGAGGCTTCGAGTCTAGCTGGTTGTTTAGAGGTCGAAGTCCAGGATACAAGTTTAATCGAACAAGAAATCAATAAGACAAGTACACGCTTCAAAATCCTCTCAAGCGGAAGCTTGAAGGTAGTGGTTTTTCCTTGAGAAGCTAGTTTTGCTAATCAGGGTTTCCACTATACATCGTGAGTTCGTTCGTTATCTTTCGTGCTGTTTTTAATCCGTTGTGCCTTCTGTGGGAACAAAGCCTTTGTTCCCTCAGATGTAACTCTAACGATCCAACAATCCCTTTTTAATCTCCTTAACTCTACTTCATTGTCAGCTTCAATAATTTCATCAACTGACCTGACGTCAGTGTCGGGTGCTCTGTCTTTGTTAAAAAATGACTTGAACAAGTCTCTATTGTCATGGCTCTGAGTTGGTGGTGGAGCTGTTGGAGAAGGAAGAGTACGATGTTCAGCCCTTTCACTTCGAATCTCTTCCTTCTTTAAAAGGTTGGTGTACAACTCAATATTCCACTCTGATGAATTTTCTCCATAGTTGTTCAAGAACTTGAACGCATCAAGATCGTCGTCATCATTTATAACGATCGGTGGAAGTTCTGGTTTATTTTGATAAACGTATTGCACAAACAACTTCTCTTCATCAAATGGATTCTTTTCAGTCCATTTGTTGCGCAGTGTAGCCAAGTCCATGGCAGGGGAAAGCAACATGGCTTTCACTGTTCTATCACCCTCATACAACCACCTTTTCCCTTGTTGTTTTCATTCTCCACCACTGATGAACTTCACATACACTACTTTCGTACCTACAAATAAAGAAGGTTTTTGAACTTCACGTATACAGAGGGGGGAAATCGATTGTTTTTCAGGAGAGTTTACTTACCCATTCAAGCTTTAATGGAGGGCGTCAGGTGTGAAATATCTCACGTGGAGTAAGTGATAGAGTTAGGCTGCTTTCAAGTTCTCCAGGAATATTCAAGGATTTTTGTCAGGTGAGCTATGCTGGAGGGATTAAGGGTTGAAGGAGATGAATAATTTTCTTTTGGAGGGAAACTTGCCCGCCAATTTTAATTAAGGCATAGTTCAAGGAAGACATACTTGAAGGTTGATGTGATGGGGCTGCCACCGGGAGGGAGAAAGTGATTAAGGAGAGATTAAAGATTTCTTTTATCTTTTTTGGAGAAAATATTATTCAACTTTTAAGGATATTCAATTGAAAAGAAAAGTTAAATTCTACCCTCAACAATAGCAAAAATACCACAATCCGTACAAAAATCTGGTAGTTTTGCAATATTTTTCAAAAGATGGGTTTTTTGCAAGTTGGCTTTGAAATTCTGGTATTCTTGCTAATACGCCTATATAATTTGCACTCATATGATCTAGAGGAAACATCGATTAGGGTTGCGGAGAAAACGACGATGACGGGAGCGCAAAAGAGATGACCCGATAGGAGAATTTGGCGATTGAATGGGGAAGGATAACTTAGTGCCAATAGATTATTTGATTGATCCAATTGGCGTGGATAACCTTTACAATGGAGTTTACGATTAGGAAGGAATGAAGAGTTGGGTGGTTAATAAGAAGTTGTGTAGTTAAGAAGAAAGTTGGGAGGTGGACGGTGAAGAAGGTATTGAGATATTTGGCGGTTAAGAACATAGTTGGGAGTTAGGAATTTAATAGGACAGTGGTGAATTTGGCATTTAAGAAAGAAGTAAGTAGTTGTTCGGTTAATAAGAGAGTAGGAGTTTGGTGGTTAAGGAGAGAGAGAGAAAGTATTTGATGGTTAAACATTTGGGAAATAGCACCCAATACCCCATTTTCATATAGGCTTTGCAAAACTACCCTACCCCTTTTGGTTTTTGCAAATCTACCCCAAAGACTTTTTTCCCCCTTGTTTTTTGCAATTATACTCCACAAATAAAAAGTTAAATGAAAATCTGACTTTTCCTTTTCTTTTGAAAAAGAAATTCTGACATGGCACTATTTTAATTGGGAAAAAAATGAAACCCCAAATCATTTTGAATTCCAAAATGAAATGTGAAAATTTTGCTACAGGTAAAAAAACCCCAAATCATTTCCTTTTCTATTTCTCTCCCAGAGGTTTCCTCTTCGCCGACGGAATCTAGATTTAATTTTTTCGGCGAGATTCACCGATTCCGGCGTGAAGCTTTCTCTTCCAGGTTTGTTTGCTTGAAACCCTTCTTCACCGTTCGAGGTAGCTTAATCCCTTCATCGTCGCTTGAGCTCCGAGTAAGGCCCTTGCGATTCCGCTTAAGGCTCTTGCGATTCTGTCGCAATTCCGATTCATCTGCCTCTTCTGTCTATCTCCTTCGAGCCTTGTTGTTCGAGGTAGGTATGTCAAGTTTTTCAGAGTTCAAGTCATTTAACGCCATTTTAGGGTTGCTCCGTTGCTGTTCATTTGGTTTTTAGGGTTGATTCACTGTTGTTTGAGCTGAAATGAAGTGAGGAAGTGAGGTTGAATGCAGCGAATTGTATCAACCTGTGAAATCCGTGTTTGTAAAATGAGAATGTCAGATTATGTTTGTTTTTGTCACAATTGCAGGAATTACCATTGTATGAACATTTCTTGTCAGCGTTGATGAAATATTTGTCACATCGTATAGTGTTATTGTTGAAATGATTAATTTGATTGTCATGAATGTCAGATTATGTTGTGTTTTGAAATTCTAATGTTGTTATTTTCCTGACATTATAGCTCTCTTACTCTTGCAACTTCCTTGTCTTCTCGTGTGATCTGTACATCTGGGTATGTTGAGCTGAGTTAGGTGCTTAGAAAAAGCTTAAATGTTGATATTTTTTGTTGTTTGTCTATCTCCCCCAGTGCAGCTGAAGTGGTGAAGTTCTTCATATTGAAACGAAGGAGATTAAAATGGGTAAAATGGTAAATTTTGGTTTGCTCATTTTGTGTAGTTTTCCATAGTTGACATCCTGTCATGTTGTGTTTAAGTATATGTTCGTTTTGTATATATTGACCTTGTATAATTTATATTTTTTAGGGTCATTTATTGAGATTTGAAGGGGAAAAATTCATCGGCAGAGTCAACCAAAACTGTCGGCGTGAATTGCTGAATCTTATTGAGAAATGCCTCTCCCCTGTGGACTGGTAGAGGATAATAGATGGTCCATTTGGACCTACTGTGAAGATGGTTCGTCGACAAAAAATTTCATGCCAGCTTGTACATTACGTTTTATTCCGTCAAGTAGAAACGAGGAAGTTATGGGAGACGTGGTATGACCTGCAAGGACAGCTGCTGTGTTTTTCAATGAAGGAATTTGCACTTGTGACGGGGTTATGCTGTCACAGAATGAAAGATAATGAGCTGAACCCGGATAAAAATGTCATGAAAGAGTTATTTGATGTACAGAATTTGACGTTGGGTGAGCTCGAGTCTTTATTTATGCGTACACAACTTGATAGCCCTTTGAAATATAAGATGGCGTTATTGATTATATTAGAGGGCGTCATTCTTGGGGTTGAGAAAAAAGCTCGCATAAGCACAGGTCATGTCAAATTATTGGCTGATATCGATCGATTCACGAAATTCCCATGGGGCAGGGTTAGCTACATTGAAACTCACCAGGGATTGAGTTCAACGGTGAAGAATAGATTGGAAACGGTTGAAACAAGCAGAGACTCAAGTGCAAGGTTGGGTTACAAACTCAAGGGGTTGCCAATGGCCTTTCAGGTAACATGACAGGATGTAATGTATATTGTTTTGAAGTTGGTATTATAGTTACAATATATTGATGGTTTGGTTGTTCAGGTTTGGCTGTTTGAAGCTGTTAAACCAATTGCTTCAGCGTTTGCACATTTGGTGGATAAGGAGGCCTACCCACGCGGTCTACGATGGTCATCAGATTCACAACCTGATGCGACGACTGTGGAGTCTTTCTTAGGGAAGGCCACATCCCGTTTTATTCCAAATGTGGTGTTGATAGAGGAAGAAGCTGAGGTGGAGGTCTTAAAAGAATGCAAATTTTATGGGGAAGTGAAGGACACTTACTTTGACAAGGCAGTTGAGAAATTCGAGCTAAGTAATAAGAGGTCTATCAATGGTAGAAGAAAAGGAAAGAATGATTCGGACTCTGCCCCTTCTACAAAGTCCTCGGGCTTGGATGCAAGACAGGTGATGTGCGCTATGAAAGAGCTTCATGAGCGTATGATTAATTTGGAAAACCAAGTGGACGCAGGGTTTTGTGCTATGAATAAAACCTTGGGCATAATGCAACAGATGATCAAGGAGAGGGTATTCAACAAGTCAGGTTCAACAAATGATGAACAAGAGGAAGGGGAGGTAAGATAACTGTCAACAATCGTTATTAAGTTATATTTGGGAACTTAGATATATATATGTCATGGAAGCTCAAGCATTTGTACTTGTGTAGAATAGTAATGTCATTTTGAATTGGAATTTAGTTATGCATAAAGCTCTGTTTTTGACAAACATTATAGAACGGTGCACTTACTGATTATTCTTTTGAGTTAAATCTAACTTGTAATTTATTGAAGCAGAATGGTGTACATGGTCGTGATGAGGATGTCGGAATGGATAGAATGGGGGGGTCTGATTCAAATCCCCTACAGGATGACGATGATGAAGGTGCCACTAAAGTCGACAATGGCAATTTAGGAAGCATGGTTGTTTATCGAGAGCAAAAGGATGATGAAGATGGTGTAGTTCAGAGAGATGATGTTGAGGGTGCAGTAGAAGATGAGGGGGGAAATGGAGAAACGATGACAAAAGAAGAAGACGATAAGAAAGAAGGAAAGAAAGTTGCAAGGAAGACTCGTTCAAAAAAGAAGAAGGATGATAAAGATGGTGCAGTTCAGAGAGATGATGTTGAGGGTGCAATACAGGATGAGGGGAAAAGTAATCGCAAGGAAGGAAAAGTAGTGTCAAGGAAGACTCGCTCAGAAAAGAAGATGGGTGATGAAGATGGCGCAGTTCAGAATGAGGCGAAAAATAAAATAGGGAGGACAAGAGGAGTTGAGGTATGCATCAATAAACCATCCTGACAGGATGGTCCCTCAGATCACCAACATGTTATTTATGAAAAAACTTATTTGCAGACGCAAAAACAAGCTGAGGTGGAAGGAGAGTCTACCAAAGAATCAATTGGACTCTCAACAAGAAAAAGCAGCTCAACAAAAACAATTGATACAACTGGTGAACTGAAGGACCATCCTGTCAAGAAGAGAGGACTGTCCAGAGTAGCCGATAATCCCAAACGATACAAGGTTTCAACGCCCAAAGGATTTTCAAACATGAATAAATTGCAGTGTTGGTTAGACTCGAAGGAAAGGTTAGGAAGTTGTCCCTCCTGTCTTGATTATATGAACATGTCTTGAAGATATGAATGCGTATTTGAGGTGTTAATTAAACCATGTTATGATGCAGTGAGGAAATTGTTTCTCCAACTGGAGAATATCTAAAGAGGGAGTTTTTTGAGCCATTGTTGCAACCAAAGGGGTGGCTGAAATCTAATGTAAGCTCCTTTCATTTTTTATATAAATTATCGTGGCATGCAGCAAATTTGTGGTATGACATATATTTTTGGTTTGTAGCACTTGGACAAATGTATGTATTATCTTGAGTGTCGCGTGCGTGACAAACCAGTGGCAATATTGGACACCTGGTTTCAGCGTAATTTGGACAAGGAAATGAATAGATGGTTATCAGATAAGCAAAGTTATGTTGTTAATGGAGGTAAGATGAGATACCTACGTGGGGAACTGCCTGTAATTTATGGGAAGGATTGGAAGGATGTGGATCGTATATACCTCCCCTTCAATTTCAAGGACAAACATTGGGTAGCTCTAGAGATACAACTAAGTAAATGGTGTGTCACTGTATACGATCCCGACGTTAATTTGTTCAAATTGTCGGAAGTCCATAGGCTCCTTGCAGAGTTGACATATATTCTTCCTGTCATGATAGCACAATATGAGCCTTTGGCAACAATTTATGAACATAGGCGGGGAAATCCCCTAAATGTGACTCGTGTTCCTACATTGGAGAGAAACAAGAGAGGGTAAGTTGTTTACATAAATTGTTCATTTGTTTGTGTGAAATTGGTTATAATATCAGCAAACCAACTACATTTTTTACTTGTGTGCAGGGGCGATTGTGGCGTCTTCACGATCAAGTACATAGAAATGCTAAGTTTCGGACGTCAAAACATCGTGAACGTGGGTGACAAATTTGTGGATGAGTACAGAAAAAGGATAGCCGATAGTATATTCGATATGAACTGGTTTGACTAGTGGAGGATATGTTATTCACTTTCATGTAAGCTTCACTGTAGTTGGGATAGTGCTAGTGTTGTATGATTCCTTGTTGGGGGGTTTTCGCTAGAATTGACTTGTATTGTTGACAATAAGTTGTGTTGAGATTGTTTTGGAAATGTAGCAATATTGGTTGTTGCATTTCTTGTTCAAAATTCCTACCAGTGTTGTTCAAAATTCTTGTCAGTGTTGTTTTGGAAATCTAGGGTAATTGCCAGTGTTGCACATATGTTATTTGTCACATTGTATACTCCTATTGTCGGAAATATCCTTTTTTGTTGTTGTTTTAGGGTACAAAAATATTTTGTAATATTATTTGTTCACCGATTTGACCGTTTTAATAATATTTAATTTAGAATAAAAAGCGTAAGACATACACCGATTTACCTTTCTTCGAAGTTCGAATTCTCCCAAAAGCCCCTCCGTGTTTACCTTCCAAAATTCCCTCCACATTTCTTCTTTTTCCTTCCCAAGAAGGCGACTCTGCAAACATCCATCATTGTTATCAGACATTTTCTTCTTCCCCAGAAGGCGACTCTTCAACTCCTCCATCTTTCTCGATTTATGCTTACTTACTCTTGAAGTCCATCTCCACATTTTCTTACTTACTCCCTCCTCCATCTTTCTCCATTAACGCGTTACAAAAGAACCCTAGAAAATGGTAGTGCTTAGAGACCGTAAAGAATCGACCCCAAAGAAGAGTGGAGAGAAAAGGAAGAGAAAAGAAGACGACAGCCAGGTTCGAAAGAAGAAGAAGCAGAGAGGCGTAGTGCAGGCGAAAGGCGGAAAAACTTCTAACAGTTCCATAGGGAAAAAAGCCGTGAAGGGCGGGTCGAGGCCAAAAGCGAATGATGAAGAGGGGAATAAACCCTTAATCTTTAAATAGGATGTAAGTTGTCTAAATTTTTTTGTTTAGGACTTAGCGTAATTTTTCAATTGTCCTATCACCCATCTGAAATAGTTTACTTTGTATCAGGAGTGTTTTTTTAGGGTTTTATGTTTTTTCATCTGTCGTCTGAGGCTTCTAAAATGGTTCGATTGCGTGTGTTTATGGTTATTTTCATTTGGCTTGCAGATTAGGTACAGTTATTTCAGAGGTGCACCTTTCTACGGCAGAATTAACATAAACTGTAGGGTGCACTTTGTTCGTGAGATTGAAAACAAGTTGACACATGTGGATTGGCAACGGGTTTTGGATGGCCCGTTTGGAAAAGTTTTGAAAATGTTGTAGCAGGTATCATTTTCTTCACAGACAGTGCATGCAGTTCTATTTAAGCAACTTGAAACAAAAAAGAAGTGGGAGTCTTGGTATGAGGTGGCAGGGAAAGAGTTGAGGTTTTCGATTAAGGAGTTCTCTCTCATAACTGGACTGAATTGTGGGGAACTTCCATTTGTGGATACTAAAGCAGACGGGCTAGTAATGGAGCATTTTTTTGGTAGTCCTGGTGGTCCTAAGACGACCATACAAGATGTTTACAACAGATTTAAAGAACATCGTGAATTGGACAACTACAAAATGAAATTGGCAATGTTGTTGATAGTTGAGGGTCTGTTGCTGGGAGGGGATAAGAAGAGGCTAGTGAAGCCGCTGCATGTTAGGCTGCTGGAGAATATGGATAACTTTTGGGATTATCCATGGGGAAGGGTTGCTTATGAAGAGCTTCACAAGTCATTGACCACAGCATTGGCCAAAAGGATGCAAACAGTAGAGAAGGCAAAGCTACTCTCCGACACACCAAGAATTCCATATTCCATTCAAGGCATGCCAGTTGTGTTTCAGGTAGTTTTATTTGCAGCATAGTAGTATACTTTATGCTATACTATGACAGGATATTTCAGTACTGGGTGACAGGATCGTGGTGAATATGCAGGAAGTTTTTCTTGTTTGATTGACACTACATAGTAGTTTTCCAACATACTATTAATTGCATTCCAGATTGTTTTAGGGTGACCTGATCTAAATTTGTAATGGTTGAAATATTAATTACTGAATGTGTTTTATTTACAGCATAGTAGTATACTTTATGCTATACTATGACAGGATATTTGAGTATTGGGTGACAGGATCGTGGTGAATATGCCCGAAGTTTTTCTTGTTTGATTGACACTACATAGTAGTTTTCCAACATACTTTTAATTGCATTCCAGATTGTTTTAGGGTGACCTGATCTAAATGTGTAATGGTTGAAATATTAATTACTGAATGTGTTTTATTTGCAGCATAGTAGTATACTTTATGCTATACTATGACAGGATATTTGAGTACTGGGTGACAGGATCGTGGTGAATATGCCCGAAGTTTTTCTTGTTTGATTGACACTACATAGTAGTTTTCCAACATACTTTTAATTGCATTCCAGATTGTTTTAGGGTGACCTGATCTAAATGTGTAATGGTTGAAATATTAATTACTGAATGTGTTTTATTTGCAGCATAGTAGTATACTTTATGCTATACTATGACAGGATATTTGAGTACTGGGTGACAGGATCGTGGTGAATATGCCCGAAGTTTTTCTTGTTTGTTTGACACTACATAGTAGTTTTCCAACATACTTTTAATTGCATTCCAGATTGTTTTAGGGTGACCTGATCTAAATTATAGGGTGACAGGATAAAATGAAATAATGTATCTTAATTTGCTAATTCTCAAACCGCTTGTTATTGTAGATATGGGTATGGGAAGCTGTGCCAACATTTGGTCTCCAATTTGCATCAAAGTTGAGTGAATCTGCAATGCCTCGAGGTCTTCGTTGGTTTTCAGATGACGCCCCTGAACATGGAGTGTTGGAGTTGTCTTTGGCTGATCCTACACATATGGTTAAGCCCATTCTTATTCCCGATGAGGATGAGCTGTCCGACTGCTACTATGTTGTTGAATTGGATGACCCGCATTTTGACAAAATTGTGAAGGAAGCAATGAAGGGTTTGAAAAAGAAGGGGACGGGGAAGAAAGGAAAAGATTGAGCAAGCTCGAGTAATGCATCTGTGCAGTCATCAGAGGTGATAAGTCAGATGTTCAGAATGATGAAGAGATTGGAAAAAGGAGTGCTTGATAGGATGAGAATGCTGGAAAAGAGGGTATCAAAGGAGGAGGAGGTGCGTAAGCTCAAGAGTACTGGGAAATCAAAGAATTATTCGGATGAGGATGAATCCTATGGTGAGTCTGATGAGGAAGAGGAGGAAGTTTATAAGGATGATGAGGTGGATGATAAGAAAGTTGAAGGTGTTTTATCTGAGAGTGATGAGGTTGAGAGTGATGATGATGATGATGATGATGATGATGATGATGATGATGATGATGATGATGATGATGATGATGATGATGATGATGATGATGATGATGATGATGATGATGATGATGATGATGATGATGATGATGATGATGATGATGATGATGATGATGATGATGATGATGATGATGATGATGATGATGATGATGATGATGATGATGATGATGATGATGATGATGATGATGATGATGATGATGATGATGATGATGATGATGATGATGATGATGATGATGATGATGATGATGAATCTGGTGATGGTGATGAGGCTAATGACAATGAAGAACTTCGTCAGGGTGGTGACAAACCTAAGGAGGATGACAACGTAGATGTTTCTGATGAGGAGGAAGTTTCTGATGAGGATAATGAGACTGATGGTGAGGAAGTTAAGGAGGCTACGGAGGAGGAAGTTTCTGATGACGATAATGAGACTGATGGTGAGGAAGTTAAGAAGGTTGCGGAGGAGAAGGCTGTGTTGGAGAAGGTGGAGAAGGTAGAGGCTGAGGTTCAGGAGGCTGCGGTGGAGAAGGTACAGGCTGAAGGAAAAGAGGTATGAAAATTATCAATTTCTCATCCCTACTATGACATTATTGTTTGTACGAAGTGACAAGATTTATAGTTTATAGTCTGTGAGTTTTTATGTTTTACAAGAAAATGCATGGTGACAGGATTTGTACGCATGCATGACATGGTTATTATGATTGCAGGATTTTGATAATTCCATTGAGGCTAACAATGATGTTGAGGGTGCGTATGGTGTTATGGCCCTTGTCAAAGACATAAATGAAAATGCTGGCGTTGGGAAAAAGGACCAGGAGCAGGATTTTACTAACGACATTGAAGGAGCACCGGAGGCTACCCAAGCTGAGGTAGATGAAAGAGAGGAACCTCTTTCAGCGCTAGCCGCTGTGGTTGCTTCATCCAAGAAGGCGAAACCCAGAAATAAACGAGAGCAGCATCTCCAACCGACGAGGTTTCTTCCTAGTCGTATGGTGAAGCCATCCGCCTAAAAAAAACACCTTACACAGATGAGAAAAAGGGGGAAATTGTGAAGAAGATAACCAAGAATCCACAGGTGAAGGAGATGACTGCTTTGCTGGAATGGATGAATGATGAAAGGTTAGTATCCCACGGATTTAACAATAATGTTCAACTATCTTTCATGGATTGAATTACGCCTTCTTTGTTTTTCAACTCTAAGCCAATAGTTGGACTGTGTGGTGAAGATATGGGCAATAAGTGGATTGGTCTAATATTGGAACCAAAAGCTTGGCTGGAAGATGGTGTAAGCTATTTAAGTATGATGTCAACATAGTTTACTGTTGGGATTTATTGCAATGCCTGACAGGATGAATTATATTTTTTTGAAGCATATCGATGAAGTTTGTGGTTATATCCGTAAGGCGCTTTTGGAGTCCGAAGTTAAAAGCAAGGCCACAATATTGGACGTTTTCTGGACTGCTGATTATACGGATGCATTGAAATACTATATGAAAAATGACTGCACTGTTCCACCTGCATCTGAACGTGCACTCACATACTTTAGGGGAGATCGGCCTAAGACTTATGGGTCCAGTTGGGATGATCTGGACTTCATTTACTTCCCCCTCAACATCGATAACAACCATTGGGTGGCTGTTGAGATCGATTTGCAGCAATGGCAGGCAAATGTATATGATTGTAATGTGGCTTTGAACCCTGACTTGGCCATAAAGAACTGCGTGCATGCGATTTGTCAGTTTCTTCCTCACTTCATGACACAGTACCCCCCGCTTGGCAAGAGATTTGAACATTGGGGTACTAAAGAGATTAAATTTGAGAGAATTCAAGGACTGAAGCAGAACAAGCGTGGGTAAGTCGAAATATGAATCCCCTTATGAATTTTATTACATACTTCATCTGAGTAACAAAGTGCATGTTGTGTTCGTAGTTATGACTGTGGGATATACACTCTGAAACACATGGAGTTACTAAGTGCTGGTTGGAAAAATCTGGACGTTGTGGCAGACAAATTTATTGACGGCTTCAGGAGCGACATGGCTCACAACGTGTTTGACGGGGTCTGGAGGTCGAGCCTAACGAAGTGCATCATTTAGATTACATGCAATGTTATTTGGATATTTGGATTGGATATTTGGATTACATACAATGTTATGACAACTTCAACTTGTTTAGATTGCATACCAACTGTTTCTGTATCCTGTCAATCTTGTCAACCGTCATGAAATTATCATTAACTGCCCCCCAACGCCATTGACTGACAATAAAAAATTAGTCAACCGTCATGAAGTTATCATTAACTGCCCCCCATCAAGCAACCCAATCAACGGCATTAGACGCGGGCCCAGTAAGCGACTATTCACGGATTCTGCGTTATTGGACGTCATAATGTTGAATCTGTTTGCGGGCATATGCGACCTTGTCCACGCTTCAAATCCAACACCCTTGAGGTACGTACCGACTGTAGGAGACTGGTTGCAAAGTCTTGCAAATTCACGATTAAAGTCCTGTTTGGTGTACGCTTGATTTGCCTTTTGGTACAGAATCCACAAGTCATTTCTTTTAAACCTCGTCTTCACGTTACCCCATAGGTGAAGTGTGCAACAACCATGTTTTGCGAAGATATAGCGCTCTCTTAAACCTTTGTATATACTTCCATGACGGTCAGATACAAATACGAGGTCATGATCGTCGGCAATAACAGAGCGTAGGTGTCGGAAGAAATACGACCATGAACTATCATTCTCGCTGTCAACAACAGCAAAAGCCACTGGATATATTTGTCTGTTTCCGTCTTGTGCCACTGCAACTAGAAGTGTGCCTCTATACTTTGATCCTAGATGGGTACCATCCACAGTTATGACCTACAGTAGTTTTCAATCAGCTCTACAATGTCATGTATCGATTTGAAAATAGAATCGGGGAACGTGACAAGATGGAAATATACATTTCTTAAAAATTGCATTCCATTGCGCCAAGCACCCAAGCTGATGAAACAATACTTGAATCGACGATTAGAGTCTACTTCAACATGTGTGACTGTCCCTGTATTCATCATTTCGAGCATGTACATGTATCCATGAATCCTATTGTAGCTTTCTTCAGCTGTGCCTCTTATCCTGTCAATGGCGGTTAAACGTGCTCTGTTTGCCTTGTCGTAACCAACTGCCACTCCCATTTTCTTCATGTTGTCTTGAATTTCGGCAGCACGAGGTATGGGACATGTACCGGCTGTGTTAAATCTGTAACAGGATTGTATATGTAACATGCTAAGGTTAGTTCATATACATGCTCATATATGATCGTACTGACAGGATTGTTTACTTACCTTGACATAATATGGTCAGCAATTACGCTTGAACTTGCATGTCTGTGGTAATTATGCTTTAGCTTCATGCCACATGTATGCTGTCTACAATACTTCATTACTTGAAACAATCCTGTGCGGCCAAGAGCGGTCCCACGACAAAAAAATGTGCAACTAGGATCAATGCACCTTACCACATATAACTTCTTATCAGACTTATGGACGTGCATCTGGAAGCGCCTCTGTAATGCCATCAAGGATAAATGATCCTTAAGATCCTTCTTGCAATTGAAATGCTCTCCAACTTTTATTTCCAAATTATTGTCGCTCACCCCATTATCCTCCATTGGCTCATCCAATTGCCTTTTACACAACCGTTTGCTACGATAGTACTCGGCTTCAATCTGTTGTAGAACTTCCTCATCAATGTCTATGAATAAGTTTTCGACTTCATTAGTGTCATCCAACAATGTCCCTTCTTCAACATACTCCTCAATATCATCCTCAAACTCATCCTCAAGGTCATCCCAATCAAAATCTCGCCCAACGTCTTCCCCATAATCACTCCCATCAGTTTCCGAGTCTGCCTCATATTGGCTCATCAAGTCAACTATTTGTACTTCCCCATTGTTTACACGACAAATTTTTGGTTTAAGTTCATACATGTCACAATCAACGATATCCCGTACAGCTTCAGTGGGATAATTGTCGCTTACCATATTGCTCTTGTCGGATTTGGTACGATCAGTGACAGGATGGCGACCTACCATAGCCTCGGGCTCTGCCTCTTGAGTTTGTGTTAACGGTGGCGGAGTCAGACACGCTGTTATGTCCTCTTCATCACTTCTACTTGGATGGCAACCTACCACAACCTCTGGCTCTTTGTTTCCCTTCTTTTTCATACTCGCATATAACTCGATAGGCCAAATGTTATAGTGCGAGTGTGCGTTCAAAAACTTCAACGCACCAAGGTCCTCGTCATCTTTGACATCGATTGGTTGTGCCAGTGGTTTCCACGGTGACAGATATTTTATCTCCATTTCATCTATCTCGTCAATGCATTTAATCTTCTCAGCTAACTTTTTCCTGAGATTTGAGTAATTCATATCTGCATACAAAAGAAGTCATGTTGTCGTTGTGATCCCATCAAAAACCCACTTGTTTCCCTTACATGTCCATTCACCACCTGTTTTCAGAGTCAAGTAGTATGATGTTGAACCTGTTACACGAAGAAAAAGCAAACACAAGTTCAATAGTTTATTAGGGCCAAACGGGGACCCCCGAATGATAATGCCCTAACACCGACATTAAAGGGTAAGCAAGACCACAAAAGATTTTATTGTAAAGAAGAATAGGAATAAGAACGTGAAAGTCAGAACTCACCCATTATTAAACTTCTTCTATTCCAAAGGCATTGAAGACGCTGCACAATCTATTTTGAAGCTTTGTGGATTTAAGGTCTTGGGGTGTTACGGAAGTTTTGTACAGGTTTACAGGTTGGGTTATGCTTGGATAACAATCCCTAACACGTGGGTAAAGGGGTAGAAATTAGAGGGAAATTTTAGAGGGAAAACAGAGGTTTTTCCTCTAAGTGTGTACTACATTTTCAGAGGTCATATCAGGTGAATAGTTATGAAGCAATATTGAACAAAAAAAGCTAAATAAACCTCAGCGGGGACCGCCGACCATTCCTTCTCATTTTGCCTCAACAATCCCTAAACCCTCTCTGCGCCGAACTTGAAGGTAACCCTCTTTGTTTATTGTGTGGTTTTCACACTGGATCAGTAAGCAAGCACGTATCACTTCTTTTTTGCTGGAAATCTTTCTTTGTTTCTGCAGTACTCGAGTATAATGTCATCTAGCAATACCTCAAGTTATCAAAGCGGGGACCCTCGCAAATATGAACATCCACCTTCATCTCCTACACCTTCTCAATTAGAGGAGAAGTTGCAAGAAGAGTTAGACATGTTGCTAACGAATAGCCCACGTTCCAACATGTTGGGTGAAATAATCACACGCCTACGTACTGAGATACATGAACTTGGACATAGAATCATGGAACTCAATACAACTGAGATGCAATTCGATCATGCAATTTGGCGACTAAATGCAAGGGCGGCAGAACTTGAAGCTGAAAACAAGGCACTACACTCCCAGGCAAACTTCAGAAACCATGTAATAGTTCCTATTTCTGCGTTTGGTGCTGGTGTGATTCTAGGGATTAGTGCTTTCAGCATTTGTAATCGAGCATGTAGGCATGGTTGAGGATGAATTGACTATGAAGTATATACCTCATGACTTTGGTTTTTTATGTAAGAGGATGAATTTTATTTTCGAATAGTTTTAGAAAGCATGGTTGATTCTACATGTCAGATTGCCAAAATATTAATGTCGACACTACACACACCGACAATTACCTTACTAGAATAGTTGTCAACTGGATACTATCATTACATTCCTACAATATTGTAGCGTGGGCTACCATTACATGTCTACAAAAAGGATAGTTGTCAACTGGATGCTATCATTACATTACTAGAATCACAACTACCTACTCACAACCTCCTCATGCACGAAGAATGCACAGCCTTCATAGGCGCTATTTAAAACACAATCCTTTAGGATTTCTTGCCAGTTCCAATCCTGTCAAAGACCAAAAACACGGTAGTTAATCAACCTTGTTAATCCTGTCAATGACCAACAACAATGACCAACTCTTAGGATTTTTTTACCGGGAATTACCTTTTCTAAAATATAAGGGTTTCCAACTATAATAAGCAATGATCGGGCACGAGTCAGGGCAAAATTTAACCTCTTCGGGTTGCTCATATATCCCATGCGGAAAGTCCTATCATATTCATCGTGGTTAGCGGTTGATCTGACGGTTGACATGATGATCACTTCCTTTTCTTCACCCAGAAACTGCTCAACCCCGCCAATCTCAATATCCCTCATACATAGAGACATGAGAGCCTTCCTTATCTTTAGTACTTGTTGTGGGAAAGGGGTAATAATCCTGATGTCTTGCTCAGGCACATTCCTTCTTATCAACCTCTGTACGAGCTCAACCACCTTGCTAGCTTCAATCCTATTAAACCATGATGGGCTGCCCTTTTCCCTCTCATCAAAGCCTTGGATGCCATAGAACATGAAAGGGAAGTTCCTATTGGGAAGCATATCAGCCCAAGGTAAGAAACATGTCTTACTATCTTCTCGATATGGCCTCAATGCTCCACTATAAAATAGTCTTGAAGGAACATTGACAATAGCAGGGTGGCTCCGGTAATTGTTCAACAACATTGTGACATAATTACGATCCCCTGATCTGTAAACTTCAAAGTCCAACAGCATCTCTAGAAAAGATCTTCCCAAACCATAAGCCTCAGCTTGCTTTGAATAAATATCAGGCCCAAGTTGTTTGGGATCACCACAAAGAATAATAAATGTGTTTTCTTCTATGAGGGTTGATATGGGGATCATTGTCTCTGGCTCTGAAACTTGGCTTGCATCATCTAAGATGATGTGGGAGAAGTGGCCACGGTTAACCCTTTCAGCATGATAGAGGTAAGATGCACTCGTGTATGTCGTTATTATTATCTTGTACATGCGGAGTGCATCTCGAGAAGGGCAAGTGAAGAAACCAGCATTGTAGGTGCAGAACCTCAACAATGAAGCGTTTATTTTTTGTAAGGGACGATGTGTGGCATTCAACCTATAAATATCTTCCTCCCTAAGTGAAGGACACTCACCAAGGATTTTCTCTAATATGTGATCTGCCGCGTAATTTGAATAAGCACATACCAGTATATGAGAATCACGTCTAGTTGTATAGAGTTGTAGGATCACCTCCACCAGTGTTTTTGTCTTTCCTGTTCCCGGAGGTCCATAAATCACATAAGGAGCTCCTCCTCTACAGCCTAAAATTAAGCGAACGACATTTTTTTGGTCCTCATCAAGATGAAGTGAGATAGGCACAAAATTGTTGGTTGTAATCCTCCGTTTTGACTGATACTCATGGGGAAAGAGGAAGTTTTCATGTAATGCCTCTGCAGATAGAATGGCTTCATGAAGCTTACGGAAATTTGCCCCGTTGAACACAAAACAGATTTCATACGCATTGCTATCTATATGCCTTAGGTAAAATTCATCATTAAATTGCAATAATAATTCATCAGCCTCAACACGGTCGATCAAGCCCTGTTCAAAGAACATTAGCAAGTTCAACATGAGAACATAACATTGACAATGATAATTCGTGCAATTTCATAATTCATACCGACAATAGTATATTACACTTTGACAAAAAACATAAGATACCTAACATTATTAACATACCTGATGGACAGAATATTCTCCATAAACATTTACCACATCTCCACTGACAACTGAGGGCCTTCTTTCACCTACTCCTGGCACTTTAAGTGCTACAAGCCTGACATTATACCTTTGTCTCAAAGTAACAAACTTCATATTATAAGCTTTGACATACTCCTGTAAACAAATATAAAAAAAAAATCATTCAACAACTTGGTACTACGACAGAACGATGCCATTTAGCTATCCCCTCAGTCCCCCAACCCCCATACATAGAAAACATAACACTTACCATAATCAGAAGTTCCTCCATCCCTAACAACTCATTGAAATACGACACATAATTTTCCTTTATTAAGCCTTGTAAGACCACTTCAGGGATTTCCTCAAACTCTATCGCTTTCCTGATCTGTGTTGGTATGTTATATGGTCTCTGAGGTGCCAAAGCTTTGGATACCTCATCTTCAGCCAAGAGGAAGACAAGTCGTTCAATAATCCCCTGATCAGTTTGGATATGCAGTATAGATGTGAAAAGGCCAATCTCCTTGGGCACACAAGACATCCATATAGTCAAGCTACCATGTGGGTTCAAATTTCGTTCCTCCATATCAAAACAAGGGACAAAATCTTCATCGGGTATGTCATCTGGCTGGCCAGATGGAGGTTTCATCAATGACAACACAAATGAATCTTCAGGATTTGAAGCATAAATCTTCACACCCCAAAGTAAAATATATTCATTTGTGGTGTTTTCTATGGTGAATGACGCCACGGCAACCTCGTTCACAGGAACCGATTGAGGCTTTCCTCCAGCGAATGGAAACGGCACAGACACCATGACAGGACCCTCCTCAGTTGGCGATGATGTTGTGACTGAAGGAACATCGATGAAGCCAACCTCTCCCTTGTCTCCAATGGTGGAGTATTCATCGTCCATACCTATTTGCCACTCAATTAAAATCCAATAGAAATTTGTGAGTCCACAGGAAAAGAACACAACCACACGAGCTGCTCTAAGGAGAGGAAAGAGATAAAGAGTAGAAAGAGATGGGTAAGATGAAGTGACACAACGAGAGAGTAGGACTGGAAGTATGTACAGTTAGGATAGTCAAACAACACACACTCCAATAAGATGGGGTAGATGAAGTGCCATTACTATCTCCATAAAGTAAGATCTCTGCGAAGTAAATCAGTCTGAATACGGTCACATTTGTCAATCATACATTATTACACTGTGAAAATAGTATAAATAGTATGTCACAATAACAATATAAAATGTCACGCTTTGGAAATCACCAGCACTACAAGTGCCTCCTCTGTACCTAAAAATACTCAAACATGGACATTTTCTAATTAAGATATCTTTAAAGTAGATTGGTGAGATGAAGTGCAATTAATATCTATGTAAAGTAAAATTGTCAAAGAAGAAGAGAATCAGGAACGGGAGATCTAATTAAGACATCTTGTATTTAGATGAACTATCCAGCTTCTGAGAATAACTATTCAGCCAGATGTCACACGTCCTACCCAAATTAGGCAATAGACAAGCATGTAATATAGTCTAATGACTAAAAACTTTTAGTTATTAACTATGACATTATTCTGTGATATTTGGTATGACATATATCCAATTTAAACGGTGTAGTTATGACATTTTTATTACTAAGTATGACAATTGTTTTACTAAGTCCGACAAGATCTGTCTATTATAGCAGGAAAAAAACCTTGTCAATATAACTACCAGTTCATCCAGACTAGAATCATTTCTTTACTTCAGAAAATTACCACTTCATCTCTTCACTTGGGTTTTACATTTGCTCCCTTCTGAATATTTGCTTTTACATAATTTAGCCCTACCCCTAACCTGGAAAACTGCTTCTGAAACAATCTGCTGAGTTCAACAATTCTTCGGGTTCATATGCTGAGGTTCAACCCTTCTCTCGCCCATCGCCATTCCTTTTTAACAGTTGCACAGTTCATCATGGAGATACATCGTCATTCCTGTTTACATCGCCATGGAGATACATCGTCATTCCTTTTAAACTCTAGCACAGTTCGCCATGGGAAAAAAAATTGTGAATATAACTACCTACCAGTTCATCGCATCTTGTTTAACAGTTACAAGGACGTGTGCAGAATGGAAGGGAGAGGGAGGGGAGGGAGGATGGGTTTGCATCTTTCACTTTCAAATGTTCATGTACCGGCCGGCGGGATGGATGAAGCCGGGATGGGCGGAAAGTGGGCGGGAGAGATGAAGAAGGGGGCGGGAAATATTTTGGGGTTTTAGAGGGAAATTGCAAAAAATATTATTTTACTATTTTGGGCTTTTTGTTTCCTTTTTCTTTTCATGTTTTTTCTTGTTTTTACTTAATTTTTGAATTAAAAGAAAAAATTTAATATTTTGTAAAAATACCCCAAATGGTGTATATATGCAAAAAAAAAGTCAAAGTGATATTTGTGCAAATCACTAATGCATTTGGGGTATATATGCAAATCGATGTAAACATTTAGGTAGAAACAAATGATTTAATGAAAAAAAAAAACAAATTGTGGAACAAAAAATTAGGGCTGACATGGAGGCATAAAATTTTGACACGTGACCTTGGTGATTCTACTTTAATATTATAGATAACGAAGGAAAGTGGAGGATGAAACGGTGTAACGGCATGCCCATTTGGGGGTTGTCAAGAAATTTCTCATGTAAACGAAAAAAGAAATGAAAATAAAATCTCACTTTGTGTCAGAAATGAGAAGGCTTGATAGACCTGGATGTATGTCAAATGTCCAATCTAGGACAGTTGTGATTTTTTCAAAAAACTACAAATTCGTAAATTTTAAATTCATATTATAATTTTCTTTGTACATAGTTAAGAACTAGACTGTCTTTTTAAGAAATGATCAGTCTAAATTATCTTTTTGGATAATCATAAGAAAAGACTTCAGCATAGGGTAAAGGGGTCCGTTGCTGTTAAAGCTACTAATATGACCTAGTAAACGTAAGGTCACAATATCACAATCTTGAGAAGCTAGAATATAGCCTGGTTAGCTTTGTGGTAACAGTGTTAGATTTTAACATCCTCGAAGTATGAAAAGAATCTTCTTGTATCTCTAATAATCATGTCAATCTTCCAATGGGTATCCCATATACCTTGTAGTGCATTTAGGACTGCAAGATTGTCTACTTCAATGGTAATCTTCTTGATGCCCAGCCGATGAGCCTGAGCCACACCTACCCACATCGAAATTGCTTCGGTCTGTAGTATTGAATTTAGAAGGATCTTTATACTATCCATATAGACTATGTTTCTACCCCTGCCCCTAATAATATAACCTGTTTTCGATTCACCGTACTTGTTTTTTGAACCGTCAAAATTTAACTTCAAGCGATCTCTTGCCGATTTAGACCAAGAAACATGTTTAGTTCTGTTTCCCTTTTTTATATCCTTGCTTTCAATTTCGATATTCTTATATCTTCTATATGAGTGTACAATAGGGTCACAACTTAGGAGATCATGAGATGCATTTTGAAAAATTATTGCATTCCTATAGTTCCAGATGTGCCACCAGGCAAAACTTGTTAGTTCAAAATTTGTGTTGGCTCCTCTATTATAAGATAGATTATCATTGAAATTATCCCCTAGTGCTATAATGTTTATATTTTCATTTAGTATTTTTCCAGTTTTTCTTAAGATCCTTTGAGTGTATGAACATTTAAAGAAAAGATGGTTTGCATCTTCATTCGAGAGTTTGCAGAGGATACATTGTGTTAGACTCTATTGTAATGCCTATTATGTCTTTTTTTTGGTTGGTAGGGAGTCAGAGCATGCTTTCCAAAGGAAAAGCTTGATCATTGGTGGGATGTTTAATTTCCAGATCCATTCAAGATTTTTGTTATTATTATCATTTTGATGGGATTGGTGGGACCATGCTGCTGATTTGACTGAGTATTTCCCATTCGGTGAAGGTTTCCAAATTAGTTTATCTCAAAGTCATGGATTGCAACCTGTATATCTTTAAGTTTCTCTACTATGTATCTTGGTACTAAATTTGATAGTCTAATTTCATTCCATTTCTTACTTTCAAAGATAAGTTCAGATACTTTCAAAGGAGGGTTATGTGTGGACATTATCTGATTTATACTTGTGATGTAGACCCATCTGTCATTCCAAAAATCTAGAATTACCATTACCCAGTTTTCATCTTAATTGTTTATGGAAATCGATTCTAAGACTGAGCAATCTCGAGAATCGCCAAGAGTAGTTTCTAGGGTTTATTTCAAAAATATTGCCATCCTTTATGTAATTTTCATTTATAACTCGTACCCACGCATTAATCGGGTCTGTGATTAGTTTCCATAATAGTTTCATATGTAATGATCTGTTATTGACTTCTGTTGTACGAAAGTCAAGTCCACCATTATTTTTAGGGGTGCATATTCGATCCCAACTAATGAGGGGGTAGAAACTTGTTGTGTCCATTTTATTCGAAAAGAAGCTCTTATTTATCTTATCAATCTCTTCTAGAATTATTTTGGGTAATAGGAAGCTTTGCATAAGGAAATTAACTTTTGAAATGAGATTAGCTTGGATTAAGACACTTCGGCCTGCTTGGGATAGGGAATTGGCCTTTCATTTAGAGAGTTGTTTTCAAAGTGAATTGATGGCATAGTTGAAAGTGGCATTATCAACACGACCGCGAAGAATAGGGATGCCAAGATATTTTCCCAAATTCCTAGTTATTGGTACTTCTAATATTCCTGCTAGATTTGTCGATAATTGAGGTGATGCATTTGACGAGAATTGGACTGAACTTTTATGGAAGTTTATCATTACTCCTATTTTTTCTAAGAAGTCATGTAAAAAGTTTTTGTTGTATATTGCAGATGCCGCGGAAGCATCTACGAAGATTAGAGTGTCATCAGCAAAAGTCATAAAAGGAATAGGAGTTCCGTTTCTGACTAGCTTTATTCCAATTTTAGGATTTGGTTTCTCTGATTCAGCAGATATTGTTCTAGCCATGTACTCCATAGCTAGGACAAACATGTATGGTGCCATTGGGTCTCCTTGTCTAATGTCACAAGTGGGTGTCTATATGTACTCTGGTTCATTGTTGACAACTACTGAGAAAAAAGCTATTGTGATGCATGCCATTATGAGTTTGACAAATCATACATCAAAACCAAAGGATAATAGAATACGTTCAATAAAATCCCATCTGATTTTGTCATAGGCTTTTTCTAGATCTAATTTTACTGTCATCCAACTTTGTTTTCCCGATTTTTTCTTATGAAAGGAGTGAAAGATTTCGTGTGCTATCAGTATATTGTTCTGGGTTAATCCACCTTCCACAAATGCACCTTGAAGGGGGTGGATTAAACGGGGTAGTAGATGTTTTATTTTATTTGCCAAAATTCTAGTGATAATTTTGTATGTTGTATTGCATAAACTAATGGGTCTTAAGTGGTTTATATTTAGGGGAGTGTCTACCTTTGGTATGAGTGCAATATATGCATGATTTGTTTCTCGAAGCATACATCCAGAGTGGAAAAAAGCTCGTGTTGAATTTATAACTGACCTACCAACAATGTTTCAGTACTTTTTATAGAAATCAATAGGGAATCCATCTGGCCCAGGCGTTTTGTCCATAGACATGTCATTTATGGCTTGTTTTATTTCTATTATTGTTGGCAGTTTTAAAAGTTGATTATTATCGTGTTCTGTTGACTCTTGTTGTATTATGTGTAGGGGTTTCACATTACTTGGGTTATTGGAAACAAATCTAGCTCCTATTTCCTTTGAGATTTCATTCTTAATGCTATTAGGATAAAAAAGCACTAATCCCTCTTTGTTTTGGAATTTCGTAATAGATTGTTTTGTAAATCTTATTTTTGCAATTGTTTGATACTATTTTGTGTTACGATCTGCTAGTTTTATATGAGTGGTTTTTGCTCTTTGTTTCCAATATTTGTGCTAAAATTTAAGAATATAGTGGTGTTTATTTATTAATAATTTAAGTCGGTCTATCGTTTTATTGCAAGTTAGTGTTAACATTAATTGTCGTTGAACTTCTTCTAGTTTTGTTTCTGATATTTGTAGTTGTTTAAAATTATGACTAAAAGTTTTTTTTCCCATGTTTTTGAATATTTTTTCAACAAGTTCAATTTACTTTATAGCTTAAACATATATGATCCATGCATTTTATATTTCCAAATTTTTGTACTAGTTTTTCATAATCCTTAAAATCAGTCCATGCATTTTCAAATCTGAATGGTGGATTTGTTCTTTTTTGCATTTTTCCGAGCGTGAAAGTAATTAAGCAATGGTCAGAAGTTGTGAATGGATGGTGTTTTATGATTAGATCAGGGGCAATGTCTAGAATGTCTGGGTGGATTACAACACGACCCAAATTTTCATATAGTGTGTTGGTACCACATGTGCTTTTCCGCCAAGTGAAGGGAAAGTCACATGTTTTGGTGTTAATAAGTCCTAAATTACTTCGAAAGCTATTTAGCCTTCTAAATCTGTACGGGTTGATGATTGCACCTCCTAGTTTCTCAGTGTCATTTTCCAGTTCATTTAGGTCACCTACAAGTATAATTGGCAAACCGAATTGTACGATTTCTTGTTCAAGCTTCAACTAGAAGTCATGCTTATTCTCTTCTCTTGATGGTGCATATACAAAAAAGCATAGAAATGGGTTAGTTTCATTGTCATACTTACATTTAGCCATATTATCATAGCTTTTTAGAAAGCGTAATTTTTTTAAATTTCTTGGTTATGATTCTAGAGGATCCATAAGACCCCTCTAGTGTCAATAGAAGGGATAAAAAGGATAACTTGGAATCCAATCTTTCAGATTAAGTGATCTGTAGGGGTTACATTGCATTTCGTATATGCAAGTGCTAGAATATTTAAGTTTTTAGATTTCTTGACATATTTGATCTCTTCCCAGAAGCTTGGGCGTCTAATCCTTCTAACATTCCAGTGTCCTATATTCATAAATTATTGATTAGATTCAAAGTGTCAAGGTTTGATATGTGGATAACTGGTTGTGTTGATTGTTCTTTCAAGTCTAGTTCAATTGTGTTAGACGTTGTATCACTATTGTGTTTGAGGTAAAATGTGTTGTTGTAAGGGTAATGGTAGGTTTTGGCACCTTTCAAAAGAGGGGATGTATAATGCAGCGGCTTGTAGGCCTTAAAAACAAAAGATAGGGGGAAGATCAGCAAAAAGCTGAGAACAAACCAATAGATTCTCATTGGCAGTATGAGAATTTGGGTAGCCATCAGGCAACTAGGATGAATGGATACATAATAATACAAGCTAAGGGCATACATACAATTGGTATGGTCTAACTTAGTAGGAAAATTATAAATGAAAACACTTGGAATTAAAGTACAGTAGTGTGAAACACACGTAGAGATAGGCTACCAAATATAGTAATTTGTGAGCCTTGGGCCACAAACATGGAACCACAAGCTCAACAAAGACATACCATAATAGCAAGTCTTTTGTCTCAACAAAGACAGAACAAAATTATTAGTATTTTTTGAAAAATAAATAAATAAAATTATCTAAACATAGACACCCATTTTGAATAGGTTTTAAATATGAATTATTAAATTATGTTTATATATATATGTACCATTGATATTTAATTATTAATTTCTTTGGTAAAAGGGCACTTGTACTAATAAAAAAGATAAATTTATGCAAAGCTTATGATACAATGTAGTAATTTGTCAGCCAAGATTACATGAGGCAAAATATCATAAGACAAACGAGCCATGCTCAGCAACTACATTATTCCTACTATTAACTTGAGAAAATATAATAGTAGAAAACAAAGGAAGACATGTATGACATGTGCAATATCTTCATAGAATAGATCGGCATAAGACAACCTAAAGATAAAAGGTGCATGATCAAGTATAGATTATCATATTTAATCTACAGCGTCAAAAGTCCCACTTCAGAGGCAATTTGAAGGGGAAAAAGAAATATTTTAGCTTATGCACATGCCACTTGAAAAAGCTCTTGGATGCAACAACTAATTTTCCCCCAAAGAGTCTCTAAACACGACTCCCAATCCTACTCAACCTCCAAGGAATATTGTTGCATCAATATTCATCTTTACAAACCCAACATCATGGACATGTAGCTTTGAAAATCAATAGAGTTTTCAAAAGAGGATAGTCTTCCAACATTTGGTTGAAGCTGTCAGTAGTCAGAAACCAATTTACACAAGCCATCTCTTTGAAGCAGAGCATTAACATTATCATATGTAAATAAATTTTTATTCCTTACATTCCAAGCGAAGCAAGAATTTGTCATGAAATCGCAAACACAGGTTGTCTGAGATTGACGTTTAATATCATAAATGATTTCCCAACAAGCGGATCAAAGATATCACTCCCTATCATAGACTTTTCGCATGTCCAATTCACATAGCTTGTTGAATAAAAGGCCATTCCATCGTATCATAGGCTTTTTGCATGTCCAGTTTCAGAGACATAATCTTTCATACCCTTTCTTCTTCCACTTAATATAGTGAAACACTTCCATAGCAAGAAGTGCATTATCAGTGATCAATCTTCCGGAGATGAAGGCACTTTGACTTTCTGATATGATATTTGGAAGAATAACTTTAAGCCGGTTGGATAGAGTTTCAGACATTATTAACATTATAAAAATTATTAGGTTTGAACTCCATTGCAAACTTAGGATTCTTCACTCTAGGGATAAAGACACTAGTGGAAAAAATCCTTATAGAGGCGGGCCTTTGGACACTTATTGAGGCGAACACCGTTCGCTTCAACTAAGGGAGCTGCAACAAGTAGGGACACTTTTTGAGACGGGCATTTTACGCCTCTAAAAGGACCTTATTGAGGCGGGCCTCTGAAGCCCGCCTCAACAAGTCCCTCACTTTGGCGCCAAAATGAGGGACTTGTTGAGGCGGGCTTCGGAGGCCCGCCTCAATAAGTAAACACTTGTTGAGGCGGGCCTCTATAGGCCCGCCTCAACAAGTCGCGCTGACTCGGCCGAGTTCTCGGCCGAGTCAGCGTCTATGTACTTATAGAGGCGGACATACAAGTCCGCCTCTATAAGTCCCTTCTTTTGCGCTTCTTTTGGATGTTTTTTTGGATTTATGATGCACCATACACACATTGCAGAATAGGTTCTTGATTTTATTCACAGAATAAAAACAAGTTTACATGACAAGTAAAAACAAGTTCAATCCGATAATAAATACTTCGATGTAAAATACTGTGCCCATTGCTCACGAACAACATCCATTTCTTCATAAGTATACGATGTCTTCCTCTTAGGATATAGCTTCATAAAAAACACAGAAATTATTGACAAAAAACACAAATACTATCAATATATATTTAGTTAAGTTACATACCTTGATACTCTCAACGTCTTACATTTTCCTATTAATTTCTCGCACTTCCCACCTTGATACTCTCAACGTCTTAGGTTCCTGATTTTTTTCGCAGCGTACATATCAACGAAAAAGCATATGAGTACATATCACAAAAAAAAATCCAAGGAAGACAATTTATAATGCAATTAAATCTACTTGTCAATAAATTACCTCATCTTATTCATTTATGATTTGTAACCCATATTCCTTCCCTATGATCTGTACGGATATGATTAGTATTATTTGTATCTTCCTCCTCCGGTAATGGTTGAACAACAGTTGATAACAAGGGTGTGTCATCATACTCGTCATACTCATCTTCATCCACAACATCATCAATACCCAGAATATGTCTTTTGCCTTGGGCAACTGTACGCCATCTAGGATCAACATTGTCTACCACATAAAAAATCTGCTTAGCTTGTGATGCTAGGATGAATGGCTCGTCACTATCACTTAATCGGTCAAAGTTTACCAATGTCAAACCCGGATAAATTTCATCTTGCTTCACCCCGTTAGGGTTGTTGACCCACTTGCACCGGAAAACAGGGATTGTAAAATTGTTATAATCAAGCTCCCATATTTCTTCGATAACACCATAATACGATTGTGTCGCATTAACCAGTCTTTTGTCCTTAGCGCTCGCACAGACCCTAGATGATGCAACTACCTTCACTCCACTATTCTGCACCACACTCTTTTCATCTTGTCTTCTAGTGTAGAATGTGAACCCATTGATATCATACCCTTCGTAAGACCGAACACATAGTCGAGGACCTCGAGATAACCACTTGACCGTATCAGAAACGTCATGTTCTTTCCTTAGTTCCTCAGCTACTTCCTTCTTAAACCAATCAACAAATGTGAGATTATGTTCCCGCATCAAAGCTCTTTCATTCAATTTAGCATTATTGTGTTGCAATTAAAGGCAATGCTTTTCTATGTAAGGATTGACCTCTATAAGATGCTGCAACACACAAAGATGTGCCTTAATCTTCCTTTCAGATGGAGGAGATATCACATTTTTACCAATTACTCACTCTCCTTCAAGCCTCCCTACATGACGAGATTTTGGAAGACCTATTGGATGAAGCCTTGACAAAAACTCAGCTGCGTATTGAGATATCTCTTCATGAAGGACTCCACGAATGATACTACCCTCTGGATTCGCCCGATTCTTTGCTTTGTCCTTTAAACTGCCAAAAAATCTCTCAAAAGGATACATCCATCTTAAGAACACCGGACCACATAACTTGATTTCTCGAACCAAATGAACAATTAAGTGCACCATTATGTCAAAGAAAGACGGCGGAAAGTACATTTCAAATCGACACAAAGTTTCGACAATATCATCGTGGAGAGCATCCAATATTTCCGGATCAATAACCTTAGCACATATGGAACTGAAAAACACGCAAAGTTTTGTTATAACATGTCTCACGTGTTTCGGCAGTATCCCACGAAGTGCGATCGACAAGAAAACATTAATCAATACATGACAATCATGAGACTTCATACCAATCAACCGAAGGTCCGAAAGAGAAACTAGACGTTTTACATTTGATGAATATCCCGATGGAACCTTAATGCCATGTAAGCACTCACAAAACACCTTTTTCTCCTTTCTTGACATTGTGTAACACGCCGGAGGCAGAAAAGTCTTTTTACCATCCGGTTTTACCACGGGCCACAAATCTGGTCGAATATTTCTCTCTTTCATATCAAAACGAACTTTCTGATTGTCTTTCGTCTTTCCGGGTATATTTAGCAAAGTCCCAATTATAGCATCACAAACATTTTTTTCAATGTGCATCACATCGAGACAATGCCTAACCGATAAATCTTTCCAATAAGGAAGATCCCATAGTATAGACACTTTCTTCCATAAAACACCCTTTTTAGAGACGGACTTGAAGCCCTTGCCGTATTTGGTGTCAACATTTTTAATCCGTTCATAAACCTGTGATCCTGTCAAAGGTGTACGAGCTACTCCTTCCTCGGTGTACCCATTGAACTCCTTCTTCTTTTTACGGTAAGGGTGATATCGACTAAGGAACTTCTGGTACTCTAAATACACATTTTTTCTGTAATTTTTCAAGTAGGCGGGTTTCATGTCTTCTTCACATATAGGGAATGCTTGTTCTCCTTTGGTTTTGTACCCAGACAAGTTTCCATATGCCGGGAAATCATTTATGGTACAAAAAACCATAGCTCGCAAGGTAAAGTTTGAGTTGGTGTATGCATCGAACATTGGAACACCTTCATTCCACATTAATTTCAAATCATCAACAAGTGGAGCCAGATACACATCTATGTCATTCCCAGGTTGCTTAGGCTCGGAGATGAGGAGTGATAACATGATATACTTGCGCTTCATACACAACCATGGAGGAAGATTATAAATCGCTAGAAGAACCGGCCATGTGCTATGTTGACTGCTTAGAGTGCCATACGGATTCACACCATCTGTACATAAAACAAGTCTCAGATTCCTAACCTCCTCACCAAATTCAGAATATTTCTTATCAATATTTCTCCATTGAGGAGAATCAGCAGGATGTCTAAGGAGTCCATCTTTCTTCCTCCCTTCCGCATGCCACCTCAGACTTTTTGCTTTCTTTTTTATCGAAAACAAACGCTGAAACCTAGGTATTATCGGAAGATACCACATAACCTTAGCTGATGGGCCCCTCTTAGCCGAATTTACCCCTTTACGCTTGTAACGAGATGCACCGCACTTTGGACACTCATCCAAATTTTCATGTTCGTTTCTGTAAAGCATACAATCATTTGGGCAAGCATCTATCTTGACGGCCTCTAAGCCTAAGGGACACATCAATTTCCTGGAATAATAAGTAGAGATAGGCATCTCATTGCCTTCTGGTAAAAATTCACCTAACCATTCCAATAAGGTGTTGAAACTTCCATCAGTCCAACCAGAAGCACATTTCAAGTTGTAAAGTATTGACACACCCTCTAACTTGCTAAATTTTGTACACCCGGGATACAAGGGAGTCTCTGCAGCCTTTGATACATGTTCGAACATCTGAGGTCGTTCGTTCAAGTGATCTCTCACCCCATCCATCATCCCATTTATTTCATCATCTTCTTGGTCATCATCATCATCCATCTCATTATTCTCAGCAATATCATCATCACTATCATCAGTGTCTACCCGCACATCAAACTCATTGACACTAGAACTTGGACGATCAGGTATTTTCTCACCATGCCAAAACCAAACATGGTAATCTTGTTTGAAACCACGACGAAATAAATGATCCTCAATCTCATCAATATCATATAACCGCCTTATATTCTTACAATCACGGCATGGACAATAGATTTTTTCGGCTTTCGTACTCCGTTGGTGTGCTAAAGCACATCTAATGAACTCCTCAACCCCACTCAAGTATTGTGTCGTAGTATGGTCACCGTACATCCAAGGACGACTCATTTCTAGTAATACATGCAAAATAACATGCAAGGAAGATTAAATACTCATTTCTAGTAACTATCCCGCCAAGGGCCTAAATAGATAATAATACGCAACCAAGCAAGAAAAAATACAAACTCAACTATCCCGCCAAGGGCCTAAATTATGAATTCTATCCCGCCAAGGGCCTAAGGAATTAGGGTAGAAATCTGAAATAATACCTGACTTGGCTTCGAGTGCGTTGAAGGAAGCTCGTTTTGGTGAAACCTCGAGTGCGTTGTTGATACTTGTTGAAGGGAGTATTAGAGGGAGCTCGGCGAAGGAAGATGAAGTCGGAGCTCGGGAAGACGGAGCTCGGCGAAGACGGAGGAGATCGATGAAGTCGGGAAGACGGAGGAGATCGATGAAGTAGAGAAGACGGAGGAGATCGATGAAGTCGGAGCTCGGGACGAACGAATTGAAGACGAAGAGGAGGATACGAAGAGGAAAATGAAGGCGCTCACAACTGTTTTTTTTTTAATTAGGGTTGAGCTTATAGAGGCGGGCCTAACACGTCCGCCTCTATAAGTATTACGACTCGGCCGAGAATGGTCTAATAGAGGCGGGCCTTACATGCCCGCCTCTATTGGACATACTTTTTGAGGCGGGCTTTAAGAGGCCCGTCTCAACAAGCTTTAATTGAGGCGGGCTACTTGGCCCGCCTCAATTAGTTAGCATTAGATGCGGGCCTTACCGTGGCCCGCCTCTAATACTTTAGCGGGAAATGTTTTTTCGGATACTTGTTGAAGCGTATATTAATTTGCCCGCCTCAAAAGATGTTTTTGAGGCGTATAAATTAATTATCCGCCTCAAAAACCAAAAAAAGTGATTGCGTAAGTCGTTGTTGAGGCATTTTGAACTATGTACGCCTCTAAAAGGGAGCAGCAAAAAGTTTTTTTTCCACTAGTGAGAAATAGTTGTATAATTATTTTCTAAAGATCCCTATCCCTTCCACTAATCTTGAACAAAAGTAATAACATCAATACCTACTATATCCCAAAAAGATTGATAAAATAGAGCATGCATATCATCGAGGCCGACAACCTTCACATGATGCATTTGAAATAGATCCTTCTTAATTTCATATGCACTTGGGAGTCGAATAAGCTCTTCATTCATATTTGGCCTCACACACCTATCAATTCACATAAGAGCTTCATCCAAACCATTAGTACAAGTAGACTTAAATAATCCATCAAAATGTTTAATAACAACATGCTGAATGTGCCCCTCCCATTGCACCTTCTATCTGCCTCATCTTCCAATCCAACAATATGGCTTAGTATTATGCGATGATTTGCCTTGTGATGGAAATAGGGAGTATTTTTATCACCATCACGAAGCTTATTAGTTCTTGCCCTAATATGCTAGTAGGACCCTATTTAAGAGAAAACCATTTGATAATAGTGATTGAGGCCTTCCTAGATCTTTTTCAAGACTTTGAATTTTCCTTTTCCTGTGCCAAAAAACCTATGTAGACCAAAGTGACAAGCCTTCAACACAAGCATCCACCATATTTTGTGGAAAACCCATCGTATAAGACCAACTGTTGAATTATATGCTTACTATCATCATTGGCAAGCCACACAGACTCAAACTTAAAACATGCTTCCTTTTGGTGCCTATATTGCCACCACAATATAGAGAAATAAGGGAGTAATCAGAGAAATAATGAGGCTAATTTCTGACCTAATATTGATGATACATACTATACCATTCATAGGATGCCAAAAAGCAGTTGAGACGTAATGTGATAACATTTTGCTGAAAATTCCTTCTTTGCTAGGTAAATTTGACGCCTTGTCAACCAAGATCTCTTAAGGAGCAAGCATTTACCACCTCTTTGAACTCGTTCATTGCATCTTGAGTCCTTGACACACCACATTCTTTTCTAGATTAATAAAAAATCTCAATGAAATCACCTCCAGTGAAAAGAGAAGATCACAACTATCAAACAAACATTGAATCAAAGACCCAAGTTTTGTGCTTGTTATGTTTCTCTAGCCACCCATAAATACCAACAAAATCCCACTTTTGTCCAGTATTATCATTGGTAATAGAAGCCAAAATATGCATATCAGAAAAAGAAATAACAGAGACATAAATATTCCTCCACCACAAACAGATTCCCCCAAATCTACCATTACTTGAAATACAAAGGCCACTAGGAAACCACATCTCTTCAAAACTTTTCCAAATCCTTCTTACAAATCATAGTCTCCATCAGAAAGATTAAGTTTGAGCCATCCCTCCACGACCAATTCCGAAGGCTATTTACTGTTCGGATGTTGCCTAACCCCAATAACTGCAACAATATATCATCATTTATCTTCACGGGTCTAGTCTAAACCGAACATCGTTGACTACTTGAGTAGAGGACTCAAGTAGCATCAAGTGACCCATAAGATGTCACAAAGAAGCACAACTTATCAACCTGACTATTCCGACCATGAAAAACATAAAGTTTGTTTGGGAGTAATTGTCGTTGTTTAATTCGATCGAAATCAATTCTTCAAAATTCGGTCAAATCTGAATGAACTGGGAGGCGATTCTTGTGGGATTGTGTGGAGAACATTTCTAACTACCATTCCCCTATAAATACCCTTTTCATCGTTCACAAATTTCATCCAAGTCTAAGCTTTAGGGTTCGTGTAATTTCATAGTATTTTTTAGTGTTCTTGGGCAAACTTCTCCCACCTCGGTGCATCTTCGCCTATGATTCTGGTGTTCAGATCTACTTCTTGAAGTCATGAACCCAACGCCACCAATCACAAGCCATTTGGTTTCCGATCGAGCTCGAATCAAACCAAATTGTTGTTCGGCGTGTTTCGTCCATTGTTCTTGTAACACCCCCGACTTATATCGGAAGTGGCATACGCCAGTGACCTCAGACTTGAAGTCCAAAGTCACCCTAGGCTTTCATCTGAATAATTTATGCTTAAATACATTGATAACAAAGAATAAATAGCGGACTTGTGAAATAAATACTCCATCTTTATTAATATTCCTCTCGTAAATTGAGAAGACTAGTTTTACAAAACAATATGAAATTACAACAGAAGACTTCATATTAACCCTATATACATGACTAGGTGATCTATCTATTATAACTTATGACATTTATTAAGAAATTTAAATCAATACTAAACAACTTCAAAATATTACTTTGAATCACAACTTCAACTGCAAACTTTCGTCTTCGATTTGTTACTTCAAAATAGCATGAACTAACGACTGATGTGTCGTATGGGACGGATGACACTAGTCAACATGCAAGGAAAAGAAGTGGTTGTTTAGTCTAATGAAAGACAATGCAAGGGTATTTATGTGAGGTTTTGTGTAGTCGTATATAGTTACTACCCTTGTTTCTCGAATAATACTCGATATACGGTATATAACTACTATACTTCCACTAAAACATAAGAAGATGCATGATTCAATAGAAGACTCCAGTGAAACTCAGTTTTATGGAAATTATATGTATTTGTTTGAGAACATTTATAATTATCACAACAAGATTTTAAAAATGACTTCGTTGACTATTTGGGTCATCAACCAACTTCACCGCATAATGCGAATTCAGATTGAAAATGGGACTTACTTTAGATAGGAGACCGAGCGGTTTCCACGTTGTACTTCTCACCAGAAGTATATTAGTTATGTGCATAAAAGCACATATCTTATTTAATTCCAAAATGTGCATTTACATTAAAGCTTTTAATCCACACCATTTCGATATGATAATATAATGGGACGAATCCCAAATAATGAAACTATCTAAGTGCACCACCACTTGTATTCAAATAAGGGTAGGTCATGACCAAAAGTATTAGGGCATTTATCCTCCTAATATAAAGTTATACATAAACAACTAAACCTCGCAATGTATATAACGTTCATACGTATACTCGTGCTAACTAAGCATACAAGTCTACACCAATTTCCACACCAAGGTCCAACTATCACCATATAATAATAAAAATATATATATATGGGTCACCACTAGCAATATATACAACATAGTATATAATTCATTCCACACCATTATTATAACACACAAGTTCCCAAACACAAAATAATAATATTAATCCCAACTTAATTAAAACAATTAGTTAATTGTAAATTAAGGAAAATATAGAATAAATGAAAGAGCAAACCGCCACTTGTCTCGAGTTACGGTATAGGTCGAACAACGCAATGGGAGAAGTTGCTTTTGACCAACGAACTGGATTCCTGATTTGTTTTCGATCCCAAAAGGGATTTCGAGACGTACCCAATTCACAAAAAAAAATTATAATTACATAATTTATTCACTAACGAAAATTGAACGTTACTTGTCCCGGTTTATAATTGGATTTATTTAAATTTAAATAGATCAATTATCGAGGCTACATAATATGACGATTATTTATATGATACCAAATATCCTTTAGTCGTATATTATGAATAATCATTCCACAATCAATTAAATATTTAATTTATTTACAACACTATTTAACTATTTAACCCGACATGTTATCCAATTTTAATGCTAAAAATTAACAACTTACAACCTAAGATAATACCATAAAAATATGTTCAATTTAATTTTAACATCCATAAAATTATATGAACCCAATATATCACTAATTAATCCCAATTAGCCTAACTAATTAAGATTAATTGAAAAAAAACAGAAATTCAGATTTTACCGAAACGGGTTTGGATGACAGCGGTTGGAAACGGGTTCAATTCAGGCTCTTCGGGGCACCAAATGGGTCGGGGTAAGAGGGGTTTGAACCATGACTTCAAGGTGGTTCTAATGATGGTGGTATTGGTGGCGGAGAAGCACTGAAGTGGTAGAATTAAATAAAAACATAGCCATCGGGTGCGGTTAGGGTTTGAGAGTTTAAGCTCAAAATTGGATGGAAAAACAACATCGTCCGGAGTCATATTTATAGAGGAAATAAATCCTAAAACGATATCTTCGATATCCTGCAAATTTCGGCCTAAACGGATTAAAGATGAGATTGAATTTTGTATTTCTATCTTAATCTAACCTAACCAAACTATTGAACTTGAAAGATAAAATTGTATCTATTGGGAGCGTTTTAATCCCGATTCTTGGGGGATTAGGTACGGGATAACTTAATCTACAAATTCCATGGGTTGATTTGAAGATTTGTGTAACATCGGCCTCGAATTCCGCCATGAAAGAGCTCCGCGCGCACCCGAACGAAGGTTGAAGAAGTGCCCCCGTGTTTACAGTCGCCCCCTTTTTTGCTTAATTACACATGTTTGCCGAACTTTTCAAGTTGTGGCAGAAATGCCCTTATTTTACTTTTAAAAAATTACAAAAACTACCCAAACTTATTTATACACTATCTTAAGTTTATTTATACATTTTAACCCAAATTTAAGTTGAAAGAAAAATTAAATTAGGTTAGCTTGAAGCTTATGTTACATTTTCTTATAAACTTAACCATATTAAAATCCTAATTGACATATTGTTAATCTTAATGTAAATAATGAATTTTAAATTGATAAGTTTATTTAAATTATTATCAACATAAGGTTAACATGATTTGAATGATTCGTGACTTAAAGAGATAACATACTTAGGTTAAGTATTATTTATCCCTATATGGAATAACATAATAAATCCTATAACCTTTATTACTATATTCAAAAACTCCAAAACTACATTCATGGTTATACTTAGTTATTTATTTGTACACTATACTATTATAACCCATTTGATAATTTATACAAAAATAATCTTAATATATTTTTTGAACTTAAGTTAATGAAAATTTAAATTACTCCTCTATAAGGAAGTAAAATAAATTTCATATTTTTTTATTATTATCAATATAAAATTACCATATTTTCCTTCTAATTTAACTGGGATATTACAATAATATCCCCTTAGAAATAGTTTTGACCTCGAAACTAGCGCTTAACAAGATAGAGAACAACCACACCTGCCCCAACACATTACTCCACCCTTTTATCAGTCCAGTCAATTCTTAAGAACACGTGACTTGTATTGTATTGGAACTCAAGGATTTCCGAATGGACGCAGAACTAGAAATGAATAATCAATCTAGTAATTTCCATAATAAGAAAGTACTTCGTTATCATTCGAAAGATTGAATTGAAGTCAACTGAAGATTCATCAAACAAACAAATTACTCAACTACGGAGACTATAGACACACACGTCATAACTCCTTATTCTTAGAAAGGTTTAAAAGACATAACTAATTATTCGAGGTGTCCTGCTCGTCGGACTAACACATCACAAAGAGTCGCTGCCATTGACTAGAAGATCTGGTAGGTGCCTTGCCTTTATTCTGAGCAGCAGACTGATCAGAAGCATAAACTTTTGGCATTGGGTTTGGCCTATTACTGGCAGTAGATCCTGATATGGTTGTGTTGACCCTTGGCATTTCTATCGATAAGCATAGCATACTCGCTTCTCTTTTTGGCAGTTGAAACATTTATGCCCAACTTCACCACAATTGTGGCATTGAATAGTACCACCACTCCATCCTGAGCCTTTGGTATTGTCAGACCAAGTTGTCTCGGTCTTGGAATGACCAGACTTCTCAAACTTGGTAGGCCATGTCGGCCGCTTAAATCCATTAAATTTTCGACCCTATTGCCCACCTTTTGCCTTACTCTTTTCCTGTAGCTTCTTGGTGTATTCATCCAGCGTAACCTCTATTTTGTATGTTGCATCCATATACTGCTCCAAAGTAGAGCAACCGTGATGCACCATCAGATGTTTTATTTCTGGGCTCATCTATCCATGAAAATAACAAATCTTCTACTCTTCATAGTGCACCTCAGGCCCAGCATAATGTAACAAGTGATTGAATTTTGCAGCCAGCTCGGTCACCTTTAATCCCTTCGTCTTTGGGTAGAGAAATTCTTTCAGCTTATCTTCTCTCATAGCACGAGAGAAGAACCGATCAGTGATTTTTGCTTTGAACATTGCCCAATTCATATTCGGATGATCATCCAATCCAGTTCCTTCCCACCACTCAATAGCTCCATCTTTTAGATGGAACGAAGCTATATGCACTTGTTCAGGCTCGGTGCAGACAACATTCTGAAACTGCCGCTCCATGTGAGAGAACCAATAGGCAACTTTGATCGGTTCCCCTATTCCATCATAGCTATCTGGGCGCATTGAATTGATCATCTTCAACGCTTGGTTGTAATTCCCTCCATTTCTCTCGGGATGAACTGGAGGTACACGGTCTTCATGTTCCCTAATATCAGCGGCAACCTGAGGAACAGGAGTCGCTTGAGCTTCTGGTACTCCTTGGGTTGTCATTATCTCAACAACTTGCCTCACTATATGCCCTATGACAGTAGCATCGAACACGATTGGGGCAGGAGGTGGAATAAGTGAAACTCCCCCCTCAACTTGAGCATCCACTTGTTCCTATCGAACATTTTCTTGCGGTGGCGGGTTATTGTTATGAGAGCCAGATCCCGTGTCATCCGCTTGCTGAGTAGCACTCCTCAGCTGGATTTGGGAAGCATTACTGTGACCTTCATTGGCCACTCGGTTGGAGGATCTGGTATTCACCATCTGTTGATGAACCATAACGTCAATTTAAAATTTTCTAACTTGTATCATATCAACTCCGTTATGATAGGAAGTATATGGGACCAAACTAATATTTCATAGTAATTTGACTGACTCACCACAATTATTCAATCTTATCCTCGTACTTCAGAACAAGGCAAACAAGAGAAATGTCAACGTTTGAATGACATAAATCCTAAGAATATGAGATACTCTTATGAATGGACCAAAGGAATACGTAACTAGATCAAAGCTTTTAGAAGTTTAAAAACCACTTATTATCAAATTTTATACATTATAATTTCAAACCTTTTATATTTAACTTAACAAAATAACTATTTCTATAGATAGTTTCTTAAACTAGTGACATTATCATTTCTTTATATACCCTTACCAAAACTCTAAAATAAACTTAATTACAACCTTTTATACCACCATTTTATAAAACATTTATAAAAATAATATTAGTGTCTTAATAACTAAACCATTACTTTTAAAATTTTCTAAACTCTAAGACATTTTTACAATATTAAATTCACTACTAATAATTTGAAGTCTCGAACTTCTTTTACATAATAAAATAAAATAAAATAATTCGAAAATAGTTTGAAAATAATTTTGAAAATTCTCAAACCTAACAATAGGCCAGGACTCTTAAACCCATTGCCCTTATACCATAGTTGTAACACCCCTGACTTATGTCGGTAGTGTCATATGCTAGTGACCTTAGACTTTTACTCCAAAGCCACCCTAGGCTTTAATCTGAACAATTTATGCTTAAATACATTAATAACAAAGAATAAACAGCGAAAGACTTGTGAAATAAACACTCCATCTTTATTAACATTCCTCTCGTGAATTGAGAAGACTAGTTTTACAAAACAATATGAAATTACAGTGGAAGACTTCATATTAACCCTATATACATGACTAGGTGATATATATTATAACTTATGGCATTTATTAAGAAATTTAAATCAATACTAAACAACTTCAAAATATTACTTTGAATCACAACTTCAGTCTTCGTCTTCGATTTGTTACTTCAAGATAGCATGAGCGTAACGACTGATGTGTCGTATGAGACGGATGACATCGGCCAACCATGCAACGAAAAGAAGCGGTTGGTTAGTCTAATGAAAGACCATGCAAGGGTATTTATGTGAGGTTTTGTGTAATTGTATATAGTTACTACCCTTGTTTCTTGAATAATACTCGATAAATGGTATTTAACTACTATACTTCCACTGAAACATAAGAAGATGCATGATTCAAGAGAAGACTCCAATGAAATTGAGTCATATGGGAATTCTATGTATTTGTTTGGGAACATTTATAATAATCACAACAAGATTTCAAAAAAAACCTCCTTTGACTATTTGGGTCCTCAACTAACCTCACCGCATAATGTGAATTCATATTGGAAAGATGACTTACTTTAGACAAGAGCCCGAGCAATTTCCACATTGTACTTCTCGCCCGAAGTATATTAATTATGTGCATAAAAGCACTTATCTTATTTAATTCCAAAACGTACATTTACGTTAAAGCTTTTTACTCCATACCATCTCGATACGAGAATATCATGGGACGAATCCCGAATAACGGCACTAGCTAAGTCCACCACCACTTATATTCGAATAAGGGTAGGTCATGACCAAAAGTATTAGAGCAATAATCGTCCTAATACCAAGTTATAAAGAAACAGCTAAACCTTGCGAGGTATATAGCGTTCATACTAATACTCGTGCTAAGTAAGCATACAAGTCCACACCATGCTCCAACTAGCACCCTATAATAATAATAATAATAACATATAGGAGAAGCATCAAATGAGAATAGTAAAATAGGAGAGAAATGAGAATAAAAGGAGGTCGTCGGATCGGAGTGGAATCAACGCTCCAGATTAGACTTTCATTAAAAGCCGTATAATTCGGGCGTGCCGAATTTTTCGGCCGTATTATTCACGTTTTATTGGCGAATAATACGAATTTTGGCTTTTTTTTGCTGGGTACTTTTTTTGTTCGCTGGCATTGAACAATTATGTTCAACGCCTTGAACACTTGCATCCAGGACCATGAACACTGATGTTTCAAGCCTTGAACACTTGTGATTTTGCTTATTTTTTTGTTGGGCACTTTTTTTGTTCGCTGTCATTGAACAACGCCTTGAACATATTTTTGATGTTCATCGCTGTTCTCATAAATGTTCATCACTTTCATACAAGATGTTCAATATTCTAGCCGAATTTTACCCGTATTTCCCCCCAATTTTGACCGAAGTTTTTCCGTATTATACGCGTTTTGGGGGGGAAATATTTTTCACTCGTTGTGCACATATTTTCGATGTTCATCACTTTTTCCATAAATGTTCACCACTTTCATACAATATGTTCACTGTTTCAGTCGAATTTTACTCGTATTTTCCCCCAATTTTACCCAAATTTTTATTAAGCGCATTTTTTTTGGAAAAACGCTTTCACTTGTTGTGAACATATTTTTGATATTCATCACTTTATCCATAAATGTTCACCACTTTTAATCCAGATGTTTTATACTAGTATACTGTGATGAACATCTACGAGCAAAACAGTGAACATAGACTGAAGGGTTGTGAATAAATTTTTGTTCATCACTTTGTCCATAATTTTTCACCACTTTCATTCTAGATGCTCACTATATTGTGATGAACATTTACGAATAAAATAACGAACATTTGTGCTCACTGAGGGGTTGTGAATATTTTGTTGATGCCCATCATTTGTTTTACACAAACATGTGAACAACTATGCCTACATGTGCATCACAAAATACATACAAGAAAAAAGTACATTTTACTTACTTTAAACTTGATTTTATATTAAAGATTACTAATATTGCGTCATATAAACATGCAGTGAACATTAAATAATTATTTTTATAAAGATTTGAGAGTTTAGAAAGGAAAAAAAAAGAATAAAAACACTAGAAAATTCAATATTTTTTAGTGTAAAGTGGTGAACATCGTTATATACTACGATGAACATATACGAACAAAACAGTGAACATCCGTGTTAACTGGGAACAGACACGCGCGCGAGGGAGGAAACGCTGTTGATACGTACGTTCTCAGTTCTCTCCTAGAATTTGGTTCTCACCAGAACCGGATCCATAACATATATAAGGGTCACCACTAGCAATATATACAACCTAGTATATAATTCATATTTTTCCACACCATTATGACACACAATTTTCCAAACACAAAGTAGAAATATTTATCCCAACTAATTAATTGTCAATTAAGGAAAATATGGAATAAATGCAAGAGCGAACCGTCACTTGCCTTGAGTTACGGTATAGGTCGAACGACGTAACGGGAGAAGTTGTTTTTGACCAATGAACTGGATTCTTGGTTTGTTTTCGTTCCCAAAAGCAATTCCGAGACGTACTCAATTCACACAAAAATAAATTATAATTAGATAATTTATTCAATAAAAGAAATTGAACGTTTCTTTTCTTGGTTTCTTATTGGATTTATTTACATCAAAATAAATCAATTATCGAGGTTACACAATATGGCGATTATTTATACGATACTAAATATCATTTAGTCGTATATTCTAAATAATTATACAAAAAAAAATTAATTATTTAATTCATTTACAACACTAATTAATTATTTAACCCAACATATAATCCAATTGTAATGTTAAAAATTAACAATTTACAACCTAAGATAATACCATAAAAATATGTTTAATTTAATTTTAACATCCATAAAATTAAATTAACCCAATATATCACTAATTAATCCTAATTGGCATAACTAATTTAGATTAATTTAAAAAAATCGGATTTTACCGAAATGGGGTCTGACGACATCGGTTGGAAACAGGCTCGATTCAGGCTTGTCGGGGCACCAAACGGGTCGGGTCAGAGTGGTTTGAACCATGATTTCAAGTTGGTTCTATTGGTGGTGGTATAGGTGTGGGAGAAGCACCGATGAGGTCGAATTTAATTGAAAACAGAGGCGTCGGGTGCGGTTAGGGTTCGAGAGTTTAAGCTCAAAATTGGATGGGAAAACAACATGTCCGGGTCGTATTTATCGGGGAAATAAAGCCCAAAACAATATCTTCCATATGCCGCAAATTTTGGCCTAAACGGATTAAAGATAAGATCGATTTTTGCATTTCTATCCGAATCTAACCTAACTGAACTGTTGAACTTTAAACATAAAATTCTATCTTTTGGGAGCGTTCAAAATCCCGATTTTTGGGGGAATAGGTACGTGATAACTTAATCTACAAAGCCCATGGGTTGATTTCAAGATTCGTGTAACATCGGCCCTGAATTCTGCCATGGAAGAGCTCTGTGCGCGCCCGAACGGAGGTTGAAGAAGTGCTTCTATCTTTACAGTCGCCTCCCCCCTTTTTTCTTAATTACACATTTGTGCCCAACTTTTCAAGTTGTGGTGAAAATACACTTATTTTACTTCCGAAAATTACAAAAAATACCCAAACTTATTTATACACTATCTTAACTTTATTTATACATTTTAACCCAAATTTAAGTTGAAAAAAAATTAAATTAGGTTAGCTCTAAGCTTAAGTTACATTTTCTTATAAACTTAACCATATTTTAATCCTAATTAACACATTGTTAATCTTAATTTAAATAATTAAAGTTGATAAGTTTATTTAAATTATTATTAACATAAGTTTAACATAATTTAAATGATTCATGACTTAAAGAGATAACATACTTAGGTTAAGTATTATTTTATCCCTACATGGAATAACATAATAAATCCTATAACCTTTATTATAATATTCAAAAACTCCAAAACTATATTCATGGTTATACTTAATTATTTATTTCTACACTATACTATTATAACCCATTTGATAATTTGTACAAAAATTATCTTAACATAATTTTTGAACTTAAGTTGATGAAAATTTAAATTACTCCTCTATAAAGAAATAAAATAAATTTCATAATTTTTATTATTATCAAAATAAAATTACGATATTGTCCTTTTAATTTAAGTGGGATATTATAGTTCTGGTATATGCCGATTTTCGAGTTTTTGAATTTTTTATTTTAATCTTGATACTATGGATAATTAAGATCACTTAGTGATAGTATTTGTTAATTTAATATTATTGATATCAAGATTAAATTAGACTTATTTTATATGGTATTATCTTAAGTTGTAAAATTTTATTTTTTAACATTACAAGTAGATAATATATATGGTTAAGTAATTAATTGGTGTTGTAAATAAAGTAAATAAATTAATTTATTTGTTATATGATTAATTAGAATATACGACTAAACGATTTTTGGCATCGTATAAATAATTGTTATAATTAGGTAACCTCGACAATTGATTTATTTGGACTTAAAGCAATCCAATTAGAAATCGATATGACTAATGTTCATTTTCCGTATATGAATAAATTATCTAATTATAATTTATTTTTGTGTATTTGGATACGTCTCAGAATCGCTATTGGGAACGGAAATGAACCAGAAATCCAGTTTGTTGGATAAGAGCAATTTTCTTCCATACAACGTTACATCGTCCAACCGATCTCTTAATTCGAGGCAAGTGGCAATTCTCTCTTGTATTTATTCCATATTTTTCTTAATTGACAATTAATTAATTGTTCTAATTAAGGTGGGATAAATATTGTCATATTGTGTTTGAGAACTTGTGTGATAATGGTGTGGAAAAATATGAATTATATACTATGTTGTATATATTGCTATTGATGACCCCTGTATATATTATTGTTATCGTACGATACTAGTTGGACTTTGGTGTGAAATTGGTGTGGAGTATCTTAGTTAGCACGAGTATTCGTAGGAATGATACATACCTCGCGAGGTTTAGCTGTTTCTTTATAATATTATTAGGAGGATTTTACCCTAGTACTTTTGGTCATGACCGTATCCTTATTCGAATATAAGTGGTGGTGCACTTAGCTAGTGTCGTTATTCGGGATTCGTCCCATGATATTTCTCATATCTAGATGGCGTATATTTAAAAGCATTAACTTAAAATGCACATTATGGAATTAAATAAGATAAGCGCTTTTATGCACATAATTAATAAACTTCGGGCGAGAAGTACAACATGGAAACCACTCGTGCTTCTGTCTAAGAAAGTCCTCTTTCCAATCATAATTTACACAACATGCATGCAATGAGGTTGGTTGAGGACCCAATTAGTCAAAGAAGTTGTTTTAATCATCTTGGTGTGTTATAATTGTAAATGTTCCCAAACAAATACATAAAATTCCCATAAGACTCAATTTCATTGGAGTCTTCTCTTGAATAATGTCTCTTCCTATTATTGACAACTTATAAAATTGTTTTCAAATTATTTATAATTAATTTTATAAAAAATAAAAAAGAATAATTGAGAATTTAAAGTGTTCAAGTAATTAAGGTCTTGAAAATGGCTTAGTGTTTTTAAAATAATAAAATTAGTGGTTTAAGTAAAAAGAAACTTTTATTAGTTATAATATATATTTTATATAACAATGGTGGTTTAAATAGTTGAATTTTGAAAGTCACTTAATGATTTTAAAGTATTGTTTTGAAAGTAATTTAGAGTTTAAAGGGATCACGGCTGCCGTTTATTTATCAAGTAGAGAACTCTATAAATGAGTTTTTTTGTAAACTTAATAGTGTATGGAGTTGAGTTAAATTGGGAATTAAACGATTTGAAAATGTTGTTTTAAAACTTCTGCAAGCTTCGATCTTATACCCATTCAATAGAATCTCTTTATATTCTTAGAATAATGTCAAGTTGGATATTTACATTATTGTTCTGTTCGTTTGAGTTGACGAGCGTTGTCTCGTGAGTTTACTTTCGTAAGGATTCCTTGTTTATAAAGAATTAAGCATGTGTAGTTAATGCTCTATGTAATTCGAGATTTTATTTCTCATTTGTATACTCCGAGCATTAGTTGAGATGAATTTCATATATATGTGGAGATATTATAAGATTAAGTGCTTGGATGAGAGTTTTAAAATTTATTCAATTAGGGAATATATTTTTAAGAGGAGTATATCATAAAGGGTTGACTTTCTCTACAAAGATCATAACTTAATACGATCCGTGATTTAGAATTTAAAGATTTAAATATGGTGATATTTGGTGAGTGTGCTCTTTGTAGAACCAGTGGTATAAAGGTTTTAAAAGAGCTAAAAGTATGAAACTATTATTTGGAGAAACTTACTTAAAGTGACATTGTAAGTCCTTTTAAGAAAGTGATATAATGATATGAGAATTATTGAGAGATATAGTCATAAGTAAATGGTAAATTTGAGTTTGCCAAAAGAGTTTGCTTAAATTAGGATGATAACTTGAGTGGGCAGAATTAAATATTCGAGGATATTTATGGACGAATAACAAACTCATTCGTTAAAAGTTTGTTTTGATTTGGGTGGATTAAACTTGAATGAGGAAATAAGTTAGAAATTCTTGCCAGCTAGGCTTGAAGGAAAATTCATTTATATCTATTACGGTGATCTTATGACACGTTTTGGGAAAAATAAAGTGATTAATCATTATGACGTTAAATCAATTAACAAAAATCATGTTTTCAGGAAAATAGGAATAAAATGTTGTGTGATTTTTTTTTGGAAAAAGTAAGGAAACTTAAGGGTCTTAAGTTAGACATGGATTACTTGAGAGACTTAAATTTTCTTTGGGATTTGGGTAATAGATGAGCATAAAGTCCAAATTTAATTGAGATAAATAATGGGATTTGTGAGATATACATTTAAGGAATAAGAGGTTATAATATTTGTGAGTTACTAAGATTTGATATTTGGGTTATAAGAAAGTTATATATGTACTTTGGGATCCAATCATATAAAGAAAATTAGAAGAGAAAGGTAGTGTTATTTTGCTCAAAGAGTATTAAGATCTTATGGTTAGTAGCGCATAGTAGCGAGATAATTTTGGAGACTATTATTCTAAGGTAATCATGATCTTATGGATATATAATATATTTATGAGATATTACATGGTATAATATATGAAGAAGACATATACTAGATAATGTCATGGTTGAGGAAACGAATCGACTTTCCTAGGATTAATTATGAGGACGAAATAATTTAAGGATACTAAGCTCAAGTAGTGAGGATTATGTGGAAACTGGTCCCTCTATCTTGGTAGTGCTAGTTTCAGGATAGAAACAATTTTCAGGGGTAGTATTGTCATAACCCTCACTTCTACACCAGGGTATAAGTGTAATATTTTTTTAATAAAGACTATGGCAACTATTATAGTATTTCAAAAATGAAAATAAATTAATCAATTTCTTACCCTAAAAATGTTATATCTTTAAGTCATGATTTAGTTAATTTTATTTTAACATTATGTTAATTTTAAATTAAATAAACTTATCAATTTAACATAAATTATTTAAGTTGATATTAACAATATGTTAATTAAGATATAAATATGGTTAAATTTATAAGAAAATGCGACTTAAGCTTAGAACTATCCTAATTTATTTTTTCTTCATCATAAATTTGGGTTAAAATGTATAATTAAATGTAGGATAATATTATAAATAAGTTTGGAATTTTTTTGTAATTTTCAAATTTTAAAATAGGGGTATTTTTACGACAACTTGAAAAGTTGGGCAACAATTTGTAGTTACGCAAGAATTGGGGGCCACGACCTCGAATCAGCCCTAGTCTTCTTCAACCTCCAGCCAGTCGTGTTCAAGCTTCTTTCCATGGCCAAATTCACACCCGATTCTGGCTCGTTTTGTCAAATTAAAGTGTGGGTATTGAAGATTCGGTTGTCACGCATAATAACCCTCAATCAATTGGCGGGATTAAGAGCGTCAACGTCTGGATTTTGTCCGGGAGTAATTGACGTCGTTTAATTCGATCGAAATCAATTCTTCAATGTTCGGTCATATCCGAATGAATTAGGAGGCGATTCTTGCGGGATTGTGTCGAGAACATTTCTAGCTACCATTCCTTTATAAATACCCTTTCGATCATTCACAAATTTCATCCAATTCCAAGCTTTAGGGTTCGTGTAATGTCAGAGTATTTTCGAGTGTTCTTGGGCAAACTTCTCCCACCTCGGTGCATCTCCGCCTACGATTCCGGTGTCCAGATCTTCGTCTTGAAGTCAACCACGAGCCATTTAATTTCCGATCGAGCCCGAATCGAACCAAATTGTTCTCCGACGTGTTTTGTCCATTGTTCCGGTATATGCCGATTTGGAGTTTTAGATTGTTTTTTAGTTTAATCTTGAATATATGGATAATTAAGATCACTTAGTAATAGTATGGGTAAATATAATTATATTGATATTAAAATTAAATTTGTCTTATTTTATATGGTATTATCTTAAGTTGTAAAATATTAATTTTTAACATTACAAGTAGATAATATATATGGTTAAGTAATTAATTGGTGTTGCAAATAAATTAAATAAATTTATTTATTTCTTATATGATAATCTAGAATATACGACTAATGGATTTTTTGTATCGTATAAATAATAGTTATAGTTAGGCAACCTAGATAATTGATTTATTTGCACTCAAATCAATCCAATTAGAAATCGATACGAGTAACGTTCAATTTTCATTTATGAATAAATTATCTAATTATAATTCATTTTTGTGTAAATTGAATACATCTCGGAATTTCTATTGGGAACGAAAACGAACCAGGAATCCAATTCGTTGGATAAGAGCAATTTTCTTCCGTACAACGTTGCGCTGTCCAACCTATATCTTAATTCGAGGCAAGTGGCGGTTCGCTCTTGCTTTTATTCCATATTTCTCTTAATTTTGTCATATTGTGTTTGGGAACTTGTGTGATATAATGGTGTGAAAAAATATGAATCACTAGGTTGTATATATTGCTACTAATGACCCTTGTATATATTATTATTGTCGTAGGGTGCTAGTTGGACTTTGGTGTGAAATTGGTGTCGACTTGTATGTTTAGTTACCACGAGTATTCGTAGGAACGCTATATATCTCACGAGGTTTAGCTGTTTCTTTATGATAATATTAGGAGGATTTTCCCCTAATACTTTTGGTCATGACCGTATCCTTATTCGAATATAAGTGGTGGTGCACTTATCTAGTATCGTTATTCGGGATCTATCCCATGATATTTCTCGTATCAAGATAGTGTGGATTAAAAGCTTTTATGTAAATGCACATTTTGGAATTGAATAAGGTAAGTGCTTTTATGCACATAATTAATAAACTTCGGGCAAGAAGTACAACGTGGAAACCGATCGGGCTTCTTCTAAGAAAGTCCTCTTTCCAATATGAATTTGCACAAAACGCATGTGGTGAGGTTAATTGGTTGATGACCCAATTAATCAAATGAGTCGTTTTAAACATCTTGGTTTGTTATAATTGCAAATGTTCCCAAACTAATACATGAATTCCCATAAGACTCAGTTTCATTGTAGTCTTATCTTGAATCATGTCTCTTCCTAGGTTTCAGTGGAAGTATATTTGTTATATACCGTTTATCGAGTATTATTCGAGAAACAAAGGTAGTAACTATATGAGACTACACAGAACCTCACATATATACCATTGTATTGTCTTTCATTATACTAACCAACCTTTCCTTTTCCTTGCAAGGTTGGCTGGTGTCATCCGTCCAATACGATACATCAGTCGTCTGTCTTAAGCTACCTCGAAGTAACGAAACAGAGAAGAAGGCTTGCTGTTGAAGTTGTGTTTCGAAGTATAATTTTGAAGTTGTTTGGTATCGATTTAATCTTCTTAATACATGTAATAAGCAATAGTATCTAGATCACCTAGTAATGTTTTTAGGGTTTATATGAAGTCTTCCACTATAATTTCATATTATTATGTAAAACTAGTCTTCTCAATTTACGAGAGGAAATTTTAATACAATTTGAGCATTTGTTTCACAAGTCTTCTGCTACTAATTATTTGTTATCAATGTATTTATGCATAAATTATTCAATTTAAAGGTTTGAGTGACTTTGAACTTTAAAACCCGATGACACTAGCATGTGACATTACCGACATAAGTTGGGGTATTATATTTTCCCAAACGATAAATTATGAATAACCCCAAAACACAACAAGATTGAATTCAAGATTACAAGGTCGGTCAGACTCATTTACCTTTTTGTGTAACAATAACTTATCATCAAAGTTCCAAGGTCAACTATTGAGCACACGTAACAAGTCAGCTGTCTCATGAAAAAACTGGATCGATCTTTCGCTACCTCTCGACAAGCCATACCCAAATCCAACTTCCAAACTTGACGCGTAGAATTTTTGAGAACAATAGAGTTTGAAGTATTCAAAGTTAGCAGACAATTACCAGCAAGGCACATATTAAATTTTAATTTTTCCCATTCGTCCATCGCCAATCCTACATTCCTACCCTTATCACAACCTCTTCCTCCTAAGCCAGCGAAAGCTTTTTCCATTTATCTTCTAATAATGCATGAAATGCGAGTATAAGAAAACATAAGGATTGTATTGAGAAAGAAAACCATGAAACAGGGAAAATACACAGTAGATAAAATTCTAGAGAAACCCTAACTAAAAGAAACCGGAAATCCCTCAACCCAACACTTGGTTACTATAAAACTTGAGTTCGCGAGGAATTTCAGTCCACCAAATTACAGAGTAATTTAAAGAAAGAGGCGTAGTAGAAGGACCTAAACAAAACGCCTAGAAATCGTTAAGCGAGTAAACCCTCACACTTGCCTACTATCTATCTTAATTTTTAGGTTTAAGGTTTTAAACATGTTTAATTCTGGAATATGAATAAGTAGTAAATTAATTAATCATTTTTGTTGTGTTATGGTGTATATCATATTTTTCTAGTATTTTGGGGTGTTTGTAGTTTTTTTTTTCTATAGGAGGCATTAGGCCATTACAACGGGGAAGGGGGGATTCGAATCATGCTTGCCAGCTAAGTTGGGAAGACTTGATTGGGATGTTTGTAGTTTTGAGAATTAAGGTAACTACTGTAGGGATTTAGATGTTTTAAGCGGAATTTCAGAAAACAGTTTTCTAACATCTAACTTAGGTTCTCATGCATAAACTTGATACGAACCACATATGAAAGAGTAACATATTTTTTGATGCAAAACTTATTTTCGGGATCACCCTGGAGAATAGAGCCTCAAGTGTGACTCCTCTACTTGGTCCACACGAGTACGGTGCTAAATCGTCTTGCCTTCGTCTGCTAGGACGAACGAACGAGAACAACAAAGCTCCACCTATTTGGAGTTCGGCCGTACGTGATATCACTTTGTGGAGAGTGTGCCACTTTCACGTAAAGTTTCACCTCATATCTAAGAATGCATATAGATATATCTTATATATCTATAATCTTATCCTTTATATTATTATCTTATAATAATAGAACAATGTATATATAACAATTATATATTATCTTATCATATATCTCATAAGATAATTATCTTTTTAACTAGAAAGAGATATTTATGGTTGATACAATATCTTATCTTTCCTAAAGATAAATTTCCTTATATCATCAAGTAAATAGATAACTCTTTATTATTACTTGATGAATAGTCCACTCTTCCAATATTACCATATGGCCGAAATTCCCTTGTCCCACCATGGGCCTCGGGTTGCTTTGATCTAGCCCAATTACTCCATTGTGTGTGACCTTATAGGACCCGGATGTAATAGCAATGGGTCAAATCTAATTTATCCCATAAGTCATAGTTGACTTCTAGCAAAGCACTAAGACTACCTAAAATATCCGGATAATAAATCTCCATTATTAATCCTATTCTATCATTAGTATTTGCCATCTTGATTAAATGACACATATTCCTTCAATCTCCCACTTGTCCTTAAACAAGTGTGCAATATCAATTTCTTTGTCACTTAGTGTCTAATTTGATGATATGATAACATCTTATGTAATCCATATCAATATTCAAATTATTTCTCGAACTCCGAGCTTGAACTGTCAAAACAATGATTACTATTAATCCATTTGAGCACGACCATGCATTTTCAGTTCTTACTCTTCAAGTGACCAAGACACCATTCCTATCCACATATATACAAATATATAAATAGGAGGACTTCTCCAATCTTGTGTGAATATAGCTCCCACTCAATTTTCAGCAATCCCGATCACTGCCTTTATAGCCGCCTTTTACGCAAAGGTGTTTGACAATGTCAAAGACTACCAATCACCAAGCAAGAAGTATATCGCACTCATGTATGAGGAATCTACTAATCATAATTCAACTTAAAATTCAACGACTCATTTGAAGAATCTTAAGGTAGGTCTGCCCAACACGTATCCACCATACATGTCCATGTAATTGATTAGACATCTCCATGTCCCTATAGCCCATGAAACTTGGCTCTATCAATCAACTTACATAATAGCATGTATTGAGTCATTTATGTCCAATTTAATGACTTAAACTACGGACAACTCATAATTCATAATATAAGTTCACTTAATATGGGCATTACCTTGCCACTTATATCACCAATTGTGCTGCAGCACAATTGGTGATATAAGTGGCAAGGTAATGCCCTTATATCTAAAGGTCCCGGGTTCGATCCCCGTGGGCAACAACCTACCCATTTAAATGGGGGAAGGGTTGGGTGTGTGGGCTGCATGCCCTTAGACATCCAGGCGGCACTAGTACCGGCGCCGGCACCGTTGGGTGGCTGGGCGGCTTGGTGGCTGGGGTAGCTTGGCCTGGGATGTTACAATAGGTTTAGTTAACTGATCTATAATGTTGTCATCCGTATGTATTTTGCAAAACTTCACATCTCCTTAACGACTAACTCATCATCTCCTCCATACACCAAGAGATCATCTTTAGTGCTTCTTAAGTACTTTAGGATGTTCTTAGTTGTATTCTAGTGTACTTCACCTAGACTCGAATGGTATCTGCTGCACATGCTCAAAGCAAATGCAACATTTGGGCGAGTACAGACCATGGCATACATGATGGATCCTACTATAGATGCATAAGGAATCCAACTCATTCTCTCTAGCTCAACAGGTGTCACTGGACACTGCTTCTTGTTGAGATGTAAGCCATGCCGCATAGGCAAGACACCCTTCTTGGAATTCTTCATATTGAACCTATCAAGAACCTTATCCACATAAGTTCCTTGACTTAGTCCAATAAGTCTCTTAGACCTATCTCTATAGATCTTGATACCTAATATATGTACTCATCCACTTCTAGGTCCTTCATTGAGAAATTCTTCTTAAGCCAGTCCTTAACGGACTCCAGCATAGGAATGTCATTTCCAATGAGTAGTATGTCATCCACATACAAGACTAGGAAGACCACTTTGCTCCCACTAAACTTTTTGTAAACACAAGTTGCTTCTTCACATTTGATGAAGTCAAACTGTTTGACCACTTTATCAAATCGAAGGTTCCAACTCCTTGATGCTTGCTTAAGTCCATAAATGGACTTCTTAAGCTTGCATACTTTCCTAGGATTCTGTGGATCCTCAAAACCCTCAGGTTGTGTCATGTACACATCCTCTTCTAAATATCCATTTAGAAAAACGGTCTTGACATCCATTTGCCAGATCTCATAATCATAATGAGCTGTAATTGCTAGGAGTATCCGAATGGATCTAATCATGATGCACTAGTGGAAAAAACCCTTTTAGAGGCGGGCCTTTTGACACTTATTGAGGCGTACACCGTTCGCCTCTACTGCGGGGGCTGCAACAAGTAGGGACACTTTTTGAGGCGGGCATTTTACGCCTCTAAAAGGACCTTGTTGAGGCGGGCCTATAGAGGCCCGCCTCAACAAGTCCCTCACTTTGGCGCAAAAATGAGGGACTTGTTGAGGCGGGCCTCTATAGGCCCGCCTCAACAAGTCGCATTTTCCCACCTTTTAGCCCGGATCTGGGTAAGTCCGGGCTAAAAAGCATTGTGTTTGAACAAAAAAATTGGACATTTTAGCCCGGATCTCTTCCACATTCGGGCTAAAAAGTCCAATTTTTTGCAAAAAAAATCTGCAAAAAAATCCAATCACAGCGGTACACTTTCTGCAAATAAATTCTTGATCCAAAATTAACTTTATAATATATACCAAGCTATTCTCTATACATTAGTCATGCACTTGTCTAAACAAGCAACATATCTGCCATTTCACTTCCAACCTACACCCTTTAAGTTCCTATAAACTACTTCCCCAAATACAAACAGATCAACTACTGGATTCAGAAGATCAAATATAAACAGATCAAATTATCCAGCAACTAGAGCATTGGCTCCGACCTTAATCACCTTGTAGGCATTTGTAGGGGTAACTCCACCATCCACCTCAATCCATGGGTTCACACCCTGCAGCAACAAACATCAGTATATATATATATATCCAGCCTGAAGTTGATCTAAGACAAATTATGAACTAAACACATCATACCTTCTCTGCACACATTCTTCTCAACTCTGAAATTTTCTTTTCTTGGCTCTCAATGAAGCTCTGACCACCGAATCCAGGATTCACAGACATAATCAGGACCAGATCAACCACTGTTATGAGCATGCAACAATTTTTGGTGAATTCAATAAAATGTCACATATACATTCCAGAATTTAAATGGCATATTACTTGTTCAACCAATATAGGATAAGAATGAACTTTCTACTCCCTTTTACGCATACATCTTTACCAAAGTGATAATATCTTTATGGTTAAAATAGCATGCACATGTATATTACTCTTGTGTGACTGTGTCGTTCTAATTTAGTAATTTATGAAACAGAGATTTGACAGTTGGTATGTGATTCAGGTAAATCAAATGTAGAGTTTAGCAGAAGTCATGTCCTTGAGAAATAAAATCATCTTACCATCAAGCCTTGAGCTAACCCCCGGAATCATGAACGGTATGGAGCAAGAACACCTAGTGTCATGATGTAAACACGAGGAAGACCAGCTTCTTTCTTCTCAAGATGACATGCAACTGCACCAACACATATATCGATGTAGTATGCTGGGAAACAAAATCAGGCTTCCACTTCGAAGTATAAAAGGTGTTTCTTTATAGATAATTTTTCCCTTGCTTTACTAACAGAATTTTAAGCAATTTGGGATGAGGAAATCAAGGTAATGATAATAGTTGCTTTCTCCACATTCCAGTTTTTATACTAGATAGTATAGCAATTAAATAAACTTAACAGGACATACAGAACCATAATATAACACCAACACAACCAGGACAACAACATACAAGTTTGAGAATGGAATTGACTCATATGGGATGTCGTGGGGCACAGTTAGACCACAAAACTTAGACAAGTTGACAAAAGTTTATAGCACCAGGGCCTGTACCCACAACAACAGAATCAGTAAATTTGACATGTAAAAAAGTTTTTACAAATTAATCACAAAGGAGTTATACCTAGTGTCATAAAGAGGCACACAAATCAAACTATGAGCTGCACAAGCCTGCAGAAGCAATAGTAAGATCAGTAATACATATCTACCTCCAAGCAAGTTGGTTTTAATTCATGGGGCATTCATTATTTGGTTCATTTCAATACATGTAAAGCAAAAGTTCAAGGGATTATTTGGCATTTAATTACATATGATAAGTAAATACCCAAGTAACTCATCAATTATGTATAATGAAGTGCCAAAATGAAATTGGTAAGTGGCATATGATGGATAAACAGCATTTAGAAGCCACAAACAAACAGAGAGTGCAGATTATCATCATTCAACTACCTGCTTTATTTGCTCTAGCTCAAAGTTCAGCACTTTGCTAAATTGTGATTCACTTACTCCATCCCTGTGAAGAAAATGCAGCTTTCAGTAATCAAACGACTGAAGTGCCTGTTTGTTATCCATTGCAACATTTGAACTCAAAAAATGGAGCAGAAAACACACTTTTATAACTTCTAACTAAGCCATATAGAGGGAAAAAAATCAGAAGAAGAGAGGCATAAAACAATAGTATATATCCCCAAAATGATCACCTCAGCAGAATTCATGGTAGCGTTGAGCAGGGTGGGAAGTGCTCTGCCGCCAACATAAACATCTCCATCCACTGATAAATGTTCATAGCGGATTTCGATCTTCGGAGTCTCAATCCCAACTCTGCATTTTCATTGATCACCATATAAACAAACATAAAACCAGTCTTCAGTACTCAAAAGGAAACCTAAAATCAAAGACAAATAAGCAATAAACTAATTTTAGACAAATTAATCCAATACTAACCGATCAACTCTGTCCCTTAATTTCCTAAGGAACTTCTCATTGTCTTCCTCCACAACTCTAAGTATATTGTCAATTAACAGCTTCCTATCCTGCCCACCAAGCTTCCTAATATCAATTTCACTCTCAACCATCTTCCCATTATCAAGCATTTGTCTCAAAACCCCCTTTCGGAGCCTCTCAAAAGTAGGCAGCCTTTCAGTAATCAAACGACTGAAGGAACACCAAGGGCTTGAAAATAATCTCCAACACCACCATCAACAACAACAAGAGGAAGACAAAGATTATGATATCACAAGGCACTTAAACTGGGAAACCCCCAAATCTATACCTTGAAAAATCTTCAAACGATTGTTTCTCTAATCGGTCCATACCATTCTTTATTTCGGATCTACAACTCTTCGTCCTCTGGATTGATCCAGAAACACCTCGGCCCATACCATCGCCGGTACCTCCAACCTCTAACCCTCTTGGCCTCTTCTCTATCTTTCTTTACAAGATAGATGATAAGGTTTTAATGTATAATTAATGAACAAAATTATTCTAATAGCTAGCTCACCCTTTGCTCCGGTGGCTGTCTCTATCCGTCGGAATGCCCAACGAGCTTCGATTGCACCACCTCTGTGACTTTAGCTTGTTTTACAAGCCTTAAAACAAGCTAAAGGTAATTAATGAACAAAATTATTCGCTGGCGAGGACGAGAGTGGTCGCGGCTAGGGATGGCAACTGGTTGAAGTGTCAAAGAGGCCTCCGGATCTGCAAAGAGGCCGCCGGATCTGCAACTGGTCGACCGTCAAAGTGTCGAAGGAGGAAGGAGGAAGGAGAGTGGTAGTGGCGGATCTGTAACTAGTCGAAGTGTCAAAGAGGCCGCCGGATCCGCGAAGAGGCAGCCAGAATCACCGGATCTCCAAGTCTGCAACTGGTGGAAGGAGGAAGGAGGAACTGCGCGGAAGGAGGAGGAAGGAGAGTCACGAGACTGGTTGATTTTTATTTATTTTTTAGGTTTTCAGTAGAGGCGGGCCTTACATGTCCGCCTCTATTGAACATACTTGTTGAGGCGGGTTTTCATAGGCCCGCCTCAACAAGCTTTAATTGAGGCGGGCTATTTGGCCCGCCTCAATTAGTTAGCATTAGAGGCGGGCCTTACCCTGGCCCGCCTCTAATAGTTTAGCGAGAAATGTTTTTTCGGATACTTGTTGAGGCGTATATTAATTTGCCCGCCTCAAAAGATGTTTTTGAGGCGTATAAATTAATTATCCGCCTCAAAAACCAAAAAAAGTGATTGCCTAAGTCGTTGTTGCGGCGTTTTGAACTATGTACACCTCTAAAAGGGAGCCTCAAAAAGTGTTTTTTCCACTAGTGATGACTGGAGAGAAGGTTTCATCATAGTCAGTACCATGAATCTGTTTAAAGCCTTTTGCAAACAGTCTCGCTTTGAAAACTGTTATGTTTCCATCCTTGTCTGTTTTGAGTTTGTAAACCCATTTGCACCCTATGGGTACTATCCCATTTGGTAAATCTATCAAGTCCCATACTTGATTCTTAGACATGGAATCCATTTCAGACTTCATGGCAATATGCCATTTCTCAGAGTCTGGACTCGCCACAACTTGCTTGTATGTAGTAGGCTCATCGCTTTCTAAAAGCAGGATGTCCAAACTCGCAGTAATTATGAAATCAATGTATCTCTTTGGCTGTACTTTGGGTCTATCTGATCTATGTGTGGGCTGAACAACAAGAGGTTCTGGCACAACATTTTGTGGACCCGGAGAAACGACAGGAATGGGGTCTTGCGACTCCACTACCTTGATGCGCTCCTGGCTAGTCCTGAACCGGTGCCCGACGAGCCCCCGAAGATCAAGACCGTGGCATCCCCCTTGGCATAGGATTTAGTCTAGTTTAGTCATATTAGTTCCTATTTCCGTTATTTCCTGTTTTGGCATGTTGCCACTTTTAGTACTTTCTATTTTTGCACTTTCTATTTTGGGCGTGTGTCTTCTTTTGCCAGAGAAGCCGGCCCATTAGTGTGTCTTGCGGCCCAAGCCCATTAGGGATCTTGGCCGAGCATAAAGGCTATAAATAGCCTTCGTTGTAATCATTGTTATTTATTTGATTTGCTCTTATCCTTTCCCATCAACTGGCATCAGAGCCTTTGATCTTGTAAGTCGCCTATCAAGTTTCAATTGTTCACCAATTTTTTTTCTTGTCCATTACTTGCTTCCGCCTCCATTGTTACAATTTTTTTTTTCTTTTCTCCATTGCATGTCCGATCGGTTGCACAAGGCAAGTTCCTTGGCCGAATCTTTGATTCCCTCCGAGATTGGTGTGATTTGTTTGCGGAAGATCTTCCAAGATTGAGTGGTTAATTTGCTTGATTGCTTGCGTGATTTTCGCATATCATACTTGCCAAATCTGCTAGGTTGTTAGCCGTTACAATCTCCAAGATTCTTCTCTCTCCAATCACCGAATTAGTTGTGATTTTCTTTCCTTAGTTACCAAGCTGTTATTTGTTTGATTTGCTCTTATCCGAGATCTTCTAAAGTCAAAGTCAAATATCTCCTCAATTCAAATTCAAAAAAAAGTCAAAGTCGGATTAAAAAAAAAAACACTCGACTTTAATTAAAAAAAAAGAAAAGGAAAAGCCAAAATAACGCAACCCTTTTCCACCAACGGCTTGGCTCATTTCACTATCTCTCTACCGTCTAGGCCGACACCTAGAGGTAGGTTTTGTGTGTTTGTGAATGTTTGCGTAAGGGTTAAGACTTAATTGCTTGGTCTTGTTTGGTTTTGTGCTTGCTTCTCACACCTATCTTGTGTTAGCCTTAAGCCGCCCTCACAACCATACGTCTTGCCTACCCACGTGAACATTTGACACTTGATAGTGATTGCTTGATTATTGGTTGTCTTGTCTTTTGTACGTTTTACTCCCCATGTCTGGACATATTGTGATAGGTAGCCTCTCGGCGTCCACTGGTGGCAATGTCCAAGGAGACAGCAACAACAACAACCCTCCACAAGAAGTTGTTCCACATGAGGACCCTCCTCACCAAGATCCCATCTTGGAACTCTCGGCCGAGCAAAGGGAAATCCAAGAGCTTCGGCAACTGGTGGCCCAACTACAAAGCCAAAGACCAATGCCGACACCGCAAGCCGAGACGGACGTAACGGATCTGCCTTACCCCACCGTGGCCGGCCCAAGCACGACGCGCCTGGAAAAAGGCAAAGGTGTGATGCCATCCACATCTCACCAACAGCCTCGCCTCCAACGCATCCAGTCGGTCATCGAGAGTCGACAAGGCCACGTCTCACCCTGTGAGCAATACGTGCCCAGAGACCCACCTATCGGCTACCACACCAGCGACGAAGAGGCCCATGACTCCCAAGGTGAGTATTCTGACCCCTACGATTTTGATGACAAGTATGTTGCCGAAAGGTCAAGACTCCGCCGCGTGCCCACTTCCGCGCCTCGCGACAGCCGCGCCCACATCAACGCGCGTGATTCTAGGCATAGGCGTCGGCAAGGACGGCGCACCACAGGCGATGGCGGCGCATCTAGGCCTATTGCCCCTACCCCAGTCCCCTTCGACGTGGAGGACCACATGGGCCACCAAAGTGCAAGGACGCCGCACTATGGCTCGGATGGGTACTTCTTCACCACTCCTCAACACCATGACGGCTTTGAGGAATTTGATGACGAAGAGATGGAGGATTCTGGGATGATCAACCCAGGGAATTTTCATCCACCACTCGGTGACCCTATGGAGCTGCAAGATTGGCCCACTGACTGGATTCCCCCACCAAGGCTTCAACAAGGCGCAAATCAGGCCCATGCTGGCTACGACAGGCGTGATGCGATGGATCATAGGCGCGACATGCCACATGACATTCGCCGCATCGTGCCACCTCAGGGCCATCAGCGCCGCAATCGCGCCCCGGAATTGGAGCCACCGGCCGCGATGGGTGATCAACGCGGCTACGACGACCGTGGCCGACGCCAGATTGGCCATGGCCGATTCCAGCAAGCCCACGGCCATAGATATCAAACATTGGACATTCCAGCGCCGCGCTTACCCCAGCTCCACCAAGCCGCCGCCCCAAGACTCAACCGCCACGAGGTTAAGGTAAAAATTGATCATTTTTTTGGCGAGTACAATCCTGCTGTGTTTCTTGAATGGTTGCAGGCCACAGAATATACATTGCTTTATTGCCACATACCTGAGGAAGAATACGTCGCCGTCTTCCCCCAGGAACCGCTGCGGCGCCGCTAGGGTTTTGTGGCATCGATCCGTGGATGATCGCATAAGGCGCAACTTGGTGCCTCTCACTGAATGGCATCAATTGAAGTTTGTCATGACCTAGAAGTATGTGCCAAGTGACTATAAAAACCAGATGCGCCTTGACATCGCCATGACTCGACAAGGCTCGAAGACCCCACTTGATTTCTTTTCACAACTCGAAGACATGTATTACAAGGCTTCGATAAGTGTGGCGCCTTCGACCTTGAGGACCAAGTTTTTGAGTGGTCTTAATGTCAACATTAGGGATAAATTGGAGATCTTGCCCATCAAGGATCTCAACACGCTTACGCACACGGCCATACAACTCCACCACCAACAAGTGCGAAAGCGTCAAGCCCCTTACCAACCATATGGCCAACGAAGGTATGACTCTCAAACTAGTCAAGTTCGTTCGACTAATGTGTGTGCCACAACCACAAGTTCCCGGGCGCCTGATAAGCACTACTTTGTAGGGCTTAACTAAGAGTCATTAGAGAGTTTTATTGGTGCCATTCGGGTAGATTTAGACACATTCATGTGCATGGCGTTTGGAGGCAAAGTTGGTGTATTTGGAGGTGTTTGAGCTATTTTGGAGATGATAGGAGACACTGAGGAGAAGTCACCAGTAGTAGACGCCAAGGAGTTATGAAGTATTGGCGAGGAGGTGCTGAAGACACGCTTTCGGGAGCTGAAGAGACAAAGGAGGAAGAAACGAGTGCATGTCGACCGCCGCGCAACTTACGGCGACCGCCGCCAATTCATGCCCAGAGAAGCTAGCTACGACTTGATTACGGCGCCCGTCGTGGAAATGCGGCGCCCGCCGCGATTACGGCGCCCGCCGTGGAGGTTACAGCGACCGCCGTGCGTGTCTGAAGTCTGCCGAGCCGATTTTCCTTATATGTTATTTCGCATTATTTTATTACGTTTTTATTATTTCGTTTTAGGTTAACTTAGCTTTATTTCCTTTAGTATTTAAGGGTTGAGAAAAGGCTTGTTTGCCTATCATCTCATCAAATCTCTAAACCCTAATTCTACTTCTCCTTTCTACGTTCTACGTTATGAAGAACTAAGCCTCCCTGACTTAGTCAGACGCTGAAGCTTTCGTTTTGATTCAGTTGTGAGACTCTCGTTCTTAATCTATTGCATGGTTTTTATCTATTCTCTTGCTTGATTGCTTATGATTGATATTGATAACCTCTATCTTGGACGCAACTAGGGTTTGTCGTTATTGATCTATTGCTAGATTTAGATTGTTACTGGTTGAGCATATCTATTTCAGAGTAGTAATTGCATCGTACTAGTATCTGGTTGTGCTAGTCTTATGCAGAAGAGAATTGATTTACATTCTAGGATAAAAGCTGGTTGTTTTATGCTAGAATTGTATCCAACTATATTCCTATCCGTAAGGCTGCTGTTAAACTGAATCTTGATAGTTTCAGGGTTGTTTAATTAGTTAGTACTAATAGTATCTGGTTGTGCTATTAGTTATATCTGAAAAGGAATTGGAATTTCCATTGCATGAGATTTTGAATGATTATCTAGGATCAACTTGTCATACGAATAGTGGATGTTGTTTGACTAAGTGCTTTTCCCATCACTGATTTCACAACTCTTTCGCTTGTTTACCTTTGCATGTTTAGAACTTACAAAACAAACAAAACCCCCCTTTGGTTACTTTGCTTTGACACATAATTTGCATACATAGACAAAATTTGCCTCCCTGTGGGTTCGACCTTTACTTACCTAGGACTACGGTTTAGGGTTTGTTTGGATATTTTACATAGTAGGAATTAGAACGACAAATTCCTGTTATCAAATTGGCGTCGTTGTCGGGGAGGCAATTTCTATTTTTGTGTGATTTGTGTGCCAATCTTGGTGTGAACCTATCTTATGGTTCACACCCGTATTACTAATAATCTACCTCTAGTTTTTTATCCAGAAATCGAAAGAACTTTTCTTCAAGCTCACAGGGCTGCGAATTTGCTACTTCAGGAAATTGATACAATGGCAGCCCGTGTTACTCTGGAATCTTTGACAGCTCCTAACCTAGAGCAACCAACTCGTGCTGTGCAATTCCCTGCCCTGGGTGATGGGGTTAAATTTGAGCTCAAGACAGGAGTAGTCCATTTACTCCCGAAATTTAGTGGAACCCCGCTAGAGGATCCTATTCAGCACCTGGATGAGTTCCTTGAGGTCTGCACCAGCATGCGACCGTCTGATATTACTGAAGATCAGATGAGGTTGAGAGTCTTTTCCTTTTCTCTGAAGGATTCTGCTAAAGACTGGTATCATTCTTTACCGCCAGGAAGCGTCACTACTTGGGTGAATTTGAAGAAGGTGTTTCTTGATAAATACTTTCCGGCAATCAAGTCCAATCAGCTCAAGAAGAAGATCTGCAACGTAGAGCAACTGTCTAATGAGTCTCTCTATGACTATTATGAGCGCTTCAAGAAACTAGTGAAGAGTTGTCCCTACCATGGTTACGAAAAGCATGATCTGATTCTCTATTTACATGGAGGACTCCGCGAAGATGACCGTCGAATGGTGAACTCTTCATGTGGTGGAAATATTCTGAAGAGGACTTATGATGAGGCTCTAGAGATATTTGCTACTCTGGCAGATGACTCTAGATAGTACAGTGGGAGAGGTTCCCAAAGCTTGGTAGTTGCTAGTTCTCAGTCAAAGATTATTCAGGCTGATTTTGATGTGCTGAGAGAGGAGGTGAGGCGCCTGAAGCTGAAAGGTACGCCTCAGCAGGCTAAGGCCTGTGAGATCTGTCATGATGACTTGCATCCTACTGATTCATGTCCTACTCTACAAGAGGAAGTGAATCATGTAGGAGGATATCAACAGAGGCCCAGGCATGACCCTTATTCTAATACATACAATCCTGGTTGGAGGGATCATCCCAACTTCAGATGGAGAGACCCAGAGCAAAATCAACCATAGGGTAATCCTCAACAGCCTAGGCAGCCATTTGTGCCACAACCTCAAGGGCAGAGCTCGAATCCTTTGTCGTCTATGGAGGACATGATGAAGATGCTGATGCAGAGCCATGTAAACCTCAATGAAAATGTTGCTAAGTTGTCTAAGAGCCAATTGCAGTTCCAAGAGACAACTCAAGCTAGCATCCAGAACTTGGAAAGGCAATTTGGTCAAATTTCTCAAGTGGTGAGCAAGCTTGACGCAAAGGTCTCTGGTAAACTTCCATCTCAAACGGAAGTGAACCCGAACATTAGGAATGTCAGTGCTGTAACGCTGAGGAGTGGAAAGAGGCTCGAGGAGGATAATTCCGAGGTCAACAAAGAAGAGAACGCGGACCTGGAGCAGAACAGCGACGACGATCGCCACAATTCTTACGGCGACCGCCGCCCAATTCACGGCGACCGCCGTGAACCTTACGGCACCCGCCGTAACGGTGAGCCAAATCCCAAAATTTCTGATGATGTTCACGGCGACCTCCGTCCTTCTTACGGCGACCACCACCCCTCCGAAGCTGATCCTGAGGCTGAGAAGGAGTATGAACCTCCGATTTTTTCCTGATTGGAAGCCTGTTGCACCATTTCCGTCTGCTTTGAAGCGTACCAAGCCACTTGCGCAGGATAAGGACATGTTTGAGATGTTCAGAAACGTGGAGGTCAACATCCCTCTCCTAAATTTGATCAAGTATGTCCCTCGTTATGCCAAGTTCTTGAAGCAGATGTGCACCACAAAGAGGAATCAGGATAGGAACAACAAGAAGAAAGTAAAGGTAAGCGAACATGTTTCTGCTGTGTTTCAGAAGCGCTTACCCAAGAAGTGTGGCGACCCAGGTATGTTCACCATCCCTATTACTATTGGAGGTACTAAGTTCAATAAAGCCATGTTAGATTTGGGTGCTTCCATTAATGTTTTACCTTCATCTCTTTGTGAATCCTTACGATTAGGACCCATGCATGCCACTAATATTGCCATTCAGTTATGTGATACCCCGTATTTTTGTAAGGTTATTTTGGGAATTATGGAATTTTCCCGGGTACCCATTGTGTACGTCAGATTTAATTCAGGTAGTTTGAGACATTCTGTAATATGCTCTGTATCTGTAATATTTTTCTCAGTGAAATAATATACAGACATCATGCCTTGGAGTTTAATTGTCGTTCGCGTATGATAATTTTTATCCCGGTTTATCGTCAAGCTCGTTCAAAGCCGAATGGGCGGGAAAAGGGGGAAACGACGACCACCATTCAGAAACGGCGACCGCCGTGGTTGGGCCCGAGATGTCAGCGTGTCAGCTTCTAGCTGGCCGCGACAGGCCTAACGACGGCGACCGCCGCGTGCCCGCCGCAGGCAAAATCACGGCGACCGCCATAATTGTCCAGTGGGCATTGCCCGTTGGTCGCCGGTGTCGTTCGAGGCGCGCCGTTGCGTCGTTTGCCGCGTCTGAGGGTTTGCAGATCACTCCTTGGGGTTTGCCTATAAATAGATGAACTTGGGCATGGGTTTTGGGTCATCTACAACCCCGAATCGCTGCCAAATTCGCCTCTCACCGGAGTTGTGTTTTCGCCGGAATTTGAAGGTCTCGCCAGTGTTGCTTTGGTGTGGTTCCTGAGTGCCTTTGTGAAGCTTTTGGTTAGCCTTGGAGGTTAGAAGCCAAAGCAAGTCGAAGGAGGCCGAACCGCTCGTGTTTTACGGTGAGTTTTCTCTCGTTCTGTGTCGTCTGAGTTCGTCACGGCGACCGCCGTGTTCTTCACGGCGACCGCCGTGATGAATACGGCGACCGCCGCCAAGAACAGCGACCGCCGCCAGTGCCCAAAACGCCTTCGTGGCTTTGGCTTGGTCGGTTGTCGTCGTGACGTCTTTCCTTTCGTGTTCTTTCGCCGTGTTTAGATTCGTACTGTTTATGTCGGATCTAACTTAGGGTTCCTTTTATGGGTCGACTCGAAGATCGTTGTGCTGTCAGAGCTATACCGTGTCGAGCCCAGAATCCAGTGACGTCTTTAGACTATTCTGCGGAGTAAGGCAAGTGGCGGTTCGCTCTTGCTCTTTCGTTCCATATTTACATTAATTATCAGTAGTTTATCTGAGTAATTAATTTGGAATGAATATTCTGTTTGTCTGGAAACAGTTTTGATAAACTGTTTTGAAAATCATATAATAGGTTGTATATCTGTTAGAACAACACTATTATCTGTGATCGCCTTTCGGGCCTTTATGTGGATTTATCCTATAACTGTTATGGTGCTGTAACTGTTTAGTTAGCACTGTTAGATAGGAATGTTACTCGGACTCTGTCCAGTCGTTTCTTTATAATCTGGTATTGGGATGGCTCGTCCACATCTGGTACTATTCTATGATCATGATCGGTCTCTTATACATGTGTGTAGAGACATGACACTTAGCTGGTGTCACAAACCTTTTGGTATACGTCACTCTCGACGAAACGTATACTAAGATGTGTCGTCCCACTGGTGGGGTACACATGTAAAAGTCTATAACGTGATGTGTGTTTTTGAAACATAAATCAGATAAGTTCTACCTTGACGCACATAATTAATACACCTTGGGCGAGTAGTGTAGCTAAGTTCAGTACAACTAGGAAAAACTCGTCTTGACTTGAATGTGGTACGTTCTCTTTCCAATCTGGATTTGCTGTAGGCGATGAGGTTGGTTGTGAACCGAAGCATCTCAGTCAGTTTTAAATCATTGTTGAATAATTCTGTAACTTTCCAGATTTGTCATTACTTCCTTAAAGACTCATTTCCGTTGGAGTCTTCTTTCGAGTCGATTTCTGTGAAGATTCAGTCTTCCAGAATCTTCTTTTGTGCATATCTCTTGTTTATTCCAGTAGGAATATGATGGTTGACTACCGTTATCGGTTATTATCCGAGAAGCGATGAGTCTAACCTAATATGACTGCTTCGAACCAGTCTGCTTTATACCCTTGCTAGTCTATTCATTTAGACTAACCAACCAATATTTTCCCTTGCATGGTTGACTGGTGTCATCCGTTTGATTCAGCACATCAGTTAAGAAGTAGCTCAGAAGATTAGAAGGACTATGGAGTCGGCGGTGGTTTTTGAATGTTTTTAATTATTTCTTTAATCAGGTTATGATCATTTGGACAATAACTCCGATTGTAAATTACTTTCTTAGTCTTCCGCTGTGTTTGGTTTAAACTATGTTTTGACCTATTCGGGATTGGGTTGTAATCCCGTAACTCTTGTTTCCTCGACAATGTTATGTTTTGGAATTTAATGCTTGATCATTGTGTATCAATCGCATTTCATAAATTGTATTTATATGGTAAAGCCTTGGGTGATCTCGGTAAGGAACACTGGGGTCACTGGCGGTAATACCTTTCCAAAAGGGTTAAGTTTTGGGGGTGTTACAGTTGTGGTATCAGAGCCAAAGGTTTTAAAACGGGTTTGGGATTTTATAAATCATTTATCCGTTTTCGAAATGCTTTAAAGAGAGCTCTGAATTTTCATTCTGAGAAGAATTTTAAAAACACCGTTCATAGTCGTGTCTTCTTTATAGTCTGATATAGTAAGCTTGCTGCTATGTCTAGAAAGACTAATTCCTTCCTTATTGTTCGATAAGATGGATGTCTGCTTTTCTATTGGTAGGGGGTCGGAAGACGCCAAGTCGGATCAGCCGAGGCTAGATTTTCCGTTACCTCAGCGATGTTTCGAGGTTGGAGGCCCGAGTAGCCCACCCAAAGATGTCAAGCACGTTCTCCCCGAGTCAGTTGTCCTTGTAGCCAGGAATGCTATGGTCCCTAGACCTGCACCTGTGCCGCCACCAAGGGTGGATGAAGTACAGGAATAGGAGCAGGGAGATGAGTTATCAAGGTACGAACAAGGGGTTTACCAAGACGACTTTCTGCTGGGACCAATTCCAAAGGAGATCGAGTACGAAGACGAGGAAGAGGAGATGCTGGAGGTAGATCCTGTTGAGGACGAGGATATGATCGAGGATGATTCCGAGGATGAGGATCCCATCGAGGATGATCCCGAGGATGAGGATCCCATCGAGGATGATCCCGAGGATGAGGATCCCATAGAGGATGATCCAGAAGAGGATCCAGAGTTGGACCTTGGAGGGCAGATTCAGGAGCCCGGTACAGGATTGTCACCAGTGCCAGAGTACGCATCCATGTCAGAAGCTGATTGGGAGGCACTGTATACCGAGTACGGTATTGGGAGAAGTGACAGGGAATCTCAGCCTATCCCTACTCCAAGGAGATGGAGGTTGGAATCCGAGCTGCAGGAGATTCTCCGCCAGAGCGAGGTAATCTCCGCAGAATAGCAGCGTCAGAGGGATGAGCTGATCGCCAGTACTCAGAGGAGGGCTGGAATAGGAGGACCAGTCATGGACGACCCATACTTTACCATGACTGAGCTAGGACTATGTGCTTCAGGGTCAAGCAGGGTGCGAAACCCATCGCCAGAGCTCGATGGTGAGCCTAGCCCGAAGAGACCATGCACGAGTAGCCAGTCGTATGGGAGACATTTTGGAATGCCTTGAGGAGGAGTGGTGTTGCCTATCGTAGTAGTTTCGTTTCTTAGTATTCCAAGTTGTACTTTGTGTAATATTTCAGTATTGCGGCAAGTACTCTGAGAAACACTTATATCTTCGAGCAACATTGTCCTAACGCTCGAATGATAAACTTATGTGTAACTTGTGTAAGAATTCGAAGGTTCATCTATAAAATACCAAGTTGATCTATTCTGAGTAATTTATTTACGTTGGTATATTGCATAAGTAAATTGCATAATATTAATGTATTGAATGCTTGGAATTTGATCGGTAAATAGATGGTGAACCCAAGAAGCACGAGGAATTCGACTCGAGCCGGTGCTGGGACTAGCCAAAATCCCAGGCCAGCAGGAAGAGGTGTTCAGGATGAACACGAGTCTGAGTCTCGCGTCCAGCAGAGGCATGAAGGTCAGGATCAGACCCAGGCGCCGACGCTGTTTGACGCTGTAGCTGTTGAGGCGATCCATGGGATCGTGATGCAGGCAATTGCAGATGTGTTGAGACCAAGTGCGCCTCAAGCACAAGAAATGCCTATTCACGCAGCGGTTCCTGATGTTGTGGGACCCAGAAACCCTGTGATTCAGGAGACTGCCGTTAGGGCGAGGGACAGTTATGGTCGCGCTCTTAAGACCATTACTTCCATGAGACCCGACTGCTATAACGGGAAATGGGAGCCAGTGGCAGTGACTCATTGGTTCTCCCATATGGAGAGGCTGTTCAGGAACGTGGAGTGTACGGAGGCCGAGAAGGTTCATATCGCATCTCTTCAGCTGAAGGAGGAGGCTAGCGAGTGGTGGGAGAGCACTGGTTTGGCTGAGAGCCCAGTGTTGACTTGGTCGATGTTCAAGACCAAGATGGTTGATCGCTTTTTCTCTCGTACTATGAGAGAGGAGAAGCATAAAGAGTTCTTGTACCCTCAGACTGATGGTCTGAGAGTGACCGAGTTGGCATCTAAGTTCAACCATCTTCTACAGTACGCCACTGCCGAGATCACCAGCGAGGCTCAAAAGATCTGGTACTTCCACGAGTGGATGAACCCGGATATCAAGCCATTAATGGTGCACCACACATGCTCTACCTTGGAGCAGTATGTGGATTGTGCCTATAAGCTGGAGGTAACTCTCAAGGAGTCGACCAAGAGGCGCAACCGACAGAAGTCGATGCAGAATCAGAACCAAGGAGGTGGTTTTAAGCACCCTGCGCCACCGTCTAACTTCGCCAAGTCCGACCGAGCTAAGATGGAGATGACGCAAGGGGGATCGACTCAGCAGTCAGGGCAGACCCAGAGTACAGTTCAGTGTTATAACTGCGGTACTGCTGGGCACAAGAGCACTGAGTGTCGGAAGGAGAGGAGGCCATGCTTTGGGTGTGGACGTGATGGTCATCTGCAAAAGTTCTGCAAGCAGGGGAAACAGAAGGGAGTAGAGTCGCAACAATGGTCAGTTCATCAGAGCAACCGACCTAGGTTTAAGCCTGCCGAGACTCCTAGCCCTTCAGTGCAGACGACTGCTCAGAACAGGGGAAAGGCCCCAGCTATTTCTGGAAGTCAAGGCCAACTCTTGTACGAGATGCGTGAGGCAGATGGACCCAACGCTCCAATTGCTCAAGGTACTCTATACCTTCACTCTACTTCAGTGTGCATTCTGTTTGATTCTGGTGCTACGCATTCCTTTATTTCGGATAGCTGTGTTAGCAAGTTAGACTTAGTGTGCAATGATTCGTGCGACCCTTTCGTCGTTAATCTTCCTAATAGAGAACGTTTGGTGGGAACCAAGCATTTGTCCGACTTTCCGATTACCATTCAGGGTAAGGAATTCGAGGCAGATTTAATCTGCATAGCCATGGCTCCATACGACATTATTCTCGGTATGGATTGGCTGACGCGTCACAAGGCGGTGATCGACTTCAGTTCAAGAACGGTGACGGTGTCATTCGGGGGCCAATTCGTGTGCAAGTTCAAAGGTCGAAATGACGCTGATAACGGCAAGCTGATCAATGCGATGGTTGCGTTTAAGCTACTACGACAAGGATGTGTCGGGAACCTTTGCTACTTGGATTCGCCTGCGAAGGATGAACCTGAGGTTCTTGATATTCCTGTAGTTAGGGAGTTTTCGAATGTCTTTCCGGAAGAAATTCCTGGATTACCCCCGAACCACGACGTAGAGTTTTCAATTGATCTCGAGCCTGGTACGGCGCCGATTTCCAAATCCCCGTATCGGATGGCTCCTGATGAGATGCAAGAATTGAAGAATCAACTTGAAGATCTTCTTGATAAAGGTTATGTCAGGCCGAGTGCATCGCCGTGGGGTGCCCCGGTTTTATTCGTCAAAAAGAAGGACGGATCGTTCCGCCTCTGTATCGACTATCGAGAGTTGAACAAGGTGACGATCAAGAACAAGTATCCTTTGCCTAGGATTGATGACTTGTTGGACCAATTGCAGGGAGCAAAGGTTTTCTCCAAGATCGACTTAAGATCTGGATATCATCAACTCAGGATTCGGGAGCAGGACATTCCTAGAACTGCGTTTAGGACCAGATATGGTCATTACGAGTTCGTAGTGATGCATTTTGGGCTTACAAATACTCCAGCTGTCTTTATGGATTTGATGAACCGATGTTTTCACCAGTACTTGGATAAGTTCATGGTGGTTTTCATCGACGACATCTTGATCTATTCTCCGAATGAAGAAGTCCACGAGGAACATCTACGGATTTCCTTGTCGATCCTTAGACAACATCAGCTTTTTGCTAAACTGTCTAAATGTGAATTCTGGATAAAGGAAGTGGCTTTCTTAGGCCACATGATCAATAAAAATGGGGTTATGGTTGATCCCCAAAAGATAGAAGCAGTGGCTAATTGGACACAGCCCCAGAATGTGAAAGAGGTGCACAGCTTTCTTGGACTTGCCGGGTATTATAGAAGGTTCGTAGAAGGATTTTCAAAGATCGCTCTACCTATGACCAATCTACTCCGCAAGGTCCACAAGAAGTTTGTCTGGAATGACAAGTGCGAGGTCAGTTTCCAGGAGTTGAAGCGACGGTTGACCTCGGCACCCGTGTTAGCACTCCCAGAGGGGAATGACGATTATGTGGTCTATAGTGATGCTTCCAAGTGTGGTCTTGGTTGTGTTTTGATGCAAAGGGGCAGAGTCATTGCTTACGCATCTAGACAACTCAAGACTTACGAAGAAAACTATCCGACCCACGATCTTGAGTTAGCAGCGGTTGTCTTTGCGCTGAAGATTTGGAGGCATTACCTCTACGGTATAAGATGCCAAGTCTTCACTGACCACAAAAGTCTCAAGTATATATTTACTCAGAAGGAGTTAAATATGAGACAACGCCGCTGGCTAGAGTTGCTCAAGGACTACGACATGGAGTTGTTGTATCATCCGGGCAAGGCTAATGTAGTAGCTGATGCACTAAGCCGGAAGACAACGCATGAGACTGTAGTTGCTCTACTTACTGCTCAGACCAAGCTAAACCAAGAGTCATGCGACATTGAAGTCTTGTATGACCAGCGTAGAGGGTACCTGAGTATGATGGAGATTCAGGCTACACTGTTGGATCAAATCAGAGAAAAGCAAGTCGATGACATCATCTTGGTGAAGTTAAGCAGTGAAGTGATGGATGGGAAAGCTCCCAGTTTTGTGGTTCAGGATGATGGATCACTTTGGTTTCAGGATCGGATCTGTGTGCCTGACACAGAAGGTCTTCGTCAGTTGGTGATGAGAGAAGCTCATTCATCTGCTTACTCTGTGCATCCTGGCTCTAGCAAGATGTACAAAGATCTCAGGAAGAAGTTTTGGTGGCCAAACATGAAGTGGGACGTAGCAGACTTTGTGGCAAAGTGCTTAACTTGCCAGAAGGTCAAGATCGAACACCGCAGGCCAGGTGGTGAGATGCTACCTCTCCCCGTACCAGAATGGAAATGGGAGGACATTTCCATGGACTTCGTCACTAGGCTACCCAAGACTCGAAGTCAGAGAGATGCTATTTGGGTAATTGTGGATAGGCTTACGAAAAGTGCTCATTTCATAGCCATCAAGACCACATGGGAAACCCAGAAGCTAACCGAAGTTTACCAGAAGGAGATTGTCCGCTTACATGGCATTCCTAAGACCATTGTATCGGACCGAGATGGCCGTTTCATGTCAAGATTCTGGAAGGAGCTTCATAAGGCTATGGGAACCGAGTTGAGGTTTAGTACAGCGTTTCATCCTCAAACAGATGGCTAGTCTGAAAGGACCATCCAGACTTTGGAGGATATGCTTAGAGCTTGTGTGCTCGATCGTCCGACTAGCTGGGAGGACAGCTTGAGTCTGATTGAGTTCACGTACAACAATAGATGGCATGCTACAATCAAGATGGCTCCGTTTGAAGCTTTGTATGGTCACAGATGCAGATCTCCGATTTGTTGGGACGATAATGCCGACAAAATTCAGCTTGGACCAGAGTTGGTCGAAAGGACGGCTTCAGACATTGCTTTGATCAGACAAAGAATGTTAACCGCTCAGAGTCGACGGAAGTCCTACGCAGATCAGAAGCACAGGACTGTCGAGTTCGAGGTCGGTGACAAGGTTTTTGTCAAGGTATCGCCATCCAAAGGAGTTTTCAGATTTGGTAAGCGTGGGAAGCTTAATTCTCGCTACGTGGGACCATTCGAAATTCTGGATAGAGTGGGATCTCTAGCGTACCGTTTTGCGTTGCCGCCATCGGCACACCCGGTGCATAACGTGTTCCACGTGTCTTTACTCAGAAAGTATGTACCGGATGAGTCTCATGTACTTAGCTACGAGGACATCGAGATTCAAGCTAATGGTACTTATGAAGAGTTGCCCGTGCGCATTTTGGAGCATCGGGAGAAGCATTTGCGCAACAAGATCGTACCTTTGGTACGAGTGCTGTGGTCTAAGTCAGGGACCGAAGAAGTTACTTGGGAGACGTGGGAAACCGAGTCAGATATGCTCAGGCGTTTTCCCGAGTTATTCTCGACCTAAATTTCAGGGTCGAAACTTCTTGTAAGGGGGAGGAGATGTGATACCCCATATTTTTGTAAGGTTATTTTGGGAATTATGGAATTTTCCCCGGTACCCGTTGTGTACGTCGGATTTAATTTAGGTAGTTTGAGACATTCTGTAATGTGCTCTGTATCTGTAATATTTTTCTCAGTGAAATAATATACAGACATCATGCCTTGGAGTTTAATTGTCGTTCGCGTACGATAATTTTTATCCCGGTTTATCGTCAAGCTCGTTCAAAGCCGAATGGGCGGGAAAAGGGGGAAACGGCGACCACCGTTCAGAAACGACGACCGCCGTGGTTGGGCCTGAGATGTCAGCGTGTCAGCTTCTAGCTGGCCGCGACACGCCTAACGACGGCGACCGCCGCATTTACGGCGACCGCCGCATGCCCGCCGCAGGCAAAATCACGGCGACCGCCGTAATTGTCCAGTGGGCATTGCCCGTTGGTCGCCGGTGTCATTCGAGGCGTGCCGTTGTGTCGTTTGCCGCGTCTGAGGGTTTGCAGATCACTCATTGGGGTTTGCCTATAAATAGATGAACTTGGGCATGGGTTTTGGGTCATCTACAACCCCGAATCACTGCCAAATTCGCCTCTCGCCGGAGTTGTGTTTTCGCCGGAATTTGAAGGTCTCACCGGTGTTGCTTTGGTGTGGTTCCTGAGTGCCTTTGTGAAGCTTTTGGTTAGCCTTGGAGGTTAGAAGCCAAAGCAAGTCGAAGGAGGCCGAACCGCTCGTGTTTTAGGGTGAGTTTTCTCTCGTTCTGTGTCGTCTGAGTTCGTCACGGCGACCGCCGTGTTCTTCACGGCGACCGCCGTGATGAATACGACGATCGCCGCCAAGAACAGCGACCTCCACCAGTGCCCAGAACGCCTTCGTGGCTTTGGCTTGGTTGGTTGTCGTCGTGGCGTCTTTCCTTTCGTGTTCTTTCGCCGTGTTTAGATTCGTACTGTTTATGTCAGATCTAACTTAGGATTCCTTTTATGGGTCGACTCGAAGGTCATTGTGCTGTCAGAGCTATACCGTGTCGAGCCCAGAATCCAGTGACGTCTTTAGACTATTCTGCGGAGTAAGGCAAGTGGCGGTTCGCTCTTGCTCTTTCGTTCCATATTTACATTAATTATCAGTAGTTTATCTGAGTAATTAATTTGGAATGAATATTCTGTTTGTCTGGAAATGGTTTTGATAAACTGTTTTGAAAATCATATAATAGGTTGTATATCTATTAGAACAACGCTATTATCTGTGATCGCCTTTCGGGCCTTTATGTGGATTTATCCTATAACTGTTGTGGTGCTGTAACTGTTTAGTTAGCACTATTGGATAGGAACGTTACTCGGACTCTGTCCAGTCGTTTCTTTATAATCTGGTATCGGGATGGCTCATCCCCATCTGGTACTATTCTATGATCATGATCGGTCTCTTACACATGTGTGTAGAGACATGACACTTAGCTGGTGTCACAAACCTTTCGGTATACGTCACTCTCGACGAAACGTATACTAAGATGTGTCGTCCCACTGGTGGGGTACACATGTAAAAGTCTATAACGTGATGTGTGTTTTTGAAACATAAATCAGATAAGTGCTACCTTGACGCACATAATTAATACACCTTGGGCGAGTAGTGCAGCTAAGTTCAGTGCAGCTAGGAAAAACTCGTCTTGAATTGAATGTAGTACGTTCTCTTTCCAATCTGGATTCGTTGTAGGCGATGAGGTTGGTCGTGAACCGAAGCATCTCAGTCAGTTTTAAATCATTGTTGAATGATTCTGTAACTTTCCAGATTTGTCATTACTTCCTTAAAGACTCATTTCCGTTGGAGTCTTCTTTCGAGTCGATTTCTGTGAAGATTCAGTCTTCCAGAATCTTCTCTTGTGCATATCTCTTGTTTATTCCAGTAGGAATATGATGGTTGACTACCGTTATCGGTTATTATCCAAGAAGCGATGAGTCTAACCTAATATGACTGCTTCGAACCAGTCTGCTTTATACCCTTGCTAGTCTATTCATTTAGACTAACCAACCAATATTTTCCCTTGCATGGTTGGCTGGTGTCATCCGTTTGATTCGGCACATCAGTTAAGAAGTAGCTCAGAAGATTAGAAGGACTATGGAGTCGGCGGTGGTTTTTGAATGTTTTTAATTATTTCTTTAATCAGGTTATGATCCTTTGGACAATAACTCCGATTGTAAATTACTTTCTTAGTCTTCCGCTGTGTTTGGTTTAAACTATGTTTTGACCTATTCAGGATTGGGTTGTAATCCCGTAACTCTTGTTTCCTCGACAATGTTATATTTTGGAATTTAATGCTTGATCATTGTGTATCAATCGCATTTCATAAATTGTATTTATATGGTAAAGCCTTGGGTGATCTCGGTAAGGAACACTGGGGTCACTGGCGGTAATACCTTTCCAAAAGGGTTAAGTTTTGGGGGTGTTACAAGTTAGCTGATAGATCTAGTGTGCGTCCTATAGGGATTGTGGAGGATATTTTGGTTAGGGTTGATGATCTTACTTTTCCTGCTGACTTCTATGTGCTCAATATGGAACACGATATGCATGCATCCCCTATTCTGTTAGGGAGACCTTTCCTGAAAACTGCCAACACTAAGATTAATTCTTTAACCATGGAATTTGATGGCCAAACTATGAACTACAATATCTATGACGCCATGAAATCTCCTTCGGATGATCATTCTTTGTGTGCAATTGATGTACTTGAGCCTATGGTGCACGATGCTTCTGATGATGAGCACCTAGATGACATACAATCTATCATTGTTGATTCTAGCTTGGATTTTACTCTATCTACTGAGTTGCAGGAAGGTGTCAATGAGTCGGACGCTTACTATAAGCTTCCTCCAAAGCTACCAGGCAAATCGCCTTTACTGCTGACCCCGAGCGAGAAGCTCGTTCCTTCTGTGGTGCAGGTCCTTGAAGTTGAAGCTAAACATCCCCCTGATCGATCTAAGTATGGGGGAGACGCGACTAAGAAGGTCAAGATGGAGGATCCGCTGAAGAAGAAGAATGGTCTAAGGTTCAAACCTTTCCATAATTGGTTCAGGAAGGAGGTATGGATTAAGAAGGTTCCTAAAGAGCCTGACGATATGGATTGAGGTTATTCGAGTAGTATGTCGAGCCACGACATTAACTAAGGCGCTGATCGGGAGGCAACCCGATGTTAGGTAGTTTATTTTCTTTCCCTTAGTCATTTTCTTTTGTTTTTCCTTTTAGTTTTTTTTTTCCGTTCTGTGTCGAACTAACCTGCAGGAAGCGGTTCCAAGTGAAGAAGGAGTTCACGGCGCCCGCCGTTTTCACCTCCTTCGACACTTCGCTTGCGGTAAATGACGGCGACCGCCGTTTAATTACGGCGATCGCCGCCATTTTCAGGTTCGTTTTATCTTTAAAAAAAAAAACTTCCCGAAAAAACCTTAAACAGGGAGCAAAAAAAAAAAAAAAAGTTCCACCGGAGACCAACTGTCCAGAGTTCCCCATGGAGAAGGTGTGCATCATGTTGTCAACGGATGAAACATTAGCCCCACTTTGTATTTGACAACGATGATGGACCAGCAGTCGACAGTTGGAGAGGAGATACACCAGGGCCTAACCACGATTACATCTGGGCCCCATTTTTGTGTTTGTTGAAGGCCATGTAACCCCGCCATCCCTGCCATACCACTATTCCCCACAGTGGTTCCCTATGGTTGCACGGTAGATGAAGATTATGGCGTTGATGCCGACACTCGTGACATGGACGTTTATTGAGAAGACCGCCAGCGACATCTTCCGTGTCCAAGCCAGCTCGGCAACGTTGTGAGTTAATTTTTTGCTTTTCCCTGTGCTTCTATTCTTTTGTCTTTCATTACATTGAGGACAATGCAATGTTTAAGTATGGGGGAGAGTTCTATTCTTGCTACATCGTTGAGGAACAAAATGAAAAAAGAGAAAAAGCCAAAAATTTGAAAAAAGGCTATCATTGAAATCCTGGGATAGGTCGAAAACCCGAAAGGGCGGCCTAGGCAATAAGCAGGTGGCTTGGACCAGCATTAGGCTGGGGTAATATGTGGTCAAGAGTGACGTGAGCTTATGTGAGTACATCTATTGGAAAATGAAATGAGTGGCTTGGTGAAAACCCGAAAGGGCGCCTTGGCAAAACGAGTGAAAAAGAAGAAGAGTGATTTTAGGATTTCTCATTATTCTTGGCGATGCGTCATAAGAAGAGGAGTCAAAGAAGGATTGTCGGGTAGGTCACTCTGGGAGACATAAGGAGCAATAGATGGAGGCTAGGATTAGAGGTTACTCACACTATTAGATGTCCGGGTTTAGCTTGGGGGAAGTACTCTGCTTGCCCCTTAAGCTTTTTGAGTTGTTGATGTGTTGTAAATGAGAGTGGTGCCAGGAGCTTGGCATGGGTTAGGTGACTCTTAGTTGAAGGATATGCTTCCTGAGACCTTGGATGCTACATTGGAGGAGTAGGCTCTTTATTAGTTTACTCGTGGACGAGCAAAGGTCTAAGCATGGGGGAGTTTGATAAGCACTACTTTGTAGGGCTTAACTAATAGTCATTAGAGAGTTTTATTGGTGCCATTCGGGTAGATTTAGACACATTCATATGCATGGCGTTTGGAGGCGAAGTTGGTGTATTTGGAGGTGTTTGAGCTATTTTGGAGATCATAGGAGACACTGAGGATAAGTCACCAGTAGTAGACGCCAAGGAGTTATGAAGTATTGGCGAGGAGGTGCTGAAGACACGCTTTCGGGAGCTGAAGAGACAAAGGAGGAAGAAACGAGTGCACGGCGACCGCCGTGCAACTTACGGCGACCGCCGCCAATTCCTGCCCAGAGAAGCTAGCTACAACTTGATTACGGCGCCCGCCGCGATTACGGCGCCCGCCGCGATTACGGCGCCCGCCGCGATTACGGCGCCCGCCGCGATTACGGCGCCCGCCGTGGAGGTTGCAACGACTGCCGTGCGTGTCTGAAGTCTGCCGAGCTGATTTCCCTTATATGTTATTTCACATTATTTTATTACGTTTTTATTATTTCATTTTAGGTTAACTTAGCTTTATTTCCTTTAGTATTTAAGGGTTGAGAAAAGGCTTGTTTGCCTATCATCTCATCAAATCTCTAAACCCTAATTCTACTTCTCCTTTCTACGTTCTACGTTATGAAGAACTAAGCCTCCCTGGCTTAGTCAGACGCTGAAGCTTTCGTTTTGATTCAGTTGTGAGACTCTCATTCTTAATCTATTACATGGTTTTTATCTATTCTCTTGCTTGATTGCTTATGATTGATATTGATAACCTCTATCTTGGACGCAACTAGGGTTTGTCGTTATTGATCTATTGCTAGATTTAGATTGTTACTGGTTGAGCATATCTATTTCAGAGTACCAACTGCATCGTACTAGTATTTGGTTGTGCTAGTCTTATGCAGAAGAGAATTGATTTACATTCTAGGATAAAAGCTGGTTGTTTTATGCTAGAATTGTATCCAACTATATTCATATCCGTAAGGCTGCTGTTAAACTGAATCTTGATAGTTTCAGGGTTGTTTAATTAATTAGTGCTAATAGTATCTGGTTGTGCTATTAGTTATATCTGAAAAGGAATTGGAATTTCCATTGCATGAGATTTTGAATGATTATCTAGGATCAACTTGTCATACAAATAGTGGATGTTGTTTGACTAAGTGCTTTTCCCATCACTGATTGCACAACTCTTTCACTTGTTTACCTTTGCATGTTTAGAACTTACAAAACAAATAAAACCCCCCTTTGGTTACTTTGCTTTGACACATAATTTGCATACATAGACAGAATTCGCCTCCCTGTGGGTTCGACCTTTACTTACCTAGGACTACAGTTTAGGGTTTGTTTGGATATTTTGCATAGTAGGAATTAGAATGACAAATTCCTGTTATCAGCGCCTAGCCAAGGCAGCGCCTCCGAGCACGACGTCCAGCCGCGCCCCCGCGCCCAGACAAGGCCCAACGGGCACAGAGCGCGTGCGCGACTTGGAGTGTTTCAAGTGTGGTGGGCGAGGCCATTATAAGAGGGATTGCCCCAATGCCAAGAAGGTCCTCTTCTCCGCCGCCGCTGGATACGAATCTGTGGAGAAGGATGATGAGGCCCACTTGGAGCCTATAGAGGAAGGCTTTGAAGAGGACGACGAGGAGGGCTATGCTTGTGAGTCCGCCACGCTCCATGCTAGGACGCCGCTGAGCCTGGTGGCGCGACGTATCCTCACGGTCAAATAGGCTAGCCTTGTTGACCAACGCGAGAACCTTTTTCACACAAGGTGCTTGGTCAAGACCGTCTCCCTTAATGTCATCATTGACGGCGGTAGCTGCTGTAACATCATCAATGATAAGGTGGTCAAGCATTTCAACCTTGAGACTACACCACACCCACAGCCCTACGGCCTTCAATGGATCTCCTCAAGCTCAGGTAACACTGTCACTCGACAGTGCCTCATCTCTTTTTCCATTGGTCAATAAAGTGATTCAGTTTTGTGTGATGTCATTGCGATGGACGCCACCCATCTCTTGCTTGGGCGTCCATGGCAATTTGACCGGCGCGTGTTTCACGATGGGTATTTAAACACTTATATGTTTACTTACGACGGGAAGCGCGTGACTCTCTTACCTATGTCTCCACATGAGATATTGCAGGACCAGGTCGAGACGGATCGCCAAAAAGCCATTGAAGCCGCCGCGACCATGCCCAATGCGTCTCCACAAGGCCTACCACAGCGCCTCGACCCCAATCCTAGCCACACTGTTTCTGGCTCGGGCACTGCCACCAAAAAGCTCAATGCCACCCCTAGCCAGCACAACGCCTCTCTGAGCCTGCCAGCGCCACACACTCCGCCGTGAAGAAGGGAAAACAGAGGCCCATGGAGGCCTGGCCAGGCGCGACCCATTCTGGCTCGAGCACTAGGCTCAACAACCCCAGTGCCAACCATTCTGTGCCCAGTGCCTCGCTGTCTCCAAGTTTGGCCGTAGGGACGCCGCCAGTGTCGACTTTGCAAGGGCGCTGCGAGCACATGCTCCTTTTGGTGAGGCCCAGTGACATGACCAAGGCGCTGAAGGGTCAAAGGCCTTGCTTCTTGCTCGTGCCTACTTAGAGCCCTGATTGCGCTGCCGACAAGTCCTTGCCGCCGCCGGTTGCCGCGCTGCTGTTGGAGTTTGCCGACGTGCTGCCTGAGGAGCTGCCCTAGGGCCTGCCGCTAGTAAGGGGGATCGAGCACCAGATTGACTTGGTCCTTGGAGCCTCTTTACCCAATCGCGCCACCTACAAGGCCGGCCCTGAAGAGACCAAAGAGCTGCAACGCCATGTCCAAGATTTGCTTGACAATGGCTACGTTCGCGAGAGCCTTAGCCCTTGTGCCGTGCCCGTGATTCTTGTGCCAAAGAAGGATGGCTCATGGAGGATGTGTGTGGACTGCCGCGCCATCGACCAAATCACAGTGAAGTATCGCCACCCCATCCCTCGCCTTGATGACATGCTCGATGAGCTCCATGGTGCCACATTGTTTTACAAGATAGACTTGAGGAGTGGCTACCACCAAATCAGAATGAAAGAAGGGGATGAGTGGAAGACGGCATTCAAGACCAAATATGGTCTCTATGAGTGGCTTGTTATGCCATTTGGGCTCACTAATGCCCCAAGTACTTTTATGCGTTTGACGAACCATGTTTTGAGGGATTTTTTGGGACATTTTGTTGTTATGTATTTCGATGATATTCTTGTGTACTCACGCAGCTTGCATGATCACACCGAACACCTTAATAAGGTGTTGGAGACATTTCGAAAGGAGAAGCTCTTTGCCAACCTTGGGAAGTGTTCTTTTTGCTCAGACATGGCCAACTTTCTTGGCTTTCGTGTCCAAAGAGGGGCTGCGTGTTGATGAAGAGAAGGTCAAGGCAATAAGGGAGTGGCCCACGCCTACCAACCCTACCATGGTGAGATCATTTCTAAGGTTGGTTGGCTTCTATCGCCGATTTGTAAAGGATTTTAGCTCCATTGCCGCGCCTCTCCACGAGTTGACCAAGAAAGGGGCCACGGTGGTGTGGCTTGCCAAGCATGAGGCGGCATTCGAGGCCTTAAAGAAGGCCTTGTGTCATGCGCCACTTCTACAGCTTCCAGACTTCTCAAAGCATTTCGAGATCGAATGTGATGCTTCCAATGTTGGCATTGGAGGTGTCCTTCACCAGAAGAGGAAGCCCATTGCTTTCTTCAGTGAGAAGCTCACAGGGGCCACACTCAACTACCCTACTTACGACAAGGAGTTGTATGCCTTGATTAGAATCCTCAAGACATGGAAACACTACCTATGGCATAGAGAGTTTGTGATTCACTCGAATCACGCGGCACTTAGCTTCCTCAAGGGCCAAATGACACTCAACCGACGCCATGCTCGATGGGTGGAGTTTATGGAAACCTTTCCATATGTTGTCGTGCACAAGAAAGGGAAAGAGAACGTAGTGGCAAACACACTATCTAGAAGGTATGTTCTCTTGACTCATCTCCAAACTAAAGTACTTGGTTTTTCTTTAATTAAGGACTTGTATTTGGTTGATGTGTTTTTCAACCCTATCTATGAGAGATGCCTTGAGAGCCGTGAGTTTGAGTCATATTTTATGGATGAGGGGTATTTATACAAGGCTGGGAGATTGTGTATCCCTAGTTCTTCCATTAGGCACCTCCTCATTCAAGAGGCACGTGTATATAATATAATTGACATAGGGTGATAGTTGGACTTTGGTGTGAATTTGATGTGGACTTGTATGCTTAGGCACGAGTATTCGTATGAACTCTATATACCATTTTGTGTTTAAATGAGTTTTTACAAAGCAATACTTAGTGTGATATTTTTCTTTCTATAAACCTGAAGTTATGACTTAAGTAATTTTAAGATTTATAAATCATAAGAGTTAATATTGTGCAATAATTATTTGGTGGGGACTGTTTCAAATGTATAACTATATAATATCTTAAAAAGGGGTTTCGAAATGGAAGACAAGGTCTTGTTAAAAACACGAGTCAAAATTTTGACAAGTTGTACTTTCATGTGGATCTTTTTGTTAAACTTCTGCCAACAATAGTAGTGTCATCTACTCATGTCTAATTATAGAAAGTATAATTTCTATATTTGGAAATGTTATGACATTTCCTTGTCTCTTTTTAGAAAATGGTACTTACGAGATCCCAGCGTAAAGCTTTGGAGGAGTCCAGGTTGCTTCGACACTCATGTCCGAGCTTGATTCCTTCAATCCCGTCAAGTGCGACGCGACTGACATTCCTTTCGTCCCGCAAAGGGATGAAAGGATAGCTGTGGAAGAAGTTGTGGTGATTGAGACCACTGAGGACGATCCGATTGAGGATCCCGACTACAAGAGCGAAGAAGAGGACCAGATGCAATATAGACAACCTCCTCTTCTAGAGACAACTGAGGAGGATCCAATTGAGGATCCCGATTATGTGAGCGAGGAGGAGCAAGTGCAATTTGAGCCAGTTCAACTTCCCAACTCTGTGGCATCGCCATCTTCAGTGTACCCATGTTGGTTTCCAACTATGTATGAGGTGAATGGGTTCTCTAATGCTAAATGGGAGGAGTATGATCCCAGGACACCTCCAGTGGGGTTGGTCCCCTCCTCGGATTACTCACTTAGTGACCCAAGAATGAGTCTTGTTAATTAAGATGTGTTTGATAGAAAGAGTCCTTCTAAGGCCCGCCGCTTGGTCGAAGAGATGACAAAGAATACAAGGATGAGAGCTAGACCATGTGAAGCGTACTTTGCTTCTAAGGATATTGTGCCACAATAGATCAGGGTCAAAACCCGGGTGCTAGATGAGCATGTTGAAGGATGGATGACCTCGCTAGATGAGTTGTAGGAGCAGGCTCACGATGTTGAGTCAGACTTGAGTTATATGTTGGATAATATCCACACGCTATATAGAACATCGTTTAAGCAAGGAAGCTGATTGATCCCAACTCAGGGCAAAACCTAAACGCATCAGATTTTTAGCCGGGGTTCCTGGATAAGTTCTGCTATTTGTAACACCCCTAAAATACCTTAGGAATATCACCGCCAGTGACCTTGGGACATATATCTGAAATCACCCAAGGCTTACAATACTGATCATAAATACATAAACAATACATAACACTTTGATAAATTTATAATAAAGTCTTACAAACGACGTTGCGGAAAATAGCAAATGAATTAAATAACAATAAAGTAACGGAAGACTTAATGGAAAATACCAAAATTACACAATAGGTCATAAACCTAAAATCCAACTTTTGGATCTTCAACCTTGCTATAACAAAATACTAAAAACATCAATTGCCTTCAACGTAGGGATTTCATTTCTTCACACTTGGGAAGAATTACTTGATGTGCCGCCTAGGAAATATGACACCAGCCAACCATACAAGGAAAAATAAAGGTTGGTTAGTCTAATGAAAGACTAAACAAGGGTATTTATGAGAGGTTCTAAGTGGTCGTATCTAGTTACTATCATTGCCTCTCGAATAAAAGTCGGTAGACAATATATAAATAAAACTTCCACTAGAACTTAGAAAGAGATATGATTCAAAATAAGACTCCAATAGATTGAGTCTTATAGGAAATATGTATGTTTATTTGGGAACATTTATACTTATCACACAAGGTTTTAAAAACTGACTCCTTTGACTATTTGGATTCTCGACCTACCTCACCGCATAAAGCGAATCTAGATTGGAAGTGGGACTTACTTTAGACAGGAGCTCGAGCGGGTTCCACGTTGTACTTCTTGCCCGAAGTATATGAATTATGTGCATAAAAGCACTTATCTTATTTAATTTCGACATGTGCATTATGTTAAAGCTTTTGGTCCATATCAATCTCGGTATGAGAATATCATGGGACGAATCCCGAATAACGACACTAGCTAAGTGCACCACCACTTATATTCGAACAAGGGTACGGTCATGACCAAAAGTACTAGGGCAATAATCCTCCTAATACCAAGTTATAAAGAAACAACTAAACCTCGCAAGGTATATATCGTTCTTACGAATACTCGTGTTAACTAAGCATTCAAGTCCACACCAATTTCACACCAAAGTCCATCTAGCATCATATGATATATATATATATATATATATATATATATATATATATATATATATATATATATATATACGAGGGTCATTGCTAGCAAAAAATACAACCTAATATATGATTCATTTTTCACACCATTATATCACATAAGTTCTCAAACACAATTTTCAACAATATTTATTCCAACTTAATTAAAACAATTAATTAATTATCAATTAAGAAAAATATGGAATAAATTTCAAGAACGAACTGCCACTTGCCTTGAGTTACAGAGTAGGTCGAACGGCGTAACGAGATCGATTGCCTTTGAACAACGAATTGGATTCCTATTTTTATTTCTGTTCCCAAAAGCTATTCAAAGACGTACCCAATTTACACAAAATAAACAAATTATAATTAGATAATAAATTCAATAAAAAAAATTGAAGGATACTTGTCTCGGTTTCTAATTGAATTTATTTAAATCTAAGTAATTCAATTAACAAAGCTCTATAATAAAACGATTATTTATACGATACCAAAAATTCTTTAGTAGTATATTCTAAATAATCATAACATAAATAAATTTATTTATTTACAAAACTAGTTTATTTTCTAGCACAACATATTATCTAATTGAAATGTTAAAAATTAACAATTTACAATTTAAGGTAATGCCAAATAAATATATTTAATTTAATTTTAACAGTAATAATTCTAAATTAACCCTACATATTTTAAATTAATCCAAATTAAACTATATAATGTGGATTAATTAAAATAAAACAAAAATAACAAAAAACAAAATTGGAAAATCGTTGCCGAAGAGCTACGGATGTTACCGATCTGAAAAGGGTAAAGTTCGACCTCGTCGGAGAACCAATGGGGTCGATGATGCGTTCCAGGCTCGACTCAAGCCGGGTAGCGACGAGCCTAAGATGAGCAAGACCGTGGCGTCCCCCTTGGTTCAAGACATAGTCTAGTTTAGTCTATGTTATGTTATTTCCCGTTTTAGCATATTTCCCTTTTTAGTATTTCCATTTCAGTCATTTCTATTTCAGGCGAGTGCTCCACTCTTGTAGAGTGGGCTAGCCCATTAGTATGTTTTCGGCCCAAGCCCATTAGGGTTCTTGGTCGAGCCTTATGGCTTTAAATATCCTTCGTTGTATTCATTATTCCCTACGTTGAAATCAAAAGCTTAAGCCTCAGTTGAAATCATCTCCTCCATTAAGCCTCGGCGTCACAAAATTGGTTAGACCCGATTGAACCACGTCACGGTTCACAAACACAATATATCCCTTCATCGCTAGCTTCCGCCTGCGAGATCCTCTCGTCCCAACTCGGTCCCGCCGAGAGCAAGAGAGCCGGTAACCGAGCCCACGCTTGGTTGCTACCTATCCCGGTTACTAAGGAGAAGGATTCGAGGCCGCTTCCTGCCTAGATCCGTGTCAAACGTGGTCCGAGCCCGTCGAAACACATCAACTGGTATCAGAGCAGCCAGGGGCACGCAGCGCGCCTTCTTCTCCGACGACACCACCACCACCACAAAAACTCCCAAAACCGACGAGCCTTCTGCCCAGAATTCGTCGAAAACAAAAATGGTCCTTTCTGCAATTTTCTTCCAAATTCCTGTAGAGCATCTCGATACAAGTCCGGGCATATAAAATGCGCCCAAAACGGACATCGTTTGACCCCTCAAAAGGGCAAAATACGAACCATTTGTCGCCCAAACCCTAGCTGCCGCGACGACCGCGGTTTCTACACTGCCGTTGCCGAATCCATTTTTCTTATCCAAAACCCTAGCCTCCGCCTCCCAACCCTAGTTCGTTCTTTCCTTAACAAACCCGTCCTTAGCCACACCCACCCCATGGCCCGCTTGTATCCATACTTCGAGCCCGACGAGTGGGACCCCGACCCTTGGTTCGGTGGCGTGAGACCATACGATGCGGACCCGGATTGGATCCCGCCAAGGATTCCGACGCCACCGTGACACCGCCCGTACCCACCGCCTCGCATCTATGGGCCACCTCCACCACGACCGGTACCCCGACCCTTGGTTCGGTGGCGTGAGCCCATACGAAGCGGACCCGGATTGGATCCCGACGCCACCGCGACGCCGTCCGTACTCTCCGCCCCGGCGTCCATACTACGCACCTAGGCGCCAACACAACTCGCCACCGCGCCGCGAGTATGCCCCAGTGCGGTACCCTGAGCACCCGCCCGTGCGCCGTCCCGAGCGTCCTCCCGTGTCACCGAGTCCAACAGTCGCCCACAACGCCACCAACCAGGCCCATGCCCGAGAGATGGCGAAAATACAATCGACGATCGAAGATTTACGGAGGGAAGTTACCTACTGCAGAGCCGCCACTAGTGCCGCAACCGCGAACGCGACCAAAACCGCGACCGCGGCCCCTCCACCCGCGACCGCTACAACAGCGACCGCGGCAGCGAAACCGCGGCCAGCAAATCCGCGCCCGCGGCCAGCGAATCCGCGCCCGCGGCCAGCGAATCCGCGCCCGCGGCCAGCGAATCCGTGCCCGCGGCCAGCGAATCCGCGCCCGCGGCCAGCAAAACCGTGCCCGCGGCCCACCCAGTCGTTGTCGAGTCCACAGCCACCGCGCCCCTTCTACCACCCACGGACGTTCCCAGTGTTCCCCTGCCTGCGTGCAAGCCCGACGTATCCATTACACCTACTCCAGACCCAGGCTTCCGCGCAATACTCTCCAAGGCACCCGACACTATGACCTCTCCTAGACCCGAGCCATACGTTCTCATCTTTGAGGTTCCAAGAGTCGATCCCGAGCCCGATGCCACTTTACCATTGACCGTTGAGTGTCTACTCTCCCTGGCCCCACCCAGTTTGAAGCGAGGACGCTTCAATTCTAAGGGAGGGAGAATGATGCGTTCCAGGCTCGACTCAAGCCGGGTAGCGACGAGCCCAAGACGAGCAAGACCGTGGCATCCCCCTTGGTTCAAGACTTAGTCTAGTTTAGTCTATGTTATGTTATTTTCCGTTTAAGCATATTTCCCTTTTTAGTATTTCCATTTCAGTCATTTCTATTTCGGGCGAGTGCTCCACTCTTGTAGAGTGGGCTAGCCCATTAGTATGTTTTCGGCCCAAGCCCATTAGGGTTCTTGGTCAAGCCTTATGGCTTTAAATATCCTTCGTTGTATTCATTATTCCCTACGTTGAAATCAAAAGCTTAAGCCTCAGTTGAAATCATCTCCTCCATTAAGCCTCGGCGTCACAAAATTGGTTAGACCCGATTGAACCACGTCACGGTTCACAAACACAATATATCCCTTCATCGCTAGCTTCCGCCTGCGAGATCCTCTCGCCCCAACTCAGTCCTGCCGAGAGCAAGAGAGCCGGTAACCGAGCCCACGCTTGGTTGCTACCTATCCCGGTTACTAAGGAGAAGGATTCGAGGCCGCTTCCTGCCTAGATCCATGTCAAACGTGGTCCGAGCCCGTCGAAACACATCAACTGGTATCAGAGCAGCCAGGGGCACGCAGCGCGCCTTCTTCTCCGACGACACCACCACCACCACAAAAACTCCCAAAACCGACGAGCCTTCTGCCCAGAATTCGTCGAAAACAAAAATGGTCCTTTCTGCAATTTTCTTCCAAATTCCTGTAGAGCATCTCGATACAAGTCCGGGCATATAAAATGCGCCCAAAACGGACATCGTTTGACCCCTCAAAAGGGCAAATACGAACCGTTTGTCGCCCAAACCCTAGCTGCCGCGACGACCGCGGTTTCTACACTGCCGTTGCCGAATCCATTTTTCTTATCCAAAACCCTAGCCTCCGCCTCCCAACCCTAGTTCGTTCTTTCCTTAACAAACCCGTCCTTAGCCATACCCACCCCATGGCCCGCTTGTATCCATACTTTGAGCCCGACGAGTGGGACCCCGACCCTTGGTTCGGTGGCGTGAGACCATACGATGCGGACCCGGATTGGATCCCGCCAAGGATTCCGACGCCACCGTGACACCGCCCGTACCCACCGCCCCGCGTCTATGGGCCACCTCCACCACGACCGGTACCCCGACCCTTGGTTCGGTGGCGTGAGCCCATACGAAGCGGACCCGGATTGGATCCCGACGCCACCGCGACGCCGTCCGTACTCTCCGCCCCGGCGTCCATACTACGCACCTAGGCGCCAACACAACTCGCCACCGCGCCGCGAGTATGCCCCAGTGCGGTACCCTGAGCACCCGCCCGTGCGCCGTCCCGAGCGTCCTCCCGTGTCACCGAGTCCAACAGTCGCCCACAACGCCACCAACCAGGCCCATGCCCGAGAGATGGCGAAAATACAATCGACGATCGAAGATTTACGGAGGGAAGTTACCTACTGCAGAGCCGCCACTAGTGCCGCAACCGCGAACGCGACCAAAACCGCGACCGCGGCCCCTCCACCCGCGACCGCTACAACAGCGACCGCGGCAGCGAAACCACGGCCAGCGAATCCGCGCCCGCGGCCAGCGAATCCGCGCCCGCGGCCAGCGAATCCGCGCCCGCGGCCAGCGAATCCGCGCCCACGGCCAGCAAAACCGTGCCCGCGGCCCACCCAGTCGTTGTCGAGTCCACAGCCACCGCGCCCCTTCTACCACCTACGGACGTTCCCAGTGTTCCCCTGCCTGCGTGCAAGCCCGACGTATCCATTACACCTACTCCAGACCCAGGCTTCCGCGCAATACTCTCCAAGGCACCCGACACTATGACCTCTCCTAGACCCGAGCCATACGTTCTCATCTTTGAGGTTCCAAGAGTCGATCCCGAGCCCGATGCCACTTTACCATTGACCGCTGAGCGTCTACTCTCCCTGGCCCCACCCAGTTTGAAGCGAGGACGCTTCAATTCTAAGGGAGGGAGAATGATGCGTTCCAGGCTCGACTCAAGCCGGGTAGCGACGAGCCCAAGACGAGCAAGACCGTGGCGTCCCCCTTGGTTCAAGACTTAGTCTAGTTTAGTCTATGTTATGTTATTTTCCGTTTAAGCATATTTCCCTTTTTAGTATTTCCATTTCAGTCATTTCTATTTCGGGCGAGTGCTCCACTCTTGTAGAGTGGGCTAGCCCATTAGTATGTTTTTGGCCCAAGCCCATTAGGGTTCTTGGTCAAGCCTTATGGCTTTAAATAGCCTTCGTTGTATTCATTATTCCCTACGTTGAAATTAAAAGCTTAAGCCTCATTTGAGATCATCTCCTCCCTTAAGCCTCGGCGTCACAAAACTGGTTAGACTCGATTGAACCACGTCACGGTTCACAAACACAATCTATCCCTTCATCGCTAGCTTCCGCCTGCGAGATCCTCTCGCCCCAACTCGGTCCCGCCGAGAGCAAGAGAGCCGGTAACCGAGCCCACGCTTGGTTTCTACCTATCCCGGTTACTAAGGAGAAGGATTCGAGGCCGCTTCTTGCCTAGATCCGCGTCAAACGTGGTCCGAGCCCGTCGGATCACATCAGTCGAGGTTAGGGGGCTTTTGAACGTGACTTCGAGGCAGAGCTAATGGTGGCACTAATTGTGGCAGTGGAGCACTATGGTGGTCGGAAATCACCAAGAATAGACGTGACACAAACTAAGAAAATTGGGTGTTTAGCTCAAAATTGGATGAGATTTGACCATGATTGAGGCCAAATTTATAGTGTTAGGATAGCCTTTAATGAGAGCTTCACAATCGCGTCAAATCCGGCTCAAATTGATCCCAAATCGGTTCGAATTTCGTGAAATACCCTTCGACGCGTCCAAATGACGTGGCTTGCCTTCTTGGGAAAAATCCGAGCTTATCAAGGGAATTTGCTTCTCAATTCTTGAGGGTTTATAAACGATTTGATCTTACCTAAAATGCCCACTATTTAATTTGAAAAACCGCACCCCATTTTGATTGAATTCGGCCATGGAAACAAAGCTTCCATTCGTGGCTGAAGGTTGAAGAAGAAGAGTATTGTTCACGGCTGGCCTCCCTCCTATTTGGCTTATTTGCATATTTTTGCCCAACTTTTCAAGTTGTGGCAAAAATGCCCCAATTTTACTTTTCAAAAATTACAAAATTTATCCAAACTTATTTATAATATTATCCTAAGTTTATACAATTATTTGAACCAAAAAATTCAAGATGTAAGAAAAATTAAATTATGTTAAACTTAAACTTAAGTCACACTTTCTCATAAACTTAACCATTTTTAAATCTTAATTAATATATTGTTAATCTTAATTCAATTAATTTAGGTTAAATTGATAAGTTTATTTAAATTTAGATTAACATAATTTTAGAATAAATTTAAATAAACATTGATTTAAAGTTGTAACATACTTCGGGTAAGAATATAATTAACCTATTCCCTTTTGGAATAATGTAAAAAACACCAAAATTCCTTTATTAGAAATGGAATTAGAAATTACATTTATACCCTTACATAAAAATGAGGGATATTACAATACTACCCTATAAAAAAAAGTTTCGACCCCGAAACTAGGACGAAAATAGCTCAGGAAAATGACTATGCATATCAGCATTGGTCTCATAGGTTTCCCAAATAACTTCCTCGATTCCAAACTTTGACCAAAGTATCCTCACCAATGGCACCACTTAATTACATAGGTGTTTCTCTCGACGCTCTAGGATACGAACGGGTTGTTCCTCATATGTCCCATTTGGTTGAATCTCAATGTCGTTATAACTCAGAACATGAGACTCATCTGATACATACTTTATCAACAACGAGACATGAAATACATTATGCACTGGATGTGCTGAGGGCGGCAATGCTAAACGATATTGTAACACCCCCAAATTTATCCTTGAAAATATTACCGCCAATGACCTCAGATTACCCATCTGAAGTCACCCAAGGCTTAACCATTTTATAATAACCATAAAATAACACTAATCATATCAAATATCATAACATTTATTCAAACCAAAGTCACGGATTACATCTGTAAATCCCAAATACATCCAAAATACAGAATTGTTTCAATACAGCGGAAGCCTTTTAAATAATAAATATCATAATGGTCTTGATCGGAGCGATCACATGCCTAGGATCTTCAACCTTGAAAAACTCTTAAAACCTCCATCTGCCTTCAACGTCGTGTACTAGCCTTCACGGAAAGGAAGTTTACCTGATGTGTCATATGAGACGGATGACACCAGCCAACCATGCAAAGGAAAATAACCGATTGGTTAGTCTAATGAAAGACTATGCAAGGGTACAACATAAAGGTTCTAAGTAGTCGTATTAGGTTACACCTGTCGTTTCTCGAATAATAACCGATGACGACAGTGAACCTCAACACTTCTACGGGAATATACGAAACAATATGAACAAGATAAGACTCCAAAAGATCGAGTCTTACGGGAACGTATGAAGAGAAGACTCCAAAAGATCGAGTCTTATCAGAAAGTACGACAAGTGTTTGGGAACATTATAATTTCACACAAGCATTTAAAATGACTTGACCATTTGGGTTCACGACCAACCTCACCGCGGAATGCGCATTCAGATTTGGAAGGAGGACTTACTCTAATCGAAGTCCGGGCGGTTTCCACGTTGTACTCCTCGCCCGAGGGTATATTAATTATGTGCATAATCACACTTATCTTATTTAATTCCAAAAACATATATTCACGTTACAACTTTTATCATATAAATATATCATCTCGATACGAGAGATATCTTGGGAGCATTTCCCGAATGTTTGGCACCAGCTGTGTGCACCACCTCTATACTCGGATAGGGGTAGGTCATGACCAGGAAAGGGTGTTAGGGCTTGGACATCCTACGCACCACGGTTATAAAGAAACAACCAGCACTCGCAATGAGATACATAGCGTTCCTACGAATACTCGTTCTAACTATATATTAAGTTCACGCATAAAATCCACACCAATACCATCACGGTAATAACAGATATAATATCGTTGTTTCTAGAAGTATATACAACCTATAATAATATCGCGTTTTAAATCACACATTTATAAAATCTGTTCCCAAACGAAAACAACACTTCATCCCAATTTAATTAACAATTAAAATATTTGATAATTAACGAAAACATGGAATGATAAGCAAGAGCGAATCACCACTTGCCTTAATCGAGACGAACGTAGATTGTCGGGTTCCGGGTATCTGGGAACTGGAAACAGAATCTGGTTACGGATTCCTACGACGACAACGAACCCACGACGAAACCCTAGGTTAGATTCGATACGAATAATAATACGAATCTAAAGAAACGAAAGGAAACGAAAGGAACGAGGGTACCATCCGTGACCGACTCGTCCAAAGCCACGATCGCGCTTGCTAAGGCAAGCCGCGGTCACGGTTTTTGGATTCCGTGGTCGCGGATTTCTAGGCACCATCCGCGGTCGCGGTGTTCATAGCCACGATCGCGGATCCTTCCCAAACGCGACTCGAAAAGATGAAACGAGGCTCACTAGCGACCCGAGCGAGGGCTGCTTGGCTACGAACGATGCTCACCACCTTTCCAAGCTTCCAATGCACTAGGACAACCACCAAATACTCCGGCGAGAGCTCCGGCACGAGCAAGAATTCCGGCGAAGGAAAAACGAGGCAACAGAGAGCGAGAGAGAGATCGGAAATGTGGATGAAGAACTCCACACGCAGAAGCCTCCCTTATATAGGCCACCGAGGAGCTCAACGCCGAGAAGGCAAATCGCTCGGCCTCCCCTTGGCGAAACGACGGAGCTCCAACCGGCGTAACGCGAAGGGAAGACGAAGACGATGCTGAGTCAGTTTCCGCGATCACGGAAGTTCTTCCGCGGTCGCGGAAATGCCGCGTTTGCCTCCTCTTGCTCTGGGAAAGGTTTTACTCGCGGATTCAACCCCTTAAATGAATACTCGTATTCATAAAAATATTCCAAGCCTCGATAATACATTGAATGTATATTACAACACTCAAAGGATTATGACAGAGATTATATGAGTTACAGAAATTCCGAATTTCGCCAAACGCGTCACAATTACAGAATGAGGGTTGGGAAATTACCCAAATACCCTTACTAAAATGAGGGGTATTACAGATATGCCAAAGATCCGACTCGGTCAAGGTCTCAAATGGTCCCACATGGCGTGGATTGAGCTTCCCACGCTTTCCGAAACTGAACATACCCTTGGTTGGTGACACTTTGACAAACACCTTATCCCCAATGTCGAACTCAACATTCCTTCGCTTCAAATCATCATAAGATTTTTGTCAACTCTGAGCTGTAAGCATCCTCTGTCTGATCAAAGAAATATCTCAGGCATTCCTCTCGACCAATTCAAGTCCAAATAATATCTTATCGGTATTCTCATCCCAACAGATTAGAGATCTGCACTTTCGACTATACAAAGCCTCAAACGGGGCCATTTTGATGGTAGAATGCCAACTATTGTTGTAAGTGAACTCTATCAGACTCAAACAGTTCTCCCAACTTGTTGGTCGGTCTAACACATAGGCTCTCAGCATATCCTCATGTGTTTGGATTGTCCACTCCGACTGTCCATCCGTTTGAGGATGAAATGCGGTACTGAATCTTAACTCAGTCCCTATGGCCTTATGTAATTCTTTCCAGAATCTCGAGATGAATCAACCATCACGATCCGATACATTGGCATTGGGTGTACCATGCAGACGAACTATCTCGTGTAAGAACAGTTCAAATAGCTTTTGGGTTCCCCAAGTTGACTTGATGGCCACAAAATGAGCACTTTTCGTGAGCCAGTCAATGATCACCCATATAGCATCCTTCTGGCCAAGAGTCTTGGGCAAACCCGTAACAAAGTTCATTGCAATATCCTCCCACTTTCATTCTGGCACCGTAAGAGGTTGCAATTCTCCCCTTGGCCTTTGATGTTCAATCTTCACTTTCTAGCAAGATAATCATTTTTCCACGAACTCTACTATGTCCCACTTCATGTTAGGCCACTAGAAGTTCTTTATCAGATCCTTGTACATCTTACTAGATCCTGGATGTACAAAATAAGTAGAGGAATGAGCCTCTCTCATTATCAATTGGTGGATTTCTTCAATGTTAGGCACACAGACCTGATCTTGAAACCAAAGTGATCCATCATCCTGAATCACAAATCCTAGAGCCTTTCCCCTAAGAACTTCGCTACAAAACTTCACTAAGACAAAGTCATGAACTTGTTTCTCCTTGATATGATCAAGCAACACAGCCTGAATTTCGAGCATATTTAGGTGCCCTTGTTGGTGATCAAACAAATCTTTGGTCTCACTTCTTAATAGTAGGGGTGAGAAAACGGATCGATCTGATCCGATCCGGTCCGTTATACCGGATATCCGGTTCAAAAAAATTACAAAACCCCGATCCGTATCCGGTCCGTTTTGAAACGGATATCCGGTAAAAAGGACCTGGATCAGATCGGATATCTGAGCCGGATATCCGAATTATCCGGTTACTACAAATTTTATAAAAATAAATCAATATATTCATTTTTTAAATTCAAAAGTAATAAATTTGTAAATTAAGAAATAAAATTTGTAGGTTGTTTCTTAATTTGTTCGTACGATTTAAATTATATACACACTTATTATTCATATGAAAATGTATTTACAATATTTTACTTGGACAACAATATAAATATGTGATTAAGGATGTAAAATTTATTAATATATTACTCAATATATTAGTTATAATAAGCAAATTTATGATTATAAATATTATATGAATAGTATCCGATATTTTCGGATATCCGGTAAGCTAAATATCTCGATCCGTATCCGGTTCAAGTATCCGGCAAAATCACCCGGATCGGATCGGATACGGATAAAAACTTAAAGGATATTTTCGGATACGGATTTTTAGGATACGGATCGGCGGATTTTCGGATCGGATCAGCCGGATCGGATATATTTGCTCACCCCTACTTAATAGTTCTTGTTGCAACTCCTTCTGAGCAGTGAGTAACGCTACCACAGTTTCATGAGTCGTCTTTTGGCTCAATGCGTCTGTTACCACATTAGCCTTTCCCGAGTGATAAAGCAACTCAATATCGTAAACCTTGAGTAACTCCAACCAGCGTTGTTGCCTCATGTTCAACTCTTTCTTCACAAAGACATACTTTAAATTCTTGTTGTCGGTGAAGATTTGACACTTGACACCGTAGAGGTAGTGCCTCCAAATATTTAGCACAGAAACCAGAACAGCTAATTCCAAATCATGGGTCAGGTAATTTTCTTCATAAGGCATCAGCTAACGAGATGCATATGTACAAACTTTAACCTTCTTGCATCAGTACACATCCCAAACCTTGCTTCGAAGCATCACTGTAAACCACATACCACTCAGTTCCTTCTGGTAGTGCCAGCACTAGTGCTGATTTCAGGAACTCCTTTAACTTTTGAAAGCTGCATCACATTTTGCATCCCACACGAACTTCTTATGAACCTTACGGAGCAATCCGGTCATAGGTAGAGCGATTTTCGAAAATCCCTCTCTGAACCGTCGATAATAACCAGCAAGTCCTAAGAAACTGCGCACCTCCTTTACATTCTGAGGTCACTACCAATTAGCTACCGCTTTAATCTTCTGGAGGTCAACCATTACCCCTTTTTCGTTGATCACATGGCCTAGATGTGCCACCTCTTTCAACTAGAAACCATACTTAGACAGCTTAGCATACAACTGGTTCTGTCTAAGGATTGATAATGTGATGCAAAGATGTTTCTCATGAGCTTCATTTGGCGAATAAATCAAAACTTCATCAATAAACACCACCACGAACTTATCCAGATAATGATGAAAGCATCTGTGCGTCAAGTCCATAAAAACTTATGGAGCATTTGTAAGCCCAAATGACATGACTATAAACTCGTAGTAACCATATCTCGTTCGAAATGCAGTCCTCGGAGTATCTTTCTCACAAATCCTGAGCTGATGGTATCCAGACCTCAGATTAATCGTGGAAAAGATTTTAGCTCCTTGCAGCTGATCCAGAAGATCATCTATCCTTGGTAAAGGATACTTATTCTTGATAGTGACCTTGTTCAATTATCAGTAGTCAATGCAAAGCCTGAACGAACCATCCTTCTTCTTGACAAATATGACTAGAGCACCCCAAGGCGATACACTCGGTCTTATGTATCCTTTCTCAAGCAATTGTTCAAGTTTTTCTTCAATTTTTGCATCTCTACTAGAGACATACGATAGGGTGCCTTGGAAATCGGCGTCGTACCAGGTTCCATATCAATAGTAAACTCCATGTCATGATTTGGGGGTAACCCTGGAATTTCCTCTGAAAAAACGTCGGCAAATTCACACATTGTAGGTATGTCGTGAACAATAACTTCTTCCCTTTTGGGTTTATCCAGATAAGACAAGTACCCGACATAGCCTTGTTGAAGTAACTTAAACGCAGAAATTGCGTTTATCAACTTACCGTTATCGGTGTCATTACGACCCTTAAACTTACACACAAACTGGCCCCCAGATGAAACTGTCATAGTCCTCGTATTAAAGTCGATCACTGCCCCGTTATGTGTCAACTAGTCAATCCCTAGATTAATGTCATATGGAGCCTTGGGTATACAGATCAAGTCAGCCTCGAACTTCCGACCTTGAATGGTCACCGGAATTTCCGACAACCGCTTGGTTCCTACTAAATGTTCCCCATTGGAAAGATTTACCACAAATGGTTTGCAAGCCTTGTTGCATTTTAATCCTAACTAATTCACACAACTCTCCGAAACAAAGGAATGCATAGCACCAAAATCAAATAATATGCAAACCGATGTAGAATGTAGGTATAAAGTACCTTGAGCAACAAGAGCGTTTGGTCCATCGGCTTCACGCATTTCATAGAGTCGATAACCCTGACTGTCTGATGCAACCGAGGCTTTCTCCATGTTTCGAGTAGTCGATTGCGTAGCAGTATTAGCAGTCTCGACTGGCCTTTGATGAGGTCGGTTATTATGACTAACCGACCTTTGTTGGGATTCACCCTCTTGATGTCCTCGCTTGGGGCAAAAAATCTACAAGTGTCCCGCTTTCCTACATGCGAAGCACGTTCTCTTCCCCTTCATGCACTCATTGCTCTTATGTCCAGGTGTCCCATAGTTATAACACTGGACGAAGCCCTTACTCTGACCCGGGCACTGCGTAGAACCAGACTGGGTCGTCTCAGTCTTAGGTCAACTAGACTTGGAAAAATGTGATGGTGGAGCTGGCCGCTTGAATCCACAATTCTGTTGATTGTTACATGCCGACCTCTGTCAGTTACGTTTCTTCGCTAACTCTTCCAGAGTCACTTCCAGCTTGTTAGTAGAATCCACATACTGCTCCAGAGTAGTACATCCATGACGCACCATCAACAACTTAATGTTTGGGTTCATTCACTCATTAAAATGCCAAATCTTCTGCTCTTCAGAAGTCACCTCAGTTCTTGCATAATGCAATAGGTGGTTGAACTTAGCAGCCAATGTAGTTACCTTCAGCCTATCAGTCTTTGGGTAAAGAATTTCTTTGCGCTTCTCCTCTCCCATAGGCCGAGAGAAGAAATTATCGATCTTCTTGGTCTTGAACATAGACCAAGTCAATTTGGGATGTTCTGCTAATCCCGTGCTTTCCCACCATTTGCTAACCCCATCCTTCAGCTGTAATGAGGCAATGTGCACCTTTTCAGCTTCAGTGCAAACAATATTCCTAAATAGTTGTTCCATCTGGAAGAACCAGTAGGCCACTTGGACGGGTTCACTAGTACCATCATAGGATTCAGGCCTCATGAAATTGATCAATTTTAGCGCTCGACCATAGCTTCCTCATATCTCTTAACAGGCATGGGAGGCGCAAAATTCATCAGCTTCTCAAGATAAGGAGTAACCTGAGGAGCTGGATTTTCTTGGGCTTGTTGTACCCCTGGTCTAACCATTTCCATAACCGCTTGCATCACTATTTGCTTAATAGCCTCAACAACATCAGCGTCGAAGACAAACGGAGCAACAAGAGGAATCTACACCCTTTCCCCTTCTACCTGAGGATTAGCCTAGTGCGGAACATTCATAGCTAGATTGTTGTGGGATCCAGAACTAGTTTCAACATCTTGGTTAGCCGCACTCCTTAGTTGGATCCGGGAAGCAATAATCGGTCCAACACCCTAACAAGCGGCATTCCTGGTGTTTACCATGTAGTTGCGTTTACGTTTATTAGATATAATCCAGTCAAATATTATTGTTGAATTCCTTAGGTTTTGATGGTAACAAACATTCAACTAATCTGGGTACTAAGTATTTCAGGAACAAAGACAGTTATCTCAGGGAACCATTGCAGTGAAGGATTGCAGAGGGAACAAAGCTCTGTTCATGTGCTTTGTTACCTCTCAAGGAACAACAGTGACGAACAAGATCAAAGCTGTGAATGGAAGGAAGAAATCCAGCGTGATGATTATGGAAACAAATCAAAGAGCTCACGCGGTCAAGGATGGAAGACTTCAGCTGCAAGGATCAAGCCGATCGAGAAGATATGGAGAGAGAAGAAGCCTGATTGCTTTATCTTAGGAAATCTTTCCTAAGATAAGATAATTGGAGAGACGGGATTATATCTTATCCGGTTATATTAATTCAAGGAACTCCTTCCTTAATTAATGTAGACGGTTGGGATATTATTCCTTCAACCAAATCATATCTTCTTGTTACCTTATTTGGAGCAATCTTATCTTGTTTATTAGGGTTTAGCCGAGTTGTATTTAATAGGTGTGTGGATTCATTTCTATAAAACCACGACGGCGGAAAACAGAGAGAACGAAAAAGAGAAAGAAAAGAAGTGAGGTGTGTGTAAGTCTTTGAGGGTTGAGTTTGATTCATCGTTGTAGAAGTGTCTTCGAGTCTAGCTGGTTGTTTAGAGGTCGAAGTCCAGGATACAAGTGTAATCGAACAAGAAATCAATAAGACAAGTACACGCTTCAAAATCCTCTCAAGCGGAAGCTTGAAGGTAGTGGTTTATCCTTGAGAAGCTAGTTTTGCTAATCAGGGTTTCCACTATACATCCTGAGTTCGTTCGTTATCTTTCTTGCTATATTAAATCCGCTGCAACTTCTGTGGGAACAAAGCTTTTGTTCCCTAAGACGTAACTCTAACGATCCAACAATTATATTGCTTAGAAGTATATATCTCACATGCAATAATTAAATATAAACGTCTAATAAACATGCCACTTTTTATTAAAGGAAACACAAAAATTCAATTCAAAACAACCCAATAGGTTCAATACGAAAATTACATCCGGAGACTACTGCTCCGTTATTGTTCATAAGTGGAAACGCTAGAAAGAAAAACAACTATTGTGCTAAAGTCACTACTTCTTCTTGGAGTCTCGAAATATGTATCTATATGCCTTGGCCGACATAGTCTTCTTCTTCGGAGGTGGCCTTTCCTCTGAATTTGTTGGTGGTATCTTCGGTTCCAAATATATTACACTATCCACCTGTGCCTATGAAGGGGTCAAGTGTTTTGAAACCCAAAGACCCGGAAAGGCCAACGACATAGTCGGAGGAAAAGCCACCTCCGAAGAACACCATGTCAGCTAAGGCGTATAGGGACTTATTTCAGAATACCAGGAAGAAGAAGTAACTATTAGCGTCTTAGTTATTTTTCTAGTGATTTCAAATTATGAACAATAACAGAGCAGTAGTCTCCTGATGTTTATTTTCGAGTTGAATCATTAAGGATATTTTGTAATGCATTATTTTTATTTTGAATTGGCAACTTTATTAAATGTCTATCTTTAATTAATACATTTAATCTGTATCTTTAAATAACATAATATGTGATCGAATGTATCTAATAAACTTGAACGCAACCAGATGACAAACACCAAGAACGCCGCTCGTTAGGGTGTTGGACCAAGTAACACCTATCGGGTCTAACTGACCAGTGCGACTAATCAAGATGTTGAAACTGGGTCTCGATCCCATAACAACCCAAACGGGAGGAGAAAGGGCTCATATTCCCCTTGTCACTCCAGTTATCTTTGATGTTGCTGCCGTTGAGGCAATCAAGCAAATAGTAATGCAAGTTGCTACATAAATGGTTAGGCCGAGAGTGCAACAAGACCAAGGAATTCCAGCCCCTTAGGTTACTCCTGATCTTGAGGAGCCAGAGAATCTCGCACCTCCAATGCATGTTTAGAGAGATAAATGAAGTTATGGTAACTGCTATGACGTATTGGTGAGCCCGTCAAAGTGGCCTATTGGTTTATACATATAGAACGACTGTTCCAAGATATTGTCTGCACTAAAGCTAAGAAGGTGCACATTACTTCATTGCAACTAAAGGATGGGGCTAGTGAAGGGTGGGAAGGAACGAGATTAGTTGATCATCTCGAGCTGACTTGGTCCATGCTTTATACTAAGATGATTGATCGTTTCTTTTCTTGGGCTATGAGAGAGGAAAAACACAAAGAATTATTTTACCCAAAGATTGAAGGGCTGAAGGTAACTGTGTTAGTTGCAAATTTTAACCACATCCTCATCCGGATGCTGGACCAAGTAACGCCTCTCGGGTCCAACTAAGGAGTGCGACTAATCAAGACGGTGAAACTGGGTCTGGATCCCATAACAACCCAACTGGAAATGACTTAAACCAGGCTAACCCTCAATCTGGGAGAGAAATGGCTCATATTCTCCTTGTCGGTCCAGTAGTCTTTGATGTTTTTGTCGGTGTGGCAATCAAGAAAATAGTAATGCATGTTGTTACAAAAATGGTTCGGCTGGGAGTGCAGCAAGCCCAAGGAATTGCAGCCCCTCAGGTTACTTATGATCTTGAGGAGCCAGATAATCTCGCGCCTCCAATGCATGTTCACAAAGATGGAGGAAGTTATGGTCATGCACTGAAGTCGATCAATTTAATGAGCTCTGAATGCTACGACAACACTGGTGAGCCCGTCAAAGTGGCCTATTGGTTTCTACATATGGAACGATTGTTCCAGAATATTGTGTGCACTGAAGTTGAGAAGGTTCGCATTGCCTCATTGCAACTGAAGGATGGGGCTAATGAATGATGGGAAAGCACGAGATTAGTTGATCATCCCGAGATGACTTGGTCCATGTTTATGATCAAGATGTCTGATCGTTTCTTTTCTCGGGCTATGAGATACGAGAAACACAAAGAATTCCTTTACCCGAAGACTAAAGGGCTGAAGGTAACTGCGTTAGCTGCGAAGTTCCACCACTTGCTGCACTATGCGGGAACGGAGATGACTTCTAAATAGTAGAAAATTTGGCACTTCCATGAGTGGGTGAACCCGGACATTAAACCTTTGATGGTGTGTCATGGCTGCACTACCCTGTAACAGTAGGATCTCTAGCGTACCATTTGGCATTGCCGCCATCGGCACACACAGTGCATAATGTGTTCCACGTATCATTGCTAAGGAAACACGTGCCAGACGAGTCTCATGTGCTGAGCTATAAGGACAGCAAGATTCAGGCAAATGGTACTTGAGATGAGATGACAGTGCGCATTCGCGAGCGCCGTGTGAAGCATCTGCGCAACAAGAGCGTACTGTTGGTGCGAATTCAGTGGTCCAAGTCTGGGACAGAAGAAGTTACTTGGGAAAACGAAGCAGATATGCTCAAACGTCTTCCCAAGCTATTTGCGACCTAAGTTTCGGGGTCGAAACTTTTATTTAAGGGGGATGTGATGTGATATCCCGTATTTCTGTAAGGATATTTTGGAGTTCTAGGATTATTCCCGAAATCCTGTTTGGTACGTCGGATTAATTTCGGAGACAGAAAGACATTCTGTAATGTTCTCAATCTCTGTAATATTTTTCTCAGTGAAATAATATACAGTCGACGTACTTTGGGACTTAATACTCGTTCGTGTACGATTATTTTTATCCCGGGCTAAGCCAAGCTTATCCAAAAGCTAATTGGATAAGAATTGACTTAGCGGCGACCGCTGCCACGTGGCGGCGACCGCCGCAATACATTCGTCCGTTGAGTGACTGTGGTCACCATGAAATTTGCACCACCTGCTCATGTCCTTCTTGACGTCCGATCGGTCGCTCTTTCGGGGCCATCTTACTTCTTTCCCATATTTGTCGAAACTCTTGACGAGCTCCGACACAGGAACACTGAAGTTGTAAGATTGAACCCTGGGAGGCAGCGTCGGACCATTTCTCCAGTCTTGAGACCTATCTTGGAAGGAGTTTACCTGACTTTGCTCGTTTCGATTATGAGGGTATGGGTGATGGCGTCTGTCTCGGCGGTTGTCGAAAGAGGATTTGCGATCGGATTGATCGGGTCCGTGGGACGCCTTTCGCGATTCACGATCTTCCTCCAAACGTACCTCAGCCATGGTCTTGGCTTGGACATCTTCGAAGCTTCTACACGGGTACTTGGTGATCTCGTTGTAGAGGTTGCTATCTTTGATCAGACCTTGTCTGAAGGCTTCGATGGAGGTAGTGACATCACAATGGGGGATCGCGACTTTCTCCTTATTGTACCTGTTAAGATAGCTTCAGAGCTAGAGGTTCGTTATACCTTTGGGTGATTCGATAGAGATCACTCGACTACCTCTCGAGCCTCCGACTGTTGGCGAATTGGATCTTAAACGAGTTGACCAGGTCCGCGAATGAGGCGATCATACCCTGAGGCAAACGCATAAACCAGGTCAGTGCGGAACCCGCGAGAGTCGTGCCAAAGCTTTTGCACATGACAGCCTCAGATAGTATAAAATAAATCCAAACCAAATAAACAATCAACCACGTATGAAATAGATGTGAAATTATAGTATGATATATTGATCGAATGATGACAGAAATGAATCGAAGTACAACTTATCCTTGAGGAATAAGGGATCAGGATTCGTGAGGAAGATATTCTGAGGACTGCATTCTGGATGAGATATGGACACTACGAGTTCATAGTCATGCCATATGGACTTACTAATGCTCCAGTTGTTTTCATGGATTTGATGCATAGATTCTTTCATCAGTATCTAGATAAGCTTGTGGTGGTGTTTATTGATGATATTTTGATCTATTCGCCAAACGAAGAAGTTCACGAGGAGCATCTTCGCATCGCGTTTTCGATCCTTAGACAAAACCAGCTTTATGCTAAGTTGTCTAAGTGTGACTTTTCATTGAAGGAAGTGGCATTTCTAGGCCATGTGATTACCAAGAAAGGGGTAATGGTTGACCCTCAGAAGATAGAAGCAGTGGCTAAATGGAAGCGACCTCATAATGTGAAGGAGGTGCGCAGTTTTCTAGGACTTGTTGGCTATTATAGACGGTCCGTAGAGGGGTTCTCTAAAATTGCCCTACCTATGACCGGTTTGCTCCGCAAGGTCCACAAGAAGTTCATATGGGATGAAAAATGTGATGCCAGATTTCAGAAGCTGAAAGAGTGTTTGACATCAGCGCACGTTCCGGCACTAACAGAAGGATCTGATGGGTATGTGGTCTATAGTGACGCTTCAAAACAAGGTTTGGGATGTGCATTGATGCAAAAGGGGAAAGTTATTACATACACATCTCGACAGCTAAAGCCTTACGAAGCAAACTACCCAACTCATGATCTGAATTAGCGGCTGTGGTTTTTGCGCTGAAGATTTGGAGACACTATCTGTACGGTGTCAAATGCCAGATATTCACCGACCATAAGAGTTTGAAGTGTGTTTTTACTCAAAAGGAGTTAAACATGAGGCAACGACTCTGGTTAGAGTTGCTTAAGGATTATGACATAGAGTTGTTGTATCATCCGGGCAAGGCTAATGTAGTGGCTGACGCATTGAGCCAAAAGACGCCGCATGAGTCGGTAGTAGCCTTACTAACTGCCTAGACCGAGTTACAGCAAGGATTGTGTGAAATAGAGGTCTTATACACTCATCGACAAGGTCATCTGAGCATGCTCGAGATCCAGGCTACTTTGCTTGACCAGATCAAGGAAAAACAAGTTGATGACTTGGTTTTGGTAAATCTAAGTAGTGAAGTTGTGGATGAGAACTGAGTTGAGATTCAGTACTGCGTTTCATCCTCAGACGGATGGGCAGACAGAGAGGACAATTCAGACACTCGAGGACATGTTGAGAGCATGTGTGTTGGATAGTCCGACCAGTTGGGAGAATAGCTTGAGTCTGATTGAATTCACGTACAATAATAGCTGGCATTCCACCATCAAGATGGCTCCATTTGAAGCTTTGTATGGTCAGAAGTGCAAATCTCCAATTTGTTGGGATGAGAATGCCGACAAAATTCTGCTAGGACCAGAGTTGGTCGAGAGGATTGCCTCGAATATTGCTTTGATCAGACAGAGGATGCTTACAACTCAGAGTAGACAAAAGTCTTACGCTGATTTAAAGCGAAAGAATGTCGAGTTCGAGGTTGGAGATAAGGTGTTCGTCAAGGTGTCGTCATCCAAAGGTGTGTTCAGGTTCGACAAGCATGGGAAGCTCAATCCTCGTTATGTGGGACCATTTGAGATCCTTGACATAGTCGGATCTTTGGCATACCGGTTGGCATTGCCACCGTCAGCGCATCTTGTGCATATATAATGTGTTCCATGTGTCTCTATTGAGGAAGTACGTGTCGGATGAGTCTCATGTTCTGAGTTACGACGACATCGAGATTCAACCGAATGGTACATACGAGGAGAGACCGATGCGTATCCTAGAGCGTCGAGAGAAGCACCTACGGCACAATGTGGTGCCTTTGGTGAGAATCCTCATGTCAAAGTCTGGAGACGAGGAGGTTGCTTGGGAGACTGAGGCTGATATGCATAGACATTTCCCTGAACTATGTTCGGCCTAAGTTTCGGGAACGAAACTTTTTTTAAGGGGGTAGTAATGTAATAACCCTCATTTTTAGTAAGGTTTTTTGTGTAATTGTCCAACTCTATTTCTAAATAAAAGAATTTTGATAAATATTTCATTATTCCAAAAATAGAAATAAAATAGAATTCTTGTTACAAGTTGTTACAAAGTGTAAGTTATTAATTTATTTAAATTATGCTAAACATCATGTTAAATTTTAATTTAAATAAAACTTATGAAAATTTAACCTAGAATATTTAAATCAAGTTTAACAAATTTTGTTAAAGATTTAAGTATGGTTAAATGGATAAGAAAAATAACTTAAAATTATTTTAGCCTAAGTTAAATTTTATATAAATTAAATTTGGGTTAAAATAAATATTACAAATTTAATATATTAAATTTGGGCAATTTTTTCAATTTAAGAAATTTGCCGAGGGCAGTTTTGGCAAAAACCCAAAGTTTTGGGCCATTTTCATAAATAGCACAAAACTCCATCTCCTACCTCCAGACTCCTCTGAACAGCAGTGTGAGCTCCTTTTAGCTCTTCAATGGAGATTTTGAGGCCACCTTGGATTCGATCGACCGAATTAATGCATGGGAATTTAACATAGGATAATTCCGCATCTAATGACCCTATCAATTCGAATTGAAGGTGACGAAAACACCAGGATTTTGCCAAATCATATCCGCATCGACATTTAGGGCAGATTTGAACGAATTGCAAATTGGGGACGAATTGAATGGGGGTTTATGCTGAAGATATTCCCCTCTACCAAAGCCCTATAAAAACCTCCCCGGAGTCGACCCCAAGTCATCCAATTTTGAGCTTCAAATTGAAGAACCCTCAAATCCTTTCCCGAGTTGTTTGCGAGAGAAATTGAGGCTTGTTCGAGTTTCGTTCGAGCCAATAAGGTACCATTAGCTGCACCCAGGAGTCCCCTTCGAAAGCCCCAATCTTCCACCACCGGAGGGCAACACGAACCACCTCAATTTGGGTGTTTTCCGGCGAGTAGCTGTTCGTCGGATTTGGGTAATGGTTAAACCCGATTTCGGGTTTGATTTTCTTTTTAATATTCGTTGTTTGGCTTAATTTGGGTTAATGTAATTAATCCAGAATATGTTAAATATTTTTAAGATTATTTTGAATTTATAAAAAAATAAAATTTAATTAAATAATTTTGTTATAATATTATCTTGTATTATGAATAGGTAAATTTTGGCTATTCATTTAGATAATATTTTGACCTAGAAAATTTTAGGATTATAAATAAATTATTTTATTAATTTATTTATGTCATGATTATTTAGAATATACGATTAATTAATTTTAATCGTATAAATAATCATTTAATAAAAAAGCCTTGAAGTTGATGCCCTTGGTCATGACCTGCCCTTATATTACATAAGTGGTGGTGCACTTAGCTAGTGTGAAATCTTCAGGATTTTATCCCACTTTTCCTCTCTTTATGAGGTTGGTTGATGAAATAAAAGTCGTAACATGAATGTACGTTTTCGAACTAAATAAGATAAGTGCCTTGTACGCATAATTAATATACCATCGGGCGAGAAGTACAACGTGAAACCCGCTCGGACTTTTGTTAGAGTAATTCCTCTTTCCAATCTGGATTCACACTACGCGGTGAGGTTGGTCGTAGACCCAAATAATCAAGGTCGTTTTGCAAACTTTGCGTGATAAAAATAAATGTTCCCAAACAATTCTTCATATTTTCTAAAGACTCAATTCCTTTGGAGTCTTCTTTTGGATTCATACATTTTCTCTCATTCCGTGAAAGTTCCCGAGTTATATATCGTCCTTCGATTATCATTCGAGGGACAATGATAGTAACCGGTTGTGGTCACTAGAACCACTCTGCTTGAACCCTTGTTTAGTCTTTCATTAGACTAACCATCCGATTTTATTCTTTGCATGGTTGGCTGGTGTCATCCGTCCCTTACGACACATCAGGAATGGATTCCCAAGTTGAGAACACGGGAAGACGACGTTAAAGGCGGCTGCGTTTGCTTCAAGATTTTTCCTATTTGTTTTTACAATAAAGGTTAAAGATCATGTGTTAGTTTAAATAAAGTCTTTCTCTGTACTTTGATATATTGTAAGGTTGCCTTGTTTTGCAACGTCGTTATTTGTAAGACATTGTTTATATAAAATGTTATCTTTATTGTCAACTCAGAATTCGAGAGGTAGATATTCTGAGGACTGCATTCCGGACGAGATATGATAACTACGAGTTTGTAGTCATGTCATTTGGGCTTACGAATGCTCCAACATTTTATATGGACTTGATGCACAAATGCTTTCATCAGTATCTAGATAAGTTCATGGTGGTGTTTATTGACGATATTTTGTTCTACTTTCCAAATGAAGAAGCTCATGAGGAACATCTTCGTATTACGTTAGCAATCCTTAGACATAACCAGTAGTATGCTAAGCTGTCTAAGTGTGACTTCTGGTTGAATATGGTTAAACTTATGAGAAAATGTGACTTAAGCTTAGAACTAGCCTAATTAAATTTTCTTTCATCTTAAATTTGGTTAAGATGTATAATTAAACTTAGGTTAATTTAATAAAAATAAGTTTGATTTTTTTTTTAATTTTCGAAATTTTAAATACGGGTAGTTTTGCCACAACTTTGAAAAGTTGGGCAAACTTTGTCATTAAGCAAGAAAAGGGGGTGCCCGAATGCAAAATCCATATCCTTTCTTCTACCTCTATTCAACACGATTAGGGCAAGCTTTTCTTTGCCAAAATATGACCCGATTGAAGCGCCTTTGTCCAAATTGGAATGTGGGTAATGTAGGTAAGAGCAACACGTACGAAAATCCTATAATTTACGGCGTGATTAAACCCTAATTGAGGTGAATCTTCCCAAAATTAAAAAGACGCGTTTTGGGTTTGAATGAATGAAAATATCAAATTCGATCTGATTCAAATCATTTTAAGCATGGTAAGTGTATAATCGGATCATTGGACCCCAATCCAACCTTTCCCCTATAAATTGGACTCGAAACGAGTCGAATTTAGCTTCCAAAACAAAACAAACTCTTCTCGTCCTCTATTTTCACGAGCCTTCTGTTGTGGCTGTTTTCCGGCACCGATGGTGTTCCTCCGCTGCCACTAAGCATCATCGGTGATATCCCATGTCGCCACGAGTCCATAGCCGCTGACCCCGCTCTTTTTGGACCCCGAATGAGCCCCGTACAAGCCCTTCAAACCCGAGGTCGCGCCGCCTCTGTTTTTGGCTTGTGATGTCCGTTACGGAGGCCACAATCCAGTCATCCACCACCAACGCCGCTCGTCGCTGCCGCAGATCAACCACATCATCACCCCGACACCGCACCCGTGCTGTTTTCGAGCAGCCATGAACCGCCTCCGAGGAACTATAAGTGGAGCCACTGCACGTGTTCTTGTTGACGTGTCATTTCAATATCCAGTGGAACAGTTCCTTTTCCTCCAGCCGGAGCCAAGTGAAGACGGCGTGGGGCCTTGGAGATTAACTGGCACTTTCCTATTGGATATTGTCTTAACAGATTGCAAGTTTGTTAGACCCTGCGTGGTCACTATTTCTTTCCTTTATGCATTCTATTTCCTTTCACTTTCTTGTAGAACAATTCTCTTCTCTCTTTCTATTGAGAGCGTTTTCATCTGGCTTGTAACTATCTGACTATACTGGTCAATTCTAGTTTCTGCCATTACTGAGCTTCGAAGCTTTTCTTTCTCATTCAGAAATTCCACATGAACTAGTGGAAAAAATCCTTATAGAGGCGGGCCTTTGGACACTTATTGAGGCAAACACCGTTCGTTTCAACTAAGGGGGCTGCAACAAGTAGGGACACTTTTTGATGCGGGCATTTTACACCTCTAAAAGGATATTATTGAGGCGGGCCTCATAAGCCCGCCTCAACAAGTCCCTCACTTTGGCGCCAAAATGAGGGACTTGTTGAGGCGGGCTTAGGAGGCCCGCCTCAATAAGTAAACACTTGTTGAGGCGGGCCTCTATAGGCCCGCCTCAACAAGTCGCGCATATATACTTATAGAGGCGGGCGTATATAAGCCCGCCTCAACAAGTAGACGCTGACTCGGCCCAGAACTCGCCTGAGTTCTCAGCCGAGTCAGTCAGGTTCCTGATTTTATTCACAGAATAATATACAACAAACAACAGATTTCATTTGACCAAAAAAAAAACAGATTTCATCAGAGTACAGTCAGGTTCTCAACAACAGTTTACATGACAAGTAAAAACAAGTTTAATCCGATAATAAATACTTCGATGTAAAATACTGTGCCCATTGCTCACGAACAACATCCATTTCTTCATAAGTATACGATGTCTTCCTCTTAGGATATAGCTGCATAAAAAACACAGAAATTATTGACAAAAAACACAAATACTATCAATATATAGTTAGTTAAGTTACATACATTATCTAGTCGGTCATGAAACTGATATCTAGTCGGTCATGAAACACAAATACTTCCCACCTTGATACTTGTACACTTGAAATGCCTTAGAAAATCAACATAATACACTCATGAAACTGATATTGTTAATATTCCAAAAAAAACTAATTCGTAAGCAAAATAACTTACCTCATCTTATTCATTTATGATTTGTAACCCATATTCCTTCCCTATTATCTGTACGCATATGATTAGTATTATTTGTATCTTCCTCCTCCGGTAATGGTTGAACAACAGTTGATAACAAGGGTGTGTCATCATACTCGTCATACTCATCTTCATCCACAACATCATCAATACCCAGAATATGTCTTTTGCCTTGGGCAACTGCACGCCATCTAGGATCAATATTGTCTACCACATAAAAAATCTGTTTAGCTTGTGATGCTAGGATGAATGGCTCGTCACTATCACTTATGATACTACCCTCTGGATTCGCCCGATTCTTTTCTTTGTCCTTTAAACTGCCAAAAAATCTCTCAAAAGGATACATCCATCTTAAGAACACCGGACCACATAACTTGATTTCTTGAACCAAATGAACAATTAAGTGCACCATTATGTCAAAGAAAGACGGCGGAAAGTACATTTCAAATCGACACAAAGTTTCAACAATATCATATTGGAGAGCATCCAATATTTCCGAATCAATAACCTTAGCACATATGGAACTAAAAAACACGCAAAGTTTTGTTATAACATGTCTCACGTGTTTCGGCAATATCCCATGAAGTGCGATCGGCAAGAAAACATTAATCAATACATGACAATCATGATGGAACCTTAATGTCATGTAAGCACTCACAAAACACCTTTTTCTCCTTTCTTGACATTGTGTAACACGCCGGAGGCAGAAAAGTCTTTTTACCATCCGGTTTTACCACGGGCCACAAATCTGGTCGAATATTCCTCTCTTTCATATCAAAACGAACTTTCTGATTGTCTTTCGTCTTTCCGAGTATATTTAGCAAAGTCCCAATTATAGCATCACAAACATTTTTTTCAATGTGCATCACATCGAGACAATGCCTAACCGACAAATCTTTCCAATAAGGAAGATCCCATAGTATAGACACTTTCTTCCATAAAACACCCTTTTTAGAGACAGACTTGAAGCCCTTGCCGTATTTGGTGTCAACATTTTTAATCCGTTCATAAACATATGATCATGTCAAAGGTGTACGAGCTACTCCTTCCTCGGTGTACCCATTGAACTCCTTCTTCTTTTTACGGTAAGGGTGATATTGTAATATCCCTCAATTTTTAGTAAGGATATTCGGGTAATTTTTCCCAACCTTCACTAATTAATTATTTCGCTTTCAGTGAAGTTTGAATTTTCTGAAATATCCATGATCTCCGAAATAATTCCCTGAGTGGTATAAAATACATTCGATGTATTTTCGGAATTTAGAATATTTGTTTGAAGACAAACAGATAATTCCTGGGGTTAAATGCCTATCCCCATTTTAATATTCTAAAACCCCACTCCTCCTTGTCTCCCGGCGTGCTCTCTCTGTTGTCTCCCCAGCATGCCCACCTCGAGCCACGTGCTGTCGGGGCACACCGCTCAAGAGATTGGTCAGGGGAGCTGCCCTCCTCCTTGGGCTATATTTGGATCAGATTGGAAGGGGGACGAGTGGCAATCACACCATCGCTCCCCAGCTCTCCTCTCGGCCATCTTTCTTTCCACCGGCGAGCAAACCCCCCCCCCCCGAAGAGCTGTTGTTGTCTGCATGAGCCACCGCTGAGGCGAGACGACGAGCTGGTGCGAGCCGCGGTGAGCCGAGACCATCGCCGAGCTTCGCCGACCCGCTGCTGGTGCTCGATCTCCCTTATTCAGACCCTCCGGCGTCGCAAGCTTCCCTTGCCTCGCCTTCGTCTTTCCTCCCCCGCCGAGTGCTATGGTGGTGTCGTGGTATTCCTCCCCGCCGGCGCCGCTCCATCCCCGGCGTCAAGAGACCCCGGCGAAGCCCCGTCGGAGACGAAGACGTCGCCCCTGTTTCGCCTCTGTGCCCGCCACTCCGCCGAGCCCTATGCGAGCTCCTGCTCAGCCGTGCTGCTGTCCGAGCCAGCGCCGTGGTGTTGCTCCTCCCTGCCGCCGCCTGTTCCCCGACGCCGTTGAGCCTCCCCAGCCGAAGCCAGCCGAACTCCCCTGGTTCGTGCTCGATCGGCTCGTTGATGTTGAAAACGAAGTGGAGGGGGGTTGAAGGTGATGAACAGTGGGAGAGTGGGCCCCTCCTTGTTGTGTTGTTGTTGGGCCGAGCAGCCCAATAACCGTCCAGTCTAGTTTTGACCCGAAATTATTCGAGCGATATAATTTCGACTCCCTTTCGTCCGTATTTTTTCTTAGGAAAATTTAATAAATATTTTTATGATTTAATATCATAAAAATTTATTAAATATAATTCCTTAAATTCGTCCAGTCAGATTAATTGATAGATAATTAATTTGTCAGTTAGAACGTAATTTGATGGATCGCGTGTGGACTCGTTTTCTGCTAGTACTATTCTGAAGCTTAAGCCATATCCTCGGAAAGGATATTTTCCGTAGTTGTCTCGTCTAGATTCATCGCCGAATCTACTCCAGGCAAGTGGCGGTTCGTTCTTGCTCATCATTCCATGCTTTCATTAATTATCAGTTGTTTAATTGAGTAATTAATTTGGAATGATTATTGCGTTTGTCTGGAAACGATTTTGTTTAAACTGTTTTGAAAACTAAAATATGATATTATAATAGGTTGTATATCTGTTAGAACAACGCTATTATGAATATATATTTATGATCGCCTTGAGGGCATTTATGTGGATTTGTTGTAAACTATTGTTGTGCTTGAACTGTTTAGTTAGCACTAGTAGTTAGGAACATTACTAGGGCCCTATCAGGTCCAGTCGTTTGTTTATAATCAGGTAGAGAGGTGGCTCGTCCCCACCTAATACCATTTTATGGTCATGATCGAACCTCTGATACACGAGTATAGAGGTGGTGCACTTAGCTGGTGTCACAAATCTCGGGAGTTCATCCCTCCGGTATGCGTCACTCTAGACGAAACACATATCAAGATGTATAGTTCCACTGGTGGTTTATACATTTAAAAGCCTGTAACGTGATGTGCGTTTTGGAATATAATAAGGTAAGTGTCGTTGTCGCACATGATTAATAAACCTTCAGCGAGTAGTGCAGCTAAGCGAATAGTGCAGCTAAGAAAGCTCGTCTCGACTTTTGATCAGAGTACGTTCTATTTCCAATCTGAATTCGCTGTATGCGGTGAGGTTGGTCATGAACCGAAACATCTAAGTCAGCTTTTAAATCGCTCGAATGCGATACTGTGATTCTTTAAATGTTCCAGACTTTGTCATACTTCTTATAAGGCTCAATCCTTTGGAGTCTTCTTTCGGGTTGATTGCAGTGAAGACTCGGTCTTCCAGAATCTTCTCTTGTGCATACCTTTTGTCATATTCAAGTAGAGTATGGTGGTTGACAATCGTACTCGACTATTATTCGAGAGATGAGAAGTCTAACCTAATACGACTACTTAGAACCTTCTGCTTTGTACCCTTGCATGGTCTATTCATTTAGACTAACCAACTGATTATTCCCTTGCATGGTTGGCTGGTGTCATCCGTTCGATTCGGCACATCAGATAGATTGCAGATCCGAGGATACTAGATTGACTATGAAGACGACGGTTGTTTTGGATGTTTTAATAATTATATTTTAATCAGGTTGAGAGCCTTGGACAGGTGATCATTACGATCACAACCCTTTTTGTAATATTTTAAGAAAGACTTCCGCTGTAACTTATTTACTCTGTTATATATTTAAAAGACTTCCGTTGTACTTTGTTTAAACTCTGTATTTGTCCTATTTGGGATTGGGATGTAATCCCGGGACTCATGTTTTATATGAATAAAGTTATCAATTTGTATCATTGTATTTCATGATTTGTTTTCAAACGGTAAAGCCTGGGGTGACTTTGGTGAGGAATATCGGAGTCACTGGCGGTAATACCTTTCCATTTGGGTTCAGATTTGGGGGTGTTACAGATATCGACTAAGGAACTTCCGGTATCCTAGATACACATTTTTCCTGTAATTTTTCAAGTAGGCAGGTTTCATGTCTTCTTCACATATAGGGCATGCTTGTTCTCCTTTGGTTTTGTACCTAGACAAGTTTCCATATGCCGGTAAATCATTTATGGTACAAAAAACCATAGCTCGCAAGGTAAATTTTGAGTTGGTGTATGCATCGAACATTGGAACACCTTCATTCCACAGTAATTTCAAATCATCAACAAGTGGAGCCAGATACACATCTATGTCATTCCCATGTTGCTTAGGCCCGGAGATGAGGAGTGATAACATGATATACTTGCGCTTCATACACAACCATTGAGGAAGATTATAAATCGCTAGAAGAACCGGCCATGTGCTATGTTGACTGCTTAGAGTGCCATACGGATTCACACCATCTGTACATAAAGCAAGTCTCAGATTTCTAACCTCCTCACCAAATTCAGAATATTTCTTATCAATATTTCTCCATTGAGGAGAATCAGCAGGATGTCTAAGGAGTCCATCTTTCTTCCTCCCTTCCGCATGCCACCTCAGACTTTTTGCTTCCTTCTTTATCGAAAACAAACGCTGAAACCTAGGTATTATCGGAAGATATCACATAACCTTAGCTGATGGGCCCCTCTTAGCCGAATTTACCCCTTTACGCTTGTAACGAGATGCACCGCACTTTGGACACTCATCCAAATTTTCATGTTCGTTTCTGTAAAGCATACAATGATTTGGGCAAGCATCTATCTTGACAGCCTCTAAGCCTAAGGGACACATCAATTTCCTAGCATAATAAGTAGAGATAGGCATCTCATTGCCTTCTGGTAAAAATTCACCTAACCATTCCAATAAGGTGTTGAAACTTCCATCAGTCCAACCAGAAGCACATTTCAAGTTGTAAAGTATTGACACACCCTCTAACTTGCTAAATTTTGTACACCCGGGATACAAGGGAGTCTCTGCAGCCTTTGATACCTGTTCGAACATCTGAGGTCGTTCGTTCAAGTGATCTCTCACCCCATCCATCATCCCATTCATTTCATCATCTTCTTGGTCATCATCATCATCCATCTCATTATTCTCAGCAATATCATCATCACTATCATCAGTGTCTACCCGAACATCAAACTCATTGACACTAGAACTTGGACGATCGGGTATTTTCTCACCATGCCAAAACCAAACATGGTAATCTTCTTTGAAACCATGACGAAATAAATGATCCTCAATCTCATCAATATCAGCAAACCGCCTTATATTCTTACAATCACGGCATGGACAATAGATTTTTTCGGCTTTCGTACTCCGTTGGTGTGCTAAAGCATATCTAATGAACTCCTCAACCCCACTCAAGTATTGTGTCGTAGTATGGTCACCGTACATCCAAGGACGACTCATTTCTAGTAATAAATGCAAAATAACATGCAAGGAATTAAGATTAAATACTCATTTCTAGTAACTATCCCGCCAAGGGCCTAAATAGATAATAATACGCAACCAAGCAAGAAAAAATACAAACTCAACTATCCCGCCAAGGGCCTAAAATATGAATTCTATCCCGCCAAGGGCCTAAATTATGAATTCTATCCCGTCAAGGGCCTAAGGAATTAGGGTAGAAGTATTACCTTGACCCAATATCGATCATTCAAGGCAATGCCCTTATCAGCCTGCAGAATGTCATTTCACCAATTAAATAAAGAATGTGATTCTTTTCACTTTTGCTTTATTTATATAGCTTTTCTAAGACTAGTAAGAAGCTTCACTCATCAAAACTGCTATGTATTTGTAGGAGCTAAAAAAAATTAATCCATGTCACCCAAACTGGATATTATTGTAGCCTTATTCATTTACTTTTATTGCCTACCCGACTATCATAAATATTCAAAACCACAAGAGCATGTCCAAATACAATCAGTCTTCCCAAAACTCTACCATCATTGAAACTACTTCACATGCAAAATTAGCAAGATCGCCAGAACAGTCATACTCGTTTGCATCAGTTCAAAGCAAAAGAAGCATGCATCCATCATTTCAAATACTGAAGTAAGAACCTAAAACTGAAAAACTAAAGCATTGAGAAGCGAACGGACAAGGAAAGGGGATGTGAACGTCGAGGGCGCAAAGGATGTTGATACCTAACTTGGCTTCGAGTGCGTTGAAGTATTAGAGGGAGCTCGGCGAAGGGAGGGAGCTCGGCAAAGGGAGATGAAGTCGGAGCTCAGGAAGACGGAGCTCGGCGAAGACGGAGGAGATCGATGAAGTCGGGAAGACGGAGGAGATCGATGAAGTAGGGAAGACGGAGGAGATCGATGAAGTCAGAGATCGTCGTCGGAGCTCGGGACGAGAAGAGGAGGATACGAAGAGGAAAATGAAGGAAAGCAGCAGCTGTTTTTTTTTTAATTAGGGTTGAGCTTATAGAGGCGGGCCTAACATGCCCGCCTCTATAAGTATTACGACTAATGGTCTAATAGAGGCGGGCCTTACATGCCCGCCTCTACTGGACATACTTGTTGAGGAGGGCTTTAAGAGGCCCGCCTCAACAAGCTTTAATTAGAGGCGGGTCTTACACTGGCCCGCCTCTAATACTTTAGCGAGAAATGTTTTTTCGGATACTTGTTGAGGCGTATATTAATTTGCTCGTCTCAAAAAATATTTTTGAGGCGTATAAATTAATTATCCGCCTCAAAAACCAAAAAAAGTGATTGCCTAAGTCGTTATTGAGGCATTTTCTACTATGTACGCCTCTAAAAGGGAGCCTCAAAAAGTGTTTTTTCCACTAGTGATGGTATCAGAGCAAATTTAGGAATTTCTGAGATCTTCTCTTCTTCAGATTGATCAGTCGATCAACTCTATTTGCTTCTGCTTCTTTTGTCTCTTCCAGATTCTTCTTATTCTCACTGGATTTTCATGGCGATCGAAGACGTACGTACGCGAGAACAGAGTTTGATTGCTTTGCAAAGCGATCCACTCATGCTCGGCAATTCTGATTCTCCAGGCATGTTGATCACGAATATCGTGTTTGATGGAGGAAATTATCTGCTCTGGAGTCGGCAAATCAAGATGGCGCTAGACGCAAAGATGAAACTATGTTTCATCGACGGAACCTTAGAGAAACCTGCTCAGGATTCAGATACGTATCCTCGTTGGCACAGATGCGACAGAATGGTTGCTTGCTGGATTATGAACACGATGAATCGCGATCTTGCTTCCACTTTTGTGAGATCTGATTCTGCGAGAGTACTTTGGATCGAGATCGGCGATCGCTATCGGCAAAGCAGTGGACCGTTGGTCTATCAACTGAAGCAGGAACTCGGACAAGTTAGTCAGGGAAGTTTGACTGTGACTGCTTATTTTGTCAAACTTAAGAACATTTGGGATGAATTGAACAATCTGAATAGCTTTCCTATATGCACTTGTGGTGGTATATCTCACTGCAAATGTAGAATTCTAGCTCACGTTCTTGAGATGGACAATCAGTCAAAAGTCATGGATTTCTTAATGAAATTGAATGGTGATTTTGAGGCTGTTAAAAGTCAGATATTGGCTCATGAACCGCTGCCTCACATTAACAAGGTTTATCACACTGTGTTGCAAGTAGAAAAACAGAAGCAGATAACCAGATTTGATAGTGTTACTCAGTCAACATTTATGGCTAATCAATCTGCAAAAACCTATAATTCTAATGAGGGATCTAGTACCTCTAATGGAAGTAAGAGAGACTATAGGAAAACTAAAGGAGAAAAACAAGTTTGTACTCATTGTAAGGAGGAAGGACACCTTCATGAGCAATGTTTTGAGCTCATTGGTTATCCGGATTGGTATAAAGGGAAAAGAGGAAAGCGAGGAAGTAAAGTTTCAGCAAATGTTAAAAGTCAGACTGAAATGGCTCAAGATACTCCTCTGGATGGCAATTCTGTAGTCGAACAACTCGGGTTTGATCAGAAGTTTGTGGATGCAGTGAGCAGCCTCACTTCAGCTTGCCAACAAGTCATGAAGACTTTCAGGCCAGAGAGCAGGGCTATGTCAGTTACTCGTCCTAGTATGTCTTCCTCCATGGATTATTCAGGTACTACTGCATTGCATTCTCATGCTTCATCAAGCAAACGTGAATAATGGATTATGGACAGTGGAGCCACGGATCATATGACTTCACATTTGCATTTTTTTCTCTCAACATACCACATTGCATGGTCCTATTCAAATTATTCTATCTGATGGTACTTCAAAGGCAGTGCAAGTTATTGGCACAGTTTATCTGGAGAATGGCTTAGTGTTAGATGAAGTCTTATTTGTTCCAGAGTTTCAATACAATCTCCTGTCAGTGAGCAAGCTGACAAAGATGCATAATATTTGTGTACTATTTTATAAAGGTAATTGTGTACTGCAGGACCCTACAACTAATCAGGAAATTGCATTAGGATAGCAGAGAGGAGGACTGTATAAATTGCAAGCTGGAATTTGCTCAGAAAAGGTTGCCGTCAGTGCTGCGTGTAGAGCTGATTTGAATAAAATTTCTGAACATCAGGGTGTTGATGATTCAGTGATGTTGCTTCATAAAAGGATGGGAGATGTTTCTCATTCAAAACTTATCCATTTTCCTGGTTGTAATGCACGTGCTAGTGCTACTCTGGATTGTGACGTTTGTGCTTTGTCTAAGTTTCACAGACTCCCTTTTCCACACAGTGATTCATATGCAACTACTTGTTTTGATTTACTACATATTGATTTATGGGGTCCTTATAAGGTGGTTACTTTGAATGGAGCATCCTATTTTCTTACTATTGTGGATGACCACAGTAGATCTACTTGGACCTTCTTATTGCACAATAAACAGCAGGTTAGTACTACTCTTAAGGATTTTTTTGCATATGTGAAGAATCAGTTTGGCATATTCCCAAAGACAGTAAGGTCAGATAATGGGTCAGAAATTGTCAACTGGGAGTGTCATCGTTTGTTTGTTGAGCTTGGTGTTCAACATCAAAGGAGTATAGTGTATACTCCACAACAGAATGGTGTTGTGGAGAGAAAACATCGTCATCTCTTGGATACTGCTCGGGCTCTACGATTACAAGCTCACCTACCTTCTAAATTTTGGGGTAATTGTCTGCTAACCGCCACCTATTTGATTAATCGAATGCATGTTGCGAAGCTGAATTGGAAAACTCCCTGTGAAATTCTTTTCAGTCAAGTTCCTTCTTATGATCATTTACGGATCATGGGTTGTTTATGCTATGTGGGCATACCCAAGAAAGGACTTGATAAATTTGCTCAGCGAAGTCGCAAGTGCATCTTCATCGGGTATCCTCCTTACCAGAAAGGATATAAAATTTATGATATTGAGACACGTAGAGTCTTGTATAGTCGAGATGTGGAGTTTCATGAATCTGAATTCCCTTTTGCTCCTTCTCTCCTTCCTTTGAATCCTCCTACCACATCTTCTTCTTCTTCCCGATTGTTTCCTTAGAGCTATATCTTGCATGGTGATGAGGATGTTGATCCTTGCTTGGCAACTTCACATCCTTCTACTTCCTCATCCAACAGTCATGTTGTTGATGTTGCCTCTATACCTGCACCCAGGCGATCTACACGACTGCGTTCAGCTCCTACCTGGATGACAGATTTTGTGGCTGCTACTGCAAACAGAGAATATTTTGTTTCTCTTGCCACAGTCTTGTCCACTGCTGAGCCTTCCCGGTTTGCTGATGCTTGTAAGGATCCTCAGTGGGTAGAGGCTATGAACCAGGAATTAACTGCCTTGGAGACAAATGAGACTTGGAAACTCACATCACTGCCTCCTGGACATAAGGCTATTCACTCCAAATGGGTTTACAAAATTAAGTTCCATAGTGATGGTAGTATTGAGCGATATAAGGCGAGGTTGGTAGTTAAAGGTTTTAGCCAGAAATTGGGGAAGGATTACAAGCATACGTTTTCCCCGGTTGCTACATTGCCTACAGTTCGCATCTTCATTGCTCTTGCTGCTGCCCACACTTGGATGATTTACCAACTCGATGTGAATAACGCTTTCTTACATGACTTCATCGATGAAGAAATCTATATGGTACCACCGGAGGGTTATGACAAGGCTCAGCCGGGTGATGTTTGCAAATTGAAACGATCTTTATATGGGCTCAAGCAGGCTTCCGGCAATGGAACATTGAGCTTTGCCATTTTCTGGTTTCTCACGGATATGTTCAATCCAAACATGATTATTCTTTATTCATCAAGGTGAGACAATCGTCTTTTACAGCTTTACTGGTATACGTCGATGATATTTTAGTCACTGGTACTGATATTGATGTTATCACGCATATTAAAGAGGCTTTACATACCCGGTTCACCATCAAGGATCTGGGTTTAGCTCGTTACTTTCTGGGAATGGAATTATTTTGTGATGCTACTGGTGTTTATATCAGTCAACAAAAATATACATCAGATATACTCAAAGATTGTGATATGATGACTAGCAAGGCTGTCGCTTGCCCTTCCCCTGCTGGACTCAAACTGAGTGCAATGATGTACTATTGCATTGCCATGAGATGAATTTGGCTTATCATTGCCACTATTTCATTGGAGAAAAAATTGAAGCTTAGTTTGGTTAGTTTAGACTAAGCTTGATTTGGATTAATTAAGTTAAAATAATAGATACTGTTTTAATTTGGTAAATAAAATAATATTGTATTAATTTACAATGAAAAAAATTAACAATTAAAGTTTACAAATGATATTTATAGATTGTTAATAAATTCTTATGGCTAATAAAATTAATTAACAAGTCCTAATTTATTTCAACTAGGATTTTTATAGGATTACGTAGAAAGATTCAACTTAATGTTATAAATTCGATTTATAAATTAACATCTTATGGAATTTTTTTTATGGTGTTCATGAAGGAATTGTGTCCTTTAATCAAAGGTGCAATTACCGAACATGGAATAGGACTATTAATGTAGATTTACAATCCGGGTATTTTAGGGATCGTAGTGCTTTGCTAGAAGCCAACTACGATTAATGGACTTAATCGGGTTAGGTCCATGGCTATAATAATCGGGTCCTATGAGGTCACACACATAGAGTTATCGAGCTGGATCAAACCAAACCAAAAACCCATGTTGGACATGGAGATTTCGGCTCATTGGCTTTAATTGGGAGATTGGCTTTTATTATTAATGGATAAGAGTTATCATGGATAATTACTAGATAAGGAGATATCTTATTAGAAGATATAAGATACAATATAAGGATATTATATTCATTATCAAAGATAAGATACGATCTTATAAGTAAGCGTTTCCAAAAGGAAACGAACACAACTTTCCTCTCCTCTCTAACCACACGGCCGAACCCTAAGAAGAGAGCCAACCTCGCGTTTTGGTCGATCGTTCTAGCAGACGACATCAAAGGCAATCCAGATTCCAGACTCGTGTGGACCAAGTAGAGAAGACATACTTGGGGTTTTCGATCTCCGTTGAAATCCTGCAAGAACGTTTCAGACTCGCATCAAACGGTATGTAACTCTACTTCTAATTGATTCCTATTGATTTATTCATGAGATCCTTGTTAGATGCTAGAAAATAGTGTTCAGAAATTCCGCTTATACGCATCTAATCCCTATAGTGGTATCATTAGCCTCTTGCGTAAATTAAGAGGATCAAAATATTAAAAGAGTTAATTTTGATGCATGTCTTGATTCAAATTAAGTGGTAAATTGATATATAGGTTAATTTGCATGATTAAATTTATGATTTTGATTGATTGGATTAGTAAAGTTGTAAAACTTTATGAACAAATATGCATGTAAAATTATTCTACCCATACTTGATTCATATGATTTAATTATGCAAGAGATATGTTTTTTTGGCATGTTTTAAATCATTAGATGAAGATTTTGATTTTCATAAGATGGATCAATTACCCAATTTTTTTTTAAATTCTGAATTTTATGAAACTGTTTCATACAAGAAGAAAAAAATCTGAAGAAAAAAAAAACAATACGGACCGAACTGGATTGGATCCGGTTCGGCGCGCACCATGGCTCACTCGGACGGGTCTGCACAGTGCAGACCGCGGACGGAGCCTTGTGCACCTGGGCGGCTCGGCGCGGGTCTGTGAGACTCGACGCGGGTCAGGCGGTCCACGGTGGGCGCGGCTCAAGGGCGGTTCGATGGGCCCCGGCGGACTGCAGCTGGGCGCGGTTCTGCATAGTGCAGACCGCGGTCTGTGCGTGGTCCGGGCTGGGCTCGGGTCGTTCTGCGCAGTGGGTGTGCAGTTCGGTGGGAGCGGGTTGGTTCGGGCTTGGCTCGAGCGTGACTCGGTCCAGATGGGTAGATTTGGCGTTTTAGGATAATCTCCTAAAAAGTATAAGATAAGATCTTATTTGCCCAATTGGATAATATTTGATATTATCTATAATATAATTTCCTAAAAGTTGTTAGGATAGATTCACACTAGATTAAGATAAGGATATTTGATATCTTACCTTGTTTATGCATATCTTATCCAATAATGCATTTTAATGATTAATTATGATTAATTCTATATATTGATTTTAATTTGAATTAAGAATTTGATATTGAATTATTTATCTCATGAGATGATTTATTTAAATTTATTTAAATTGCTTATTGTTATTAATTAGATTAATATTGTTGACGATATTTGATATTATTATTGCATGCATGTGATTTAAATATTATGATATTATTGCTTGCATGAGGTGACTAGTATGGCCCATTTTAGGATAGAAAATACGATATGCGTATCGTTATGGTTTCTTGTACACGATCTGCGTATCGTTATGTATTTTTGTAATTTAATTTTCAGTAATTAGATTATTTAGAAAATTATGTAATACGAGAAGAGAAGATCCTAAGAAGACCAAGGATGGAGATCCATGAAGGGTACCAAGGATAGAGATCCATGAAGTACAAGACCCTTGAAGATTAGATCTTTAATTTCGGTTTTAGGGGTCATACTAGGATCACATTTAATTATTGTATTTTGAATGCTTTATTATTTTAAGCCTTGCATGATTGTTTATTTATGCTATTTTGTTCACTAGTAAATAGACAACCATTGCATGCTTAAGTCCCTAAAAGAATATTGAGGTATTGTATTTCCATGTCATAACCCATGAGGCCCTTGGAATTCGTTGGATAGGTTTCGCCAAAGCGATGTGTCCTTCTTTGACCTTGGGATAGTGAGGGTGGATCTATATAAGGGATTCATAAATCTTGATATGGTTGTACTCAACAAGAGACCAAAAGGAAAAGTTTTGGATCTTGAGGCATAGAGATGAGTCTGACATAGGATGTGAGCCATCAAACAAGAATTATAAGGAGTTATAATTAGTAAATGTTACTTACCTTGATCACATAAGACTTGAGGAAGTGCCAAAGTCCGCTTGGGTCTTATCTGAGATAGGGTCTTGGAATCATTTTATTCACCAAGGACAAACTTAATCTGAATAAAATGTGCATTTGCTTAAATTTTAAAGCATGTTTAATTTTGAACTTTTGCATTTCAAGCATAAACTTATTTGCATATTACTTCCTTTGTAGAAATCATGTCTAGCAACGATAACTTGAAATTCACCATGCGCTCAATTGTTGAAAAGAACAAAACTCTGAATGAACTCCAGGGCATGCTCAAAACAGCTGAGCAAATTGTGCAAGTTGACAATACGAAAGAAGTTCTTATGGTTAACAAAGGTAAAGGGTTTAAGAAGGGGCCTAAAGGGAAGCAACAAAACCAAGGGAAAGGCAAGAAAGTTGCCAAACCCAAGGCAGCTGAGAAGCCAAAGGTGGCTGCTCAGCATGACTGCTTCTACTGCAAGGCCAAGGGGCACTGGAAGAGAAACTGCCCCAAGTACCTGGAAGACAAGAAGAATGGAACTATGAGTTCCACTTCAGGTATTTTTGTTATTGAAGTCTTAACAACCAAAGCTACTACTTGGATATTATTAGATACCGGATGTGGTTCTCACATTATTTCGAATGTGCAAGGACTAAGAAGTAGGCGGCAGTTGGAGAAGGGAGAGATAGACCTACGCGTTGGAAATGGAGCAAGAGTTGTTACGCTCGCCGTAGGAGATTATAGTATATCTTTACCTTCTGGCTTAGTTTTAGAACCGAATAATTGTTATTTTGTTCCTTCAATTACTAAGAACCTTGTTTCAATTTCAGTTTTGCATCTTGAGGGTTTTGAACTTATCATTAAGAATGGAGGTCTTTCTATTTTTAAGAATGATATTTTCTATGCCAATGCTCCCATGAGGAATGGACTCTTTGTGTTGGACCTCAAGTGTGAACTTTTTAACATTAATACTAAGAGGCAAAAATCGAATAATTTGAGTGAAGCCTATCTATGGCACTGTTGCTTGGGTCACATTAGCTTGAACCGCATGAAGAAACTCCATAAAGATGGAATTATCAAATCAATTGATTGTGAATCATTTGATACATGTGAGTCATGCCTAATGGGCAAGATGACAAGGTCACCTTTCACCAGGACAAGTGAAAGAGCTACTGAGCTACTGGCCCTAATACATACTGATGTTTATGGTCCAATGAGCACAAAAACTAGAGGAGGCTATCAATACTTCATCACATTTACTGACGACATGAGTAGATATGGGTATTGATAGCAGGCTAAAGTCGTATCGCCTAATCAAAATAATCCTAACAAACCTAACTCAGTAGAATAGGCAAGTAAGGGTCAAATCCCACAGGGAGGAGTTGTCAATCTTTATGTAAGTTCGCATGCAATAGTAACAAGGGGGGTTTTTAGGTTGATTGTGATCAAACAAGTAAACAAAACAAACAAAGCAAAGAGTTGTAATCAATTAGGGAAAAACACTTAGCCAAACAAATATCCACCATTCATTTGATAGATTGGTCCTAGGTTATCTCTATTCCTTCCTTTGATTATTCATGTCCCTATTCTGAAATAGTCACCAGTCCAACTCGGTCTGGCAACCCTTACTATTGAATGCACGAAAAACTATCAAGATTTAGAACAACAGCAGCATAGAGCATAGGAATTAACCAGGATACATACAACACCGATGTTTCGTAGCATTTAGCACACAATCAATTCTCTTTCATAATAAACTAGTCCAACTAGTCCTAGAATATAATGGTTGCTACACAAGATAAGGGATTTCAACTCAAAATATCCAAACCCTAGCAATAGACAATTACCAATAACAACTAGTTGCGTCCAACAAGCGAAATCAATAAGAATCAATAGGAATAAGCTCAAGAGAAAAGATTTAATCCAAAGGAATAGGAAATAGAGTTATAACCTCACAATCATGAATCAAATGAAGGCTTCAATTGTCGGACTAAGCAAAGGGTGATTAGTTCTTCATAACTCAAAGGGAAAACAATACTGAATGAAAACAACGATGAATAGTCTCGATGGCTATGGAGGCTATGGAACTAGGTTTTAAATAACCTAGAAACCAAAACCTAATGTCAAAAGATAACAAACCTAATCCTAAAAGGAAAATAATATAAAGTACGAAATAAGAAAATAAAATAAAAGAAAAGAAAACGTAAATGTAACTTCGGAGAAAGTGATGCGAACAACCCCCGAAGTGTTGTCTGCAATGCAGGATCTTTGATTCCTCAAGCTTGAATTCGATTCCTTCTCTTCCGTAGCCAAAGTGATGGCTTTCCTAGGCCTAAAGAGATAACCCTCAAACGCGTCAAAGAGATGACGGAGAGATCAAAGAGATGATCTTGAAACACCGAAGAGACGATGTAAGAATTGCTCGAAGCAACGAGCTACGGGATAGACGATCCATGGGATCGAAGAGTTGACGTTAGAACTCAAGGGAAGGAGCGTACTCAACTTTACTACTCAAATTCAACGTGAAGATTACAAACTAGGGTTCTAGGGTTTATATAGCAACAAAGATAATAATAAAAATATAAGAAAACTTCGGAAATAAAGACGTCTAAATAAGCGTGCAAGCTCGTTTCCGCGGTCGCGGAATTACGTCCGCGATCGCAGAAAATCATTAGAATAAAAAGGTCGAGGCAAATCCGCGGTCGCGGAAATACTTTCGCGATCACGGAAAATGATTATAATTAACAGGTCGAGGAAAATCCGCGGTCGCGGAAATACTTCCGCGATCGCGGATGCCCGCATCAAAAATCTCGGAAATCGGCATCGTCCCACGGTCGCGGACCAAGATTCCGCGGTCGCGGACGTGTCTGCCGCGGTCGGGGAAGTGCTCCTGTGCTGCTCTCCTGTGTCTGGCCCTCTTCGAGTGCACTCCCATTGTTCCCTCTTCGTCCTTCGTCGTCATTGAGAGGGTCATGGAGCTATCAATCTCCCCTTATTGGCTGCGAAGCGTCCTCGCTTCGTCCTTGTCGTCAATAGCATGAGACGTATGAGGAGAAATATCAACGACGTGGCAAGCAGGAAATGCACCATAGTCAGCGGTTGTAGGTGGCAAACCCACGGGCAGCTCGTCCGGCATCACATCCCTAAGGTCCTGTAAAAGAGAAGGCACAATAGGGGGTAAAATGACAAGATCTGTAAGAGTCAGAGGACACGCTAAAGGAGCAAGTAAAAAGCAAGGACGACGTCCCTGAATGATGGGGGAGACATCCCGAGACCTAGCCAATAGAAGCCGGTCTTCACAAGATCCTTGAATGTCGGGCGAAGCTGGTGTAGGGGGATGTTTTGTTGCTGGTTTTTGTGGCTTCGCACGTTCAGTTGAGTTCAATGGATGTCCCTTGGCTTGTTCAAGTGCCTTGACGCGGTGCCTCTCAACATGATCTTGCAAAATCTCCTTAGGGCTCATAGGAAGCAAGGTGACCTTTCTTCCATTGTGCATGAAGACGTAGTTGTTGAGGAAACCATCATGAAGAGCTCTCTTGTCAAATTGCCAAGGTCGCCCTAAGAGAAGATGAGTTGCATCCATGGGCACGACGTCACAAAGCACCGAATCCGCGTCATGACCAATGCTGAAATTTATGGTGCATTGTTGCTTCACAACATTAGAGTCATCACCCTCGGAAATCCAGTGTAGACTATATGGTTGGGGGTGCGGAGTCGTCTGGAACTTGAAGTGCTTGATCACCTTTTCATTGATGATATTGCAACAACTCCCACCATCTATAATAACACTCAAAGAAGCACCCTGGACCGCACACTTAGTATGAAACAAATTCTCACGTTGGTCAAGTAAGGTACCTTCTTTGGTGGTAAGAACTCGGCGTGTAACCAAGCTAAGAGACACGATGCCTGGCTCATCCTTATGGCTGCATATGTATCTGCCCATCTCCTCCTCCTCCTCCTGGTCGTACGTGTCAAAGACTGGCCCGGCGTCGGTGGTGTCCTCGTCAAAAGACTCGTATCCGGAGGTGTTCGAGAAGAGGACTCGCTTAGTGTTGGGGTAGTCCCGTTGTATGTGACCACACCCTTGGCACTTATAACACACCTTATCCCTTGCCTTATCATCGGAAGGAGGTGTTCTATGCGGTGGTGGCTCGGTGACGCGCGCCGGTGGGTTGCTCGGCCGAGTGGCCGGCGTCGGCGTTGTAGTCGCGTGAGCGGACTACGAAGAGGAATGCACATTAGTGGAAGGGGAACTTGACATCGGGTTAGAGCCATACCTTGTGTTAGAGTGAGACCAAGACACTCGCTTAGCCGCTTGAGTCTGCGACCATATCTCTTGTGCCGTATGTGCGCACTTCTGGAGGTCTCGAATGTTAAGCACCCGAAGTTGGTTTCGAATAGGCTCATGCAGGCCACGAAGGAACATACTCCTAAAGTCCTCATCAGTGTGATGGATACCTGCCTTGTGGGACAGTTCTTCAAGTTCAACATAAAAATCAAGGGGAGAAGGGTTACCTTGGGCCGCTAGTTGTATCTTGAGGCGCATTTCGGAAGTAAAGTCCTCGGGGACATACTTCTTTCGCATGATCCGCATAAGGTGGTGCCAAGAAGTGACTGGACGCTCGCGGTGATGCTCACGGTCAGCGCAGAAACGATGCCACCAAGCCTTGGCGGCGCCGTCGAAGTGCAAAGCGGCGGTTGCAACCCGTTCTTCTTCCAGGTATTGATAATGGTTCAAAACATACTCCATGGACTGCTGCCAATCAAGAAATTTAAGAGGATCAAATTCACCAACAAAATTCGGGAGTTTTGTCTGCAACGCAGACAAAACTTCCGTAGCCAAAGTGATGGCTTTCCTAGGGCTAAAGAGATAACCCTCATACGCATCAAAGAGATGACGGAGAGATCAAAGAGATGATATTGAAACACCGAAGAGATGATGTAAGAATTGCTCGAAGCAACGAGCTATGGGATAGACGATCCGTGGGATCGAAGAGTTGACGTTAGAACTCAAGGGAAGGAGCGTACTCAACTTTACTACTCAACTTCAACGTGAAGATTACAAACTAGGGTTCCAGAGTTTATATAGCAACAAAGATAATAATAAAAATATCAGAAAACTTCGAAAATAAAGACGTCTAAATGAGCGCGCAGGCTCGTTTCCGCGGTCGTGGAATTACGTCTGCGATCGCGGAAAATCATTGGAATAAAAAGGTCGAGGCAAATCCGCGGTCGCGGAAATACTTCCGCGATCGCAGAAGATGATTGGAATTAACAGGTCGGGGCAAATCCGCGGTCGCGGAAATACTTCCGTGATCGCGGATGCCTGCGTCAAAAATCTCGGAAATCGGCATCGTCCCGCGGTCGCGTACCAAGCTTCCGCAGTCGCGGCTGTGTCCGCCGCGGTCGCGGAAGTGCTCCTTTGCTGCTCTCCTGCGTCTGGCCCTCTTCGAGTGCACTCCCATTGCTCCCTCTTCGTCCTTCGCCGTCATTGAGAGGGTCATGGAGGTATCAGAAAGACCCGGGCCTCATTGCCGTGTGCTTCCGCGATCGCAGATGGAATTCCGCGGTCGCGGAAAATTCAATCTTGCTCTCGACTTGGCCGCTTTCTGAAGGATATTTCCGCGGTCGCGGAAAATGGCTTTTCTTGCTCCGTGTTCTCGAATTTTCCGCGATCAACCTCCGTGCTCATCCGCGGTCGCGGCAGCTTCCTTCTTTGCTTATTCGCCTTCTTTCTTCGACTCTTCTCAGTCTCCTCAAGTGGTCTTCTCCTCATCTTCTAGATGTCTTCATTTTAAGCTTCTCCAAACCACTAAAGTCACACTTCTACTTCTCAATTCCAATCTCTACAATACGCTCTAAACATCTCCAAATGGTACCCAAAACACCGATAATAACTCATAGTTAAACCCTACAAAGTAGCACTGATCAAGTATATCTACTTAATGACGCACAAATCTGAATCCTTTGAAAAGTTCAAAGAGTTTCAAAATGAAGTAGAAACTCAAACTGGCAAGAAGATAAAGGCACTTCGATCAGATCGCGGTGTTGAATATCTGAGTCAGGAGTTCGATCATCATCTGAGAAGTTGTGGGATCATAACACAACTGACTCCACCAGGCACGCCACAACTAAACGGTGTGTCTGACAGGAGGAATAGGACCCTGTTGGACATGGTCCATTCAATGATGAGTTTTGCTAACCGTCCAGTATCCTTCTAGGGATATGCCCTCACAACCGCTGCGTTCACACTAAACAGGACTCCGTCTAGGACTGTAGACAAGACACCATATGAGATATGGACTGGAAGAGTTCCAAGTTTGTCTTTCTTGAAAATCTGGGGGTGTGAATCTTATGTAAAGCGTTTACTATCAGATAAGCTTGCACCCAAATCAGATAAATGCTTCTTTATAGGGTATCCTAAGGAAACCAAGGGATACTACTTCTATAATCCCACAGAGCACAAAGTATTTGTTGCAAGGGATAGTGTCTTTTTGGAAAAAGAGTTTATTTCCAAGAAGCCAAGTGGGAGAAATGTCCATCTTGAAGAGGTTCAAGATAAGCAACAAACCCAACAACAAGCCGACATGGACGATGTCGACGAGGAGATTCCAGCATCTGGAGGCATAGATTCCCAAAGGGAAGTCGTTCAGGTACCGGAACCAATACCTCAAGAACCAGATTCAAATGAGGACCCACAAACAGTTGTGGAAAATTCTCCAATTGTTGAACTCAGACGTAGATCAAACAGGCCAAAGACACAACCAAGACGATATGATGATTTCATCTTGACTGCAAGCCTTGATATTCTGCTTTTAGAAAGCAGAGAGCCTACCACCTATAAGCAAGCAGCGACGGGTCCAGACTCCGAGAAATGGCTTAAGGCCATGAAATCTGAAATGAATTCTATGTCTGAGAATCAAGTCTGGGACTTGATAGATTTGCCAGATGGGGCAAAACCCATCGGATGCAAATGGGTTTTCAAACTCAAGACAGACAAAGATGGAAATGTATCTATATACAAGGAAAGGTTAGTTGTCAAGGGTTTTAAACAAATTCATGGTACTGACTATGACGAGACATTTTCACCGGTCATAATGATCAGGTCCATTAGGATACTCCTAGCTATTTCCGCTTATTATGATTATGAGATTTGGCAAATGGATGCCAAGACCGCTTTTCTAAATAGATATTTAGAAGAGGATGTGTACATGACACAACCAGAGGGTTTTGAAGATCCAACAGACCCTAGGAAAGTGTGTAAGCTTAAGAAGTCCATTTATGGACTTAAGCAAGCATCCATGAGTTGGAACATTCGATTTTATAAGGCTATCAAAGAGTTTGACTTCATTAGATGCGAAGAAGAGCCTTGTGTTTACAAGAAATTTAGTGGGAGCAAAGTGGTCTTCTTGGTCTTGTATGTGGATGACATACTACTCATTGGAAATGACATTCCGATGCTAGAGTCCGTTAAGGGATGGCTGAAGAAATGTTTTTCAATGAAGGACCTAGGAGAAGCAGAGTACATATTGGGTATCAAGATCTATAGAGATAGATCTAAGAGGCTTCTTGGACTAAGTCAAGGAACTTATATAGATAAGGTTCTTGGCAGGTTCAAAATGCAGGAGTCCAAGAAAGGATTTTTACCCATGCAACATGACATATACCTCAGCAAGAAGCAGTATCCTAAGACACCTGCTGAGCTAGAGAAGATGAGCAAGGTCCCTTATGCTTCAGCTATAGGATCTATCACGTATGTCATGATATGTACGCGCCCTGATGTTGCATTTGCTCTGAGCATGTGTAGCAGATACCAATCGAATCTCGGAGAGGCACATTGGTGTGCAGCCAAGAACATCCTGAAGTACTTGAGAAGAACCAAGGATGACTTCTTGGTATTTGGAGGTGATGACAAGTTAGTCGTTCGAGGTTACACTGATGCAAGCTTCCAGACAGACCGGGATGATTTTGAGTCCCAGTCAGGATATGTCTTCATCCTGAATGGAGGAGCTGTGAACTGGAATAGCTATGAACTGGAAGAGCTCCAAGCAGGACACAGTGGCTGATTCTACGACAGAGGCATGGTACATCGCCGCTAGTGAAGCGGCAAAGGAGGCTGTCTAGATTAGGCAGTTCATTGATGAGCTCGGCGTTGTTCCTAGCATATCAGGGGCAATTGACGTCTATTGTGACAACAATGGCGCCATAGCCCAAGCCAAGGAATCGAGTTCAAGCTCCAAATCCAGACACGTACTGAGGAAGTATCACCTTATTCGACACATCGTTGATAGAGGAGACGTCACGATGTGCAAAGTGCACACAAATGACAACATTGCAGATTTGTTGACCAAGCCTATGCCTAGGCCCAAGCATGAGAGTCACACTAGGGCTAAGGGCCTCAAGCACATTGGAGAATGGCTTTGATATTGTATTGTCTTACATTATGAACTTTGTTTTATGTATGTCAGACATATTTTATGCTTGATTATATGATATACATCTTTCATTCTTATTTAATCATTGCTTGGAATTAGATAAAATGTCCAAATAATTTATAATTCGCAAATGGGCTCATCATAAGTGTTTTGGTGAATAAAACCCCATTAAGTGAACTGAAGTTATGAATTATTCAAAGTCCATGGTATAAGTCATTAACTTGGACATAAATGACTACATTAAAGACTGTATTGTAAGTTGACTGATAGCGCCAAGTTTCATGGGCTATAGGGATATAGAGATGTCTAGTCAATTACATAGATGTGTATGGATGATACATATAGGACGGACCCACCTTAAGACTCTCCAAAAGGGATTGAAGAGTTGTAAGTCAAACCATGATTGGTAGATTCCTCAAACATGAGTATGATATGGTTTCTCTTGATGATTGGTATGTCTTTGACGCTGTCAAACGCTGACCGTAACAAGCAGTTATAAAGGCAGTGATTGGGATTGCTAAAAGTTGAGTGGGAGCTATAGTCATACAAGACTGGAGAAGTCCTCCTCCTTCATGCATACTGTGATGCATTGACATGAATGGTGTCTCGGCCACTTGAAGAGCGAGAACTGAAAAATGCATGGCCATGCTCGGATGGATTATCTGTAATTATTCGTTATTTGACAGTTCAAACTCGAGAGTTCAAGAAACACATTTGATAAGAGATATGGATGTCATCATATCATCAAATAAGACACTAAGAGACAAAGGGATTTAACATTGCACACTTGTTTTAAGGACAAGTGGGAGATTGAAGGAATTGTGTCTTTTAATCAAGGGTGCAATTACCGAACATGGAATAGGACTATTAATGAAGATTTACAATCCGGGTATTTTAGGGATCGTAGTGCTTTGCTAGAAGCCAACTACGATTAATGGACTTAATCGGGTTAGGTCCATGGCTATAATAACCGGGTCCTATGAGGTCACACATATAGAGTTATCGGGCTGGATCAAACCGAACTGAAAGCCCATGTTGGACATGGAGATTTCGGCCCATTGGCTTTAATTGGGAGATTGACTTTTATTATTAATGGATAAGAGTTACCATGGATAATTACTAGATAAGGAGATATCTTATTAGAAGATATATAGATACAATATAAGGATATTATATCTATTAGCAAAGATAAGATACGATCTTATAAGTAATCGTTTCCAAAAGGAAACGAACACAACTTTCTTCTCCTCTCTAACCACACGGCCGAACCCTAAGAAGAGAGCCAAGCTCGCGTTTTGTTCGATCGTTCTAGCAGACGACATCAAAGGTGATCCAGATTCCAGACTCGTGTGGACCAAGTAGAGAAGCCACACTTGGGGTTTTCGATCTCCGCTGAAATATTGTAGGAACGTTTCAGACTCGCATCAAACGGTATGTAACTCTACTTCTAATTGATTCATATTGATTCATGCATGAGATCCTTGATAGATGCTAGAAAATAGTTTTCTGAAATTCCGCTTATACGCATCTAATCCCTACAGTTCAAAGCTCTTTTGGTTCCACTACTAGAACTAATGTTCTTTCTCTCCCTTCACATACTTTTTTTGCCTATGTTTTGTCTTTTGGTGAACCACCCTCTTATAAGCAAGCATCTAAATAACCTAAGTGGGTTTCAGCTATGGCCAAGGAATTAGAAGGTCTTCATGCCAATGGTACAAAGGATTATGTTCCCTTGCCTTCTGGTAAGAAAGTTATCTCTTGTAAGTGGGTCTATAAGGTAAAGCTTAAAGTTGATGGCTCAGTTGAAAGATTCAAAGCAAGGTTAATGGCCGGTAAAGGGATTCACCAAAAGTTTGTGTTGATTATCCTGAAACCTTTTCGATGTGGTAAAGATGTCAATTGTTAGATGAATTCTTGTTGTGGATGCTTCTAATCGATGGCCCTTATTCCAACTTGAAGTAAACAATGCATTTTTTTTATGGAGATTTATTTCAGTAAGTATATATGAAGGATTCTGATGGAGTTCTTGCCTCTGAAGGTCATGTTTGCATACTTAAAAGTCACTTTATGGCCTAAAACATGCTTCTTGACAATGGTTTTCAAAGCTTAATGAAGCTCTCATTTCTATGGGTTTCATTCAATCCAAGAATGACTATTCACTCTTCCTTAAACACAGTGCATTATGTGTTGTCATTGTAGGTATGTACGTGGATAATATCGTGGTTATTGGTTAAGGCTCAGTTGTATTCCCAATTCAGCATCAAGGATCTATGGCCCTTGCATTTCTTCCTTGGTTTTAAAATCACTTGTCTTGGTCAAGCTTTTTCCATGACTCGGAGAAAGTTTGCCAATGAAGTCATTCATGATAGTGGAATTCTCTATTTTGCATCATCTTCCAAAGTGCCTCTGTATCCTCTTCCTTTGCACACTAAGTTGATTCCTATTGAGGATGATTTGCTTCCTGGTCCTAAATGGTTTTCTTCATATTTTTTGTAAATAAAGTTATGATTGGTTATTTTAATTCATATTTATTTATTTTGTAGCAGCCATGCCTTTTTCCCTTGTTCCTTATTACTCCATCAGTTTTCTTTTAAGGACTAATAGTAGATTAATGGAATCTAAATTCTCCTTGATAACCATGTACTTTAATCTTAAAAAAAATGGAAATAGAGTCAATGCATTGAATATTCTTTTGGAAGTTCTACTCGTACTTATCAATTGAAGAGAAAATGTTAAATAATGCATAGTAATTTAGAAAACACATTAATTATTGTTCATTGACATTACCAAACGATAAATAATTTGGAACATTAACATTTGCCCCAAACGACTCTTAAAAGGAAACGGATGGAGTATAACACTTTTGTTTCATAGTTGAAATTAGTTTTGGAGAAAAAAGAATAATAATATATTTTACTCCTTGGCTCTTTTAGGGTGTGGAATCACTCTTAAGTATATATGTAGAATCGACCTTAAGTTATGGCATCAACTTATCTCTACCTTGGAGAAAATAAATAACAAAAATGTTAGATCAATTTCATTTGAGTGTTTAAAGGGGAAATCTTTTAAGTTATTCAAACCAGATTTTGTGATAAAGTCTTCAACTTTGTGAAAACTTGACATTTGATAGTCTCTAGATCTCGTCGGATTTTTCCCCTTTAAAAATTTATTAATTATTTTATTTAAGATAAAATAAAGAATAAATAAGAAGAAAAATATCTTGGCCTAGTAGTTTTGGTGTTAGAACCCGTGTAAAAATGTAACAATAGGTCTTGAGTTCAATTCCTATCAACTCTCCTCTTTTATTTTATTTTTTCATATTTTTCAAAAAACAAATGAAAGTCATGAGTATTGATCATATTGAGTATGAATATTTTAATTTATTTTATTTGAAGTAGACTTTATTGTTTGTGGAAGAATGGGACATGAATTTAACGTTCATCAACCTTAGTGAAATGTATCACTAGACGAAGGCAAGGATATTTATATGTCATTAATTGGGTAGAAGTTCAATTTCACTTTATTTCCTTTTGCATTGTCCTCTCCAAACAAATAATACAGATTGTGGATATGTTCTTTTGTATATACTAGATATTTTGAGAAGAGAACAAGACTCTACTCTTGGAAAGGTATATGGTTAAACTAATATTTGCAACCTAGTATTAATATTTAATTGGATACTTTGACATGCAATGCTATCCAGAACCGCTTGGGTCAAAACCACTATCAAAGGACAAGATAGATCAAGTTCGAGATCAATGCTTTTGTGTAGAGGTTCATGTTTTAATTATGCGAATTGTGCAAGTTATATTATTAGGAAACATTTATTTGTTTACATGATATTTATAAAGTTCATGATTTATTCATTAGCGATTTTGAATTGATGACCAAGATTGTTACACGATGGATATTGTCATACGATATTTGATTATATTTGGATGATTGTCGAATGTTCATTGAAATTGTTTGACTTAGGTACCAGATATGAAATTCAAGTTCATCGATCATATCATTTATATATTGACCCATTAAATGGGACAAACAAGGTCTTACGGTTCTAAAATTAACAACGATGACATTTTACTACGGTTCAAAAAAAATTAACACGAGTGAATCATTTCAGCATGAAATAATTATAATCAAATTTAACACGGTTTCATCTATTTTACTACGCTTGAAACAATTTTATTACAAGCATTAATACATTTAAATCCCATTTACTGCGATTGTAATGATTTTACTACATGTAAAATTACCACGATTGTTTCTATCGAAACAACTTTATCACATGTTCATTTTCCATTACTATAGGTGAAACAATATTAATACACGTCATTTTACCACGATTGAATCAACATTAATACAGGTGAAACAAGTGCAATTTTACCACGGGTTGTCTATTTACCACGGTTCTATAGACCTGTGGAAAATACTAAACTATAGTAAAATGGAGACCGTGGTAAACGGTTTTACCGCAACGACTTTTACTACTGAATTGTGGTAATATGTACCTAAACCGTGGTTATTTTTGCCTTTTTGTACTAGTGGATGTGGCATTGCACCTAAGTGAACATGTATCTTTATCTAGGAAAAGATGGAAATTGAGCAAGTTGTACCTTAATTTGTGAACTTCATTTTGGATTTACATGACTCCCATAAAACTCTCAAAGGAAGCATAAAGAAAACACTCAAACCAAGATTATTCATCCTCTCGACTAGCTTACAAACTTCTTCGACACTCTTGCCTTTTTCATCAACGCTCTTTCTTCTAAAACACTTATTATGGTGTCTAGTTATTACCTTCAAGAGGCCATCACAATCCCATATCATTAGATATTCCAAAACCTACAAATTAGAGAAAATACGTTACCCTATGGCACAACCAAGCCACCAAGATAATCCTCGATGCTTTTAAGATTTTCCTTGGCAATCCTATAAAAAAAGATGGTTGCAAAACCTTTAGACTCTTCCATTTAAACTCATAGTCAATAATGTTTTGTGAAGGGCATTAGAAGGACATGTACCAACTATACTTATTCTTTAAAGTCGTAATTTTTTTCAGATTGGAACATGTCAACTTTGCTTGGGAGGTGTTGTAAAAAAACAACATGCACTTTGAGATTGTAGGTTTGTAGCACGACATGTGTATTGCTTTCTCCCTTCAATTATCTAAGGAACTTAGGGTCTACAACTTAAAATGATTGTTGAGGCTTGATGGTGGAGAAAATTCCAAAACCAACGCTTAAATATTGGACATCATTAGCTTCTACATTTGTTATAAACGGAATTCGGAATGCATTGAAGGTGAGAATGATATTCCGCAACATGTTCTACAATAATCTAAAATTAGTGGAACTTCGAACTTCAAGAACATTACTACATTTAATCACTAGCATGATAAGATATTAACATGTTATAAAAATATAGTTTTTGGTATTTCCATAATTATCTCATTAGGATTGTCAGGAGATCCCTCTCTAATATCTTCTATTTATTTGTTATCTTTAGTTATTATCTTGTTTGTGTACTTTGTATATCGTACTCTTCATTGATAGAATTAGCCCTCGTTTGGTTGAACATGGAAAATCAAGTTTCTAAGAATTTAGCTACTTTCTAAGAATTGTAAATTGCTGAAAATTATGAAATTATATTTTGCTCAAAATTGTTGTTTTTACATTGACATGGGAAGTAATAATATTTTTACTTAAAAACGCAGAAAGTAGATCTTACCTACCTCTTCAAGGTAAATGCAATTCCTTGAATTGGAGGAATTGCAACTTTCTGAAAAGTAAATTCTCACGTTTTATTTTTTAACCAAACACATGAAATAAATGTACTTTCTGAGAAAGTTCAACTTTCTGAGAAGTGTAGCACGAACCAAACGAGGGGTTACCCTCTTTGATATCTTCTATTTTTTTTTTCTTTAGTTAATATCTTATTTGTTAAATTTGTATAAATATCGTACTCTTCATTAATAAAAATTACCCATTCCATTCATTCTCTCTATATGGTATTAGAGTAGGTCGATCGCGACCTATTTTCCGGCTTTGGGCTACACAAAATTTGGCACCTCTAGACAAAACAAACCACTCCGGGCATCTCCAGATTACCCTTCAGGCGAGTCTATGATATATTCAACAAAACTGAGATCGGCTCCACCCAACTCCAACAAAACCAAGATTGGCTTCACCCGACTCCAACAAAATCAAGATCGGCTTCCTCTAACTTTTTCAAAGTTCTTTGATGTCATTGTTTCCAAGTTTTGACATTTCCGAAAGGTCGACAAACTTGAGGGGACACAATAAGATATTATCATATTATAGGAATATATTTATTGTATTTCCATAATTATCTCATTAGAATTATTAGGAGATCATCTCTTATATTTTCTATTGCTTTGTTATCTTTAGTTTTATCTTCTCTTTCTATCTTCTTGTATAAATGCGTACTCTTCATTAATAAAAAAATTACTCTTTCCATTCAATATTTCTCTATGGTCTTTCACTTACTGGTTGGTTGCTTTTTTTAGTAAAAAAATTATTTGTATTCGAACAATTTGTTCACTTTCCTTTTTGAAAGAAGCAATTGGTGATGATCATTGACTTTCGATCGCACCAACGAGATGCCAATTGACCTGAAATATGGTAGAAGCAGTAGATATTGTTATCAGATATCATATTCTTTATGCGGAATAGGCAGTAGGCTATCAAAACTCAAATCAAAATTTTGTATACACTTTGCAGTGAGTTAACTTATATTGATAAAAAAATGTGTCATACATGAGTTCGATGTATTATATGCATAAGCAGTTTGAGTTACAAATAAAGGTAATAGTACAAATAAAGTATTATAATATTTTGATAAGCATATATTGGTGAAATAATGTAATCTTATATATGTGTAAAATATGTATATAAGGTTTGTTATTTTAAAAATATCAAATACTTATATGTAAAATATTATGTTATCAGGTATCGAAAGAAATTAAATGAGCACAAAAACAGCTTTACCAAAAACTTTTCTCATCTCTTCTTCTTTCATGGTGTTTTTGTTTGGTGTAATGCATAGAATACAATTCGTGAAGCCAAAATGTTAAACAAAATAAGCAACAAATGGAGATGAATTCCTCTTACGAGCTCAGTCTTGTTACTTGCATGATAAGATCTAAATTTTGAAAAACTCTACATGTCAAAACTAAAATAAAAACAGACATGAACAATATCTTAAATCAAAACATAATCATGGCAATGGAAAATACATTCTAAAGACTGAAGTGAATAGCCATTGTTATAACAACAAATAAGGGAAAGAAAGTAACACCTTCAACAAACACAATTATTCTTCAAATCAAAGTCTAGGTTGTAAAAAAATTAGAATCATGCAAAGACGAATTGGAGGAGAGTAAGATGCACACCTGAAAGAGATTTTTCAAGCTGCTACCGTTGTTTCATGAAGCCATAATTAGGTGATGTCACCGGCCTTTGAGTTCTCACATGTTGAAAGGCTTCCACAAGACTCATTTTTCACAATCTCATCAGATACGCAACAACAATTGTCACACTGTAGTCTGTAGAATAAAATATTGATAGACTAGTTAATTGAAAGCAATGAAAAAGACATATTCAATGTTTTGTTACCATCATATACATGGCAACAAACACAATTTGTTGTAGATTAAAATGTATTAAGTAAATTAACAGATCCTAACATCCTGACAAAGGTGAACATACAAGTTCCTACAAGAAGATGATCAAAATAGAGTAACAAAGTTGTCTCAAATTAGGAAAAGTTGTAGGAAAAATATTGTTAGGCATGGATGCTAATAATACACACATGTCTAAGGCTTATTGTATTGGTGTCGTAGTAAAACAAACAGTAGTGAAGAAAAGCAGATGAGGATCAATGGGAGTATAATAACATGCAATAAACCTTCTAGACTTACCCATAACGCAATGGACCAACACTTTACAACGCGTTATCTTTGCTTCTTCAATAAAATCAATGCATTCATTCAAGTATTGCGTTATATTTGTATCTTGTTTGTCATGCCTTATGCATTATGTATGAGTAAACAACCACAATAAAAATCATACCAAAAAAAAATCAAATTAGCATAAACATTCTAAGAGCATCTTTAGTAAGGGCTTATTGAATTTTTTTGAATAAAAAAATAAAAGCTTCCAATAAGCCCCCATTTGGGACTTAAAAATAGGCTAAAAAATAAGTCTCTCAAGAGAGGCTTATTATAAGGAACAGTGCCACGTGGTGCCCGATTATTGGGCATGCCCAGTGGGCGACACGTGGCATCTGATCGGATGGCTAGGAAGTTTTTCTGGCCGTCTGTTATTTTATAAAAAAAGTGTCTTATTTTTATTTTCTTATATTAAAAAATAAAATAAAAATTACTATAATTTTAATTGCATTTTTCTCTATCCATAGACACTCATTATGGTTATGTTTCTAATATTTTTTTAAAAAACTATTGTATTTTGTATATTATTAATTGAAAACAAATTATTTTAATATTATTTATGGTTATTTAAAATATAAATATACACTAATTTAATTTTTTTACATTAAAATGACATTTTGGATAGTCAAGACTAAAAAATTGTACTAATATTATTTAGACAAATGACATTGTAGATAGTTTAAACTATAAAAATCTACTAACTAAAATATAAATATACACTAATTTAATAAATTAATATAAATATATACTAAATATACAAAATACTTGAAATAAGATATAATTAATAAAAAAATCAATTTTAATAATTTAATATAAAGGATATATTAAGTATTTAATATAAATGGTATATTGGTAATTTGATATGAATGAATGAGTATAATTGTAATTTAATATACTCCAATAAGCCCCTCTAATAAGTCTTCCACTAAAATTAAATAAATGAGTGAGACTTATTGAGAGGCTTAATTCCAAAAAGTCCATAATAAACCTCCCAATAAGCCCCCTCTATTAAAGATGCTCTAAGAATTTGACTATATACACAACTCTTGACACAATTAAAGGTATTTCTGTAGCATAAATAAGATTTTGTACGTCCATATGATGCTAATTTCTTTGAATTTTTACACGCAAACATATGAAACAAAAGATTATTTTATATTTTTTACATCATATAGCTCCCCAAGTTAATTAGGAATAGTAAATAGAAGAAATTACATTTAATGACTTTATACTTGAAATCATTTGCATATGGTTGAGAAATTAATCCAATAAAGAAAGTCGAGCCTTACTAATTTTAATAAAAAGTTTAGCAGGTTATATCTTAAAAAAACCATTCAGCAATCACATTTATTCTTCATAATAAATTCCCACACTTGTTTTTTCAATTCATTTTTCCTCACAATTAAATATTAGAATTCGCAAATCACCAACGTATTAACACTCTTAGCAGCACAGGAAGATGAAACATACTTCCCGTTATCAGAATCTTGATGAATCTCAAGTTATTTAGTTGCTTAGTATACAAAAATCAAGAAGTCTTGTAATATTTTTTTTTTGTCAAACAATACAAATTTTTAAGGATAAGGGATAAAAAAAATTTCCATTCCTATCCCAACATCCAAATTATGGTGCTAAATGCAGCCTTTTTCATCGATATATTATCTTTTCAATCGGGGATATAATATATAC